>CM042173.1:20530396-20537725 GCA_023376005.1 Doryteuthis pealeii
TTTAGAAGTCCTCATAGCAATAGAATTTACATGCACGTCACCAAGGTAATGCCGCCAGGTTTGTAAATAGAGTAAGATGGCGGAAGAAGAGAACTAAGCATATACGCTGCGTTTTTATTTATGTGGATACATTTTTATATAATAATAATAATAATAATAATAATAATAATAATAATAATAATTAATAGATAAATTTTGACCAAACAACAAAATGGTATATGCATAAACCAGAATCCGTTCTTGAAAATGAAACACATAAAATTCTCTGGGACTTCGAGATAAAAACAGATCACCTTATCCCAGCTAGAAGACCAGACTTGGTGTTGATTAACAAAAAAAAAAAAAAAAACAAAAAGGGAGAGAACGTGCCAACTGGTGGACTTTGCGGTTCCAGCAGATCACAGGGGGAAGTTGAAAGAAAACGAAAACTGAAGATATATCACATCAGAAGACATGGTCATGGCTAAGAAGAGGAAACCTCAAGAGAGAAACTAAATCTCTTATAATCACAGCAAAAGACAATGCCATAGGAACAAACAGGTAAAAATAGATAAGACGCAGCAGAATAACAAGTGCAGAATGTGTGGAGACAGAGACGAAACGGTTAATCATATAATAAGCGAATGCAACAAACTAGCATAAAGAGAGTACAAAACTAGGCACGACTGGGTGGGAAAGGTAATCCACTGGGAATTGTGCAAGAAATTCAATTTTCATCAAACAATTAAATGGTATATGTACAAGTTTGAACCTGTCCTGGAGAATGAGAAGCATACACTTCTCTGGGACTTCTAGGTACAGACGGACCAGCTCATCCTGGCCAGGACACCCGACCTAGTATTGATTGACAAGAAGAAGATAACCTGTCATCTCGTGGATTTTACCCTCCCGGTCGACCACCGATTGAAAATGAAAGAAAGCGAAAAGATAGACAAATACGTGGACCTTGCCAGAGAACTGAGAAAATTGTGGAACATAAAGTTGAAGGTCATACCAATTTGGATTAGTGTACTTGAAACGGCCCCCAAAGCTCTGGAAAAGAATTTGGGTGAATTGGAAATCAGAGGAAGAATTGAGACTGTTGGGTTGTCTTCCCTTTGCCTGGAAGAGTTATCTTCCCTCTGGGTTCCCATTTTTGACCACCAGGGTTTTTTAGTATTTAAGCGCCTGTTTTGAACTCTCTTCCTCTTTTTTCTACGGGACCTCACACACATGGGTTAGACATTTATGTCTACGTCCTTCTCGTGTGGGGGCTTCAGTTCCCAACACAACGCTTGTAAGTTTACTTTAAATTACGGACTCTCCAGTCCTATATCTCTATTTTGTATGTTCATGTAGTGAACTAATGTATACGCTTTTTATTGTATATCATTCCTTTCCTTGTATGTGTATTTCATGTTGTAAATATTACCTCAGGTGCTGTCCCATTTATTAAAGTCCATTGTGTTATGTTTAACACTCGTGTCGGAGTTGTTTTGTTCAACTTATTATAACCTTGAACCCAACAAGACCATCCAAACAACAGCACTGTCGGGAATAGCCAGAATACTCAGAAGAGTCCAGGATACATGAGGAGACTTGCTGTCACTCAGCTCCCAGTGAACCACCAGCTACGACAGGTGTGAAAAACTCAATAATAATAATAATCTAATATATAAAACAGAGATTTTGGTATGTACGTGTCGACGTATAACAAAAAAACGGGAGGTCACTCAGATTCAAAATCTTGCATACACATTGATATCGTTCTAACTAAGAAAAATTCCAAATTTGGTTATTGATTTTTACTGATTAAGGGATTTAATCGATTAATTAATCCAAAATCACCCAATTTGCGGAACTGTCCGTATATCAGCCCTCCTGATAATAAAATATGGTCTCTGCCTGCTTATTGTTAAAGCGATAACAGCAGCGAAGTTTGATTTTAATGAATTAATTTTGCAGTCTAAGCCGTTCAGCTCCGAATTTATGGCCTATTTATGGTCCAATCTTTAATAATTTTTATATCGTTAGAAAGATAAGAAAATACTCTTTCAAAATATGTAATTTGTGTGAGTTTTTATCAATTGAATCATTTTTTACAGCGAGTTAAAAAATTAAAAAATGGCTTTCGGATAGCCACGCTGCCTATGATTATTGCGATCAAGCAGTGCAGTCTATACCAGTCAGATACCTATTTAGGACCTAATATTTAAAATATTTATATCTTTAGTAATAAGATGAAATAGTCTTTCTGAATATGTAATTTGTATGTGTTTTTTATAGATTTTTTTTTTTTTTTTACAGCGAGTTAAAAAAAAAAATACTACGAAATAGGCGATAATACAAATAAGGCAGCTCGGAATCTCTTAGTCTTTCTGAATATGTAATTTGTATGTGTTTTTATAGATTAAATTATTTTTTACAGCGAGTTTGTCCATATTCTTAAATTGTACAGTACACTCATTTTAATTTTAATTTTTGTAATGCATAAAAATTGTAGAAAAATCAAAATGTACGCTTATGAAAATCAGTTTACGTCGTAAGTACGGTTACATATTTGTATAAATTAAACTAAGATTTTCATTCGAATAAAATGACTTTTAATTCTTTAATTTATTTATTAATTTTTATTGTTAGTGTTTTAAAGGGTTAAAAATAACAATAAGATTGACGAATTTCCTTAGAAACTGTTTTTCTTTTGGTTCGTTAACTAATTATTTTCTCAGACCACGATAAAAAAAACAAAACCAAAGGTTACTAATACGGACAAAATCCGGTGTTTTATCTTTAGTCGAAGGCCGACTGGAGATAAGTAGTCAATTATTCGTAAGACGAAATTTATTTCAAGTTTATCCGACAATATCCAGTTATTGGAACATTTTAAAAAAAAATTTATATGTAAGTACGAAAAAATTGTAAGCGCTTTGTTTATCAAAATGACATGATTCGTTAGTAAATTACCCGAAAAGTTGATAAACAAAAACAACTAACAACCAACATTTAAATTATTATTCAAAATAAAATTTAAAATATTCCTCAGAATTTGCCTTACAAATTAAATTTTAAGTTTTATGATTTTACTCTTTATTGTGAAGTCAATAAACATCGCTGAGTTTATAGTGCAACTTTTCAGTTCTGAAAAATTGGCATGTTTAAATAGAGATTTCATAGGTGACATTTGAACTTTTATGAAAATTGATGTTTGTAATTAATATAAATTTTGTAATAAAAACTTAATTTTAACTTGGGGGGGGGGGTTAGGGGTTAGGGTTAGGGGTTGGGGTTAGTTTAATGGGAAAATAAATAAATAATTTGGTTTCCGTTCAAGCGGTTCCGATATGGGGATCAATTTACTATAAACTTAACACGAGGAAATGAGCACCGTGGAATACTCAAATAATAAAGAACTTTTAAGAATTTTTTTTTCAATCTGAAGATTGGTGTGTAATCGATAATAATCAACTGAAGGAAAAAAAAAATAGATGGGGGGGGGGGAGTCCAGATAATCAGGTCCACCAAAACGTTTTTAACAATGTTTTTTTAAAATACTAGGTACCACCAATTTTACCCTGTGAAATTTACCCCCCCCCTATATTTTTAAACTATGAAACTTGCAGAAAAATTAAAATTCTTGAAAAAATTTTTTTCCATTTGAAAGAAAAAAAACATTAAATAAACTCCTGATGATTTTTTAAACTTTTTTTCAGCTTACGGAAATAATGAAAATTATCTGATTGAAAAACAATGTTTTCATTTTTTGCACTGTTAAATCAACTGAAAATTAACGTAGCTAAAAACAAGTTACGATAAAGAGTTTTTTTAAAATTCTATGAAAAATCAATTAATTATAAATAATAACAAAAATTTCCGTTTTATTCAGATGGCCTAAAACTGATCAATTGGTGGTCCCCATAATACTATCTTAGGTTTTAGCAAAAAATAGATATTGCAATACGAAGAATTGAAAATTTTCGATTCTCAGCTTCTTTTTAAACTCAACATGCAATTAAGAACTAAATGTGAATTGTTGTCATGTACAAAAAATTTAAAACAATAACAAACAAATATACAAACGAATACTTTCAATTTGTTGTATAATAATATGAAATAATTTAAAACTATAAAACAGAAAAATACAAATCCCTGAAATATACAAATTCTCAATGATTTTAGTTTCAAAATTATTTTTCTCTTACCCCCTCTAACTACTGTCTTCCACTTTCTCTCTCATTCCTGTTGATCCAAATTTCATTTTAGTCCGGTCATGGACCGGGTACTTTAGCTAGTAATAATAATAATAATAATAATAATAATGGCAGTCAATAACAGCAACTGCGACATAGACAAGCAGAAAAACAAGAAAAACAAGAAAACAGAAATTGAAAGAAAAACAATTATATGGATACTTCAAATGACAAATTGGGAAGATTGCGCATGAAAAGACCTGTACATGGTTAAGAAGAGGAAACCTCAAGAGAGAAACCGAGTCACTCATAATTGCTGCTCAAAACAATGCGATAAGGACAAATTATATCAAAGCAAAAATTGATAAGACACAACCAAACAGCAAATGCAGAGTGTGTGGTGACAGAGATGAGACCATAAACAATGTATCAAGCGAATGCAGCAAACTAGCACAACGAGAATACAAAGCTAAGCACGGCTGGGTTGGAAAATTGATCCACTGGGAATTATACAAAAAAAAATTGACCATACAACAAAAGGGTTTATGCATAAACCAGAATCTATTTTTGAGAATGAAACACATAAAATTCTCAGGGGCTTTGAGATAAAGATGGGTCGCCTTATTCCAGACAAAAGACCAGACCTAGTATTGATTAACAAAAAAAAAAAAAAAAAAAAGAAAAAAGCACTTCTCAACTGTTAGATTTTGCAGTTCCAGCAGATCACAGGGTGAAGATGAAAGAAAACGAAAAGATAGACAAATACATAGACCTGTGGAATATGAGGGTGAAAGTGATACCAATTGTATTTGGAGCACTTGGCTGGGGACTGTAGAATACACCAACTGCACCTCTGTAGAGGGGTAAAATTTATTAATACATATAAAGTTAATGAAAACTATTTCTAGTATTATATTAACTAGCAAAATAAAAAAACGCCCTCTGGGCGACGTAAAATAAATATTGCCTGGGGGATGGGAGTTGAAAATTTAATATCAGAGAGTTTGTATCATAAGTAAAGTAAATTATTAAAAGAGTAAAAAATAAAATAAATTTATTAAAGGAGTAAAAAAAAATTGAAATGGAAACTTAGTTCTGATAACTTTAAATATATATCAAAATAAAACAAACTATATATAGATAGATAATACCAGGTATGTATTTATTAGAACTTGTTTAAAAAACCAATGTGGACTGTCTAATATTGCATGCTCAAATTTTGAGTGTATTTATTCTATGTTATGACGATTTTAGGTAGTGTGACGTAAGTAGTGACGTAGTTTTTGTTACAGACAAAAACCGGAAGCGAATCTCCATTATGAATAGAAGATACACATGAAGTTAATGAAAATTATTCTATTTATTTATGAAAAAAAAAGCAAACAAAATAAATCGCCTGCAAATTATTCCCTTTCAAAATCATTTTTACAAAACAAGATTTCGTAATAAATAGCCCACAAGGGTTGATATGCCATTTAATAAAATATCAAAGCAACCAACCAACCGACCGAAAAAAAATAGATTAATAAAATCCCCTTGGATTGCAATTTTTAAAAGAAAAAAAGAAAAAAGAAAAAGAAAGGAAGAAAGAAAGAAAGAAGTCACTCGAGAAGGAAACACAAACTCTGATTGACTAATAAATTATTTATTTATTGATTGATCTAGAAAAAAAAGAAGACGGGGTTAGGGTTAAGGTTTAGGGTTAGGGTTAGTTTAATGGGAAAATAATGGGTAGATTAATTAACAGATAAAATTCATTCAGACTGGTTCCCCTTTTTTAGGTTGGAGTTATAGGAAATAACCAACTATTCGCTTTCAAAATCATACATAAAAAACAAGATCTGGCAATAAATAGCCCACAAGGGTTGATATGCCATTTAACAAAATAACCAACCAACGAACCTAATAATAAAGTATAAAATTCGCCTTGGATTGCAATTTTGAAAGAAAAAAAAAAAGAAAAAGAAAAGGAAAAAAAAGAAAAAGAAAAAGAAAAGAAAGAAAGAAGTCACTCGAGAAGGAAAACACTATTCAAATGAAAAACTAACGATAAACAAATCTACAAGCACATGTTGACCCGTAATTTTGAATATTTTAATGACACATAAATGAGAAATCCCGGTCGTAAACGAAGTAATCATTTCCTGTGAATCTTTTCGCTGTTAGATATTAATATCAAATTATTTTAAAAAAGATCTTTAAAAGTTTTTAAAGACGACAGACTGGATTTTCAGCTTATCGTATTCAATTGTGTGTTTTTTTGTTTTTTTTGTTTTTTTTTAATCAGATTTTTTTGCGACGCAGAAAAACAATAGAGAGTAGAAAAAAAAACAAAAAAAACAAAAAAAAAAAAACAACAAATAAATGAACAAAAAAAGACAACAACATCATCATCATCATCATCTAATTTTTCCAGCGGTTTTTAAGGGATCGTTGCAAAGGCTCCAAATACAATTGGTAGCACCATCACCTTTAAATTTCCACAAAATTAGTACATCAGTACTAAAAGAAAAAAATAGATAATCTTTCTCCTCCTCCTTTTTTCTTCTTCTCCTCCTCCCCCCCTATTTCCCTCCTCCTCCTTTCATCATCATTTCATCATCATTTTTTCCAGAGCTTTGGAGATCGTTGGCAAAAGTTTCCAACTTACAATTGGTAGCACCATCACCTTCAAATTCCACAAAAGACACAATGATAGTGTTAGTAAAGAAATAAAAGCAATTAAAAAATAGATAACAACATATCTTCCTCCTCTCCCCTCCTCCTTCTCCTCTCTTTCTTCTTCTTCTTTCTTCTTCTTCTTCGTTCTCATCATCATAATCATCCTTTTTTCCTTTGGCTTTGAGGGATAGTTGCAAAGGCTCCAATATACAATTGGTAGCACCGTCACCTGCAAAATTCCACAATTTTCACAGCTGTCAAACAAGATCCTTTCATTTTCCATTCTATGATTTGATGAAACGGCAAAATCCATTGGATGACAAGTTATTTTCTTTTTGTTTAATTAACACCCTGGTCGGGGATTGGAGGGAGAGGATCCGTTTGTATCTCAAATTCCATGAGAAATGGGTCTCATTTTCTAACCATTTGTTAGTTTCGGTAAAGGGTTAATCTTGCACCATTCAAAGTTGACCCCCCCCTTTGTGTATCTCTTCTTTTTTTT
>CM042173.1:20537825-20567825 GCA_023376005.1 Doryteuthis pealeii
CAAAAAGAGAGATTACTTCTTACGTCTTATTCTGGTCGTCTAATTCTTCTGGCCGGACTGGTAATCTTCACAGGTCTCGTCTGGTCTTCTATGAGGGTTCGCGGTCCTGGTTTCTGCGTTGGCTCAGCGATGATCGTTGTTATCAGAACCTTGTTCATCTGTTAGCTTTAGTAATAAACAAACAAAGACTCGACTTACGGGATGATGTTACTTTTTTTCGCGCAGAACCCAGAGCCAGACAAGTCAACGCCAAGTTGAGGCTCACATACTTGCCTTAGCTTCCCTTCTAACTTCTAACTTACTAACTGCTTACTCCTTAAACGGTAAGGGCCTTCTATTGCCTTCCGTTCACGTTCCCCCCAGAACGCAAGGTAAGTGAGGTCAAACGTTGTCACTCACTCTCAGATCAGCTGTACTGATCGCCAATAGGATTTCTATATACCTTAAAAAGATATTAGGGATCCATAATTATGTAACAAGAAGAGGAAACCTCAAGAGAGAAACCGAGTCACTCATAATTGCTGCTCAAAACAATGCGATAAGGACAAATTATATCAAAGCAAAAATTGATAAGACACAACCAAACAGCAAATGCAGAGTGTGTGGTGACAGAGATGAGACCATAAACAATGTATCAAGCGAATGCAGCAAACTAGCACAACGAGAATACAAAGCTAAGCACGGCTGGGTTGGAAAATTGATCCACTGGGAATTATACAAAAAAAAAATTGACCATACAACAAAAGGGTTCATGCATAAACCAGAATCTATTTTTGAGAATGAAACACATAAAATTCTCAGGGGCTTTGAGATAAAGATGGGTCGCCTTATTCCAGACAAAAGACCAGACCTAGTATTGATTAACAAAAAAGAAAAAAAAGCACTTCTCAACTGTTAGATTTTGCAGTTCCAGCAGATCACAGGGTGAAGATGAAAGAAAACAAAAAGATAGACAAATACCTAGACCTGTGGAATATGAGGGTGAAAGTGATACCAATTGTATTTGGAGCACTTGGCTGGGGATTGTAGAATACACCAAATGCACCTCTGTAGAGGGGTAAAATTTATTAATACATATAAAGTTAATGAAAACTATTTCTAGTATTATATTGATACATATAAAGTTAATGAAAACTATTTCTAGTATTATATAACTAGCAAAATAAAAAAAACGCCCTCTGGGCGACGTAAAATAATATTGCCTGGGGGGGGGGGGGGAGTTGAAAATTTATATCAGAGAGCTTGTATTATAAGTAAAGTAAATTATTAAAAGAGTAAAAAATAAAAATAAATTATTAAAGTGGTAAAAAAAATTGAAATGGAAACTTAGTTCTGATAACTTTAAATATACTAGCAAATATATGCACCCTCCGGGTGCAAGTGTTTTAGTTAATTTTTATAATAAAAATCATATTTAATTAGAAGCCTTATGAAAACTGAATAGAATGTAGATAAAAGATTTTGAACAGAGGGGGTATGATTGAAAAATAGAACAACTTTGAAACTAACTCTTCCATCATTTCCGTTACTCCCGTCTTTCATTGGTAAATTTTCCTAATTAGAACTGTTTAGTTAAAATAGGAAGTAAAGAATAATATTACAGTTATTTCTTCTTGTTAAGGGATTTCTTTTAAGATTTATTGAAGAGATTTTTGCTCAATATTCAATAAGATAAAACCAAACCAATTAGAAATCAATAATACTAAGCTATATTTATTAAAATCAATTTTTTAAGATCAATATGCAAAATTAGCCTTCCATTCATACTGTAAACCTCTATTTGTTGTATATATAAATAACATTGCATATGGTTATTAGTATTGTCGATATCGTCAACAGTGTAAGTAATGTAAAACAATTATTAAGAATTGAGGTTTAAATAAAAATAAAATTCATGGAGAATATGATGTAAATAATAAGGGAATTGTGACTTGTATATGTAAACTAGTTTCGGTTACAGACAGACAAACCCACAATCTCCATTATAATAAGATATCAAAATAAAACAAACTATATATAGATAGATAATACCAGGTATGTATTTATCAAAACTTGTTTAAAAAAAACAATGAGGACTGTCTAACATTGCATACTCAAATTTTGAGTGTATTTATTCTATGTTATGACGATTTTAGGTAGTGTGACGTAAGCAGTGACGTAGATTATTTCTATTTATTTATGAAACAAAACCAAACAAAATAAATCGCCTGCAAACTATTCCCTTTCAAAATCATTTTTACAAAAACAAAATTTCACCATTTAATAAAATATCAAAGTAACCTAAAAAAATAGATTAATAAAATCCCCTTGGATTGCAATTTTCAAAAGAAACAAAAAGAAAAAAAGAAAAAGAAAAAAGAAAGAAAGAAAGAAAGAAGTCACTCGAGAAGGAAACACAAACTCTGATTGACTAATAAATTATTCATTTATTTATTGATCTACTAGGAAAAAAGAAGACGGGGTTAGGGTTAGGGTTAGTTTAATGGGAAAATTATGGGTAGATTAATTAACAGATAAAATTCATTCAGAGTGGTTCCCCCTTTTTAGGTTGGAGTTATAGGAAATAACCAACTATTCGCTTTCAAAATCATACATAAAAAACAAGATCTGGCAATAAATAGCCCACAAGGGTTGATATGCCATTTAACAAAATAACCAACCAACGAACCTAAAAATAAAGTAATAAAATCGCCTTGGATTGCAATTTTTGAAAGAAAAAAAAAAGAAAAAGAAAAAGGAAATGAAAGAAAGAAAGAAAGAAGTCACTCGAGAAGGAAACACTATTCAAATGAAAAACTAACGATAAACCAAATCTACAAGCACATGTTGACCCGTAATTTTGAATATATTGTTAATGACACATATGAGAAATCCCGGTCGTAAACGAAGTAATCATTTCCTGTGAATTCTTTTCGCTGTTAGATATTAATATCAAGATATTTTAAAAAAGATCTTTAAAAGATTTTTAAAGACGACAGACTGGATTTTCAGCTTATCGTATTCAATTGTGTTTTTTTTTTGTTTTTTTTTTTTTTTTTAATCAGATTTTTTGCGACGCAGAAAAACAATAGAGAATAGAAAGAAAAAAAACAAAAAAAACCCCACAAATAAATGAACAAAAAAAAGACAACATCATCATCATCATCATCATCATCATTTTTCCAGGGTTTTAAGGGATCGTTGCAAAGGCTCCAAACACAATTGGTAGCACCATCACCTTTAAATTTCCACAAAATAACAAGTAGTGTACTAAAAGAAAAAAATAGATAATCTTTCTCCTCCTCCTTTTTCTTCTTCTCCTCCTCCCCTCCTATTCTCCTCCTCCTCCTCCTCATCATCATCATCATTTTTCCAGAGCCTTGGAGATCGTTGCAAAAGTTCCAACTACAATTGGTAGCACCATCACCTTCAAATTCCACAAAAGAACAATGTAGTGTAGTAAAAGAAATAAAAGATTAAAAAATAGATAACAACATATCTTCCTCCTCCTCCTCCTCCTCTTTCTTCTTCTTCTTTCTTCTTCTTCTTCTTCTTCTTCTTCTTCTCATCATCATAATCATCATTTTTTCCATGGCTTTGAGGGATAGTTGCAAAGGCTCCAAATACAATTGGTAGCACCGTCACCTGCAAAATTCCACAATTTTCACAGCTGTCAAACAAGATCCTTTCATTTTCATTCTATGATTTGATGAAACGGCAAAATCCATTGGATGACAAGTTATTTTCTTTTTGTTAATTAACACCCTGGTCGGGATTGGAGGGAGGAGGATCCGTTTGTATCTCAAAATTCCTGAGAAATGGGTCTCATTTTCTAACCATTTGTTAGTTCGGTAAAGGGTTAATCTCTTGCACCATTCAAAGTTGACCCCCTTTGTGTGTGGAGGGGGAGTTTGGCTCCCCTTTAAAATCCTTTAGCCTCACTGGGTGAATGGGATATGAACATATCAGATCATAACGACCAATTACAAACAGAAAAATTACAAATGAATAAAGTAAAATCTTATTATAATGGAGATTGAGTGTTTTTCTGTCTGTAACCGAAACTATATTACTACTCAAGTCACAATTCCCTTAGTTATTGACATCACATTCTTAATGATTTTATTTTAATTTTAAACTCAATTATTAATAAATATAAACATACCTACATACTAACAACATGCAATTATATTTATATATACAATAAAATAGCAGTTTACAGTGTGAACGGGAAGGTTAATTTGCATATTGATATTAAAAAATCGAATTTAATAAATATGTGATCAGTGTTATTGATTTCTAAATGTTTGGTTTTATTTTAATGAATATAAGCAAAAATCTCTTCAATGAATCTTAAATGAAATCCATTAACAAGATGAAATAACTTATTTTATTCTTTACTTCCTCTTTTAACTAAATACTTAAATTAGAAAAATAACAATGAAAGACGAGAGTGATGGAAGAGTAAGTTTCAGTCGTTCTATATTTCAATTATACTCCCCTCTGTTTTAAATATTTTTATCTGCATTCCTATTTAGTTTCATTAGCCTTTCTAATTTAATACGATATTTTATTACATTAAAAATAAATACTTGCACCCGGCGGAGGGTGAATATATTTGCTAGTAGATATAAAGAAAATTCGGTACCATTATGTGACCTACCTTTTAAATGTGGCCTACGAAATCATGTTTCTCTTTTAGTATGTGACCTAACATAAAAAGCATATTATAAGGCTATAATAATAACTGTTAACCCTAACCCCTAACTCCTAACCCTAACCCTAACCCTATTTCAGAATTTTAGAATATTTTAGAATTAAATAGACCTCTGATTCATGTAAATTATGGATAAATTATTTTTTTAATTATTTTTAATTACTATATACTGCTTATGACTGAATTGCATTTCTTGAAATTTAATATATTTGAAAAATAATTAGTTTCAATAAATTGCCTATTACTTATATCTATAAATATACTCTTACTGAGGTAGGCCACATACTTTAACATAATCAAAATGGTAGGCCACATACTATAACGGCACTGAAAATTCCCTGGTGGGAAGTCATGACGCCTACAATTAGGGACATAATTCACATCAACAAACTGAAAACTTTAATTCGAATGATCCATAGAAGTATTCATAAAATAATAAAGAAAGTTACCACCAGTTGGACACATGGCGCAACGGATATAGGTGTTGAGTTAATACATTTATAAGTGATAATAATTAACACAGCTTAACGCCTCTGGACTGGGCAGCCGGTTCAATCCTGGCCAAGGCGCTAGGACATAGGCTTAACGCAGCCGGTTCAATCCTGGCCAAAGGCGCTAGTGACATAAATAATTAACACAGCTTAACGCCTCTGGACTGGGCAGCCGGTTCAATCCTGGCAAAGCGCTAGTGACATAGAATAATTAACACAGAACGCCTCTGGACTGGGCAGCCGGTTCAATCCTGGTCAAAGGCGCTAGTGACATAGAAAATTAACACAGTTTAACGCCTCTGGACTGGGCAGCCGGTTCAATCCTGGCCAAGGCGCTAGTGACATAGAATAATTAACACAGCTTAACGCCTCTGGACTGGCAGCCGGTTCAATCCTGGCCAAAGGCGCTAGTGACATAGAATATTAACACAGCTTAACGCCTCTGGACTGGGCAGCCGGTTCAATCCTGGCCAAAGGCGCTAGTGACATAGAATAATTAACACAGCTTAACGCCTCTGGACTGGGCAGCCGGTTCAATCCTGGTCAAAGGCGCTAGTGACATAGAATAATTAACACAGCTTAACGCCTCTGGACTGGGCAGCCGGTTCAATCCTGGTCAAAGGCGCTAGTGACATAGAATAATTAACACAGTTAACGCCCTCTCGGCTGGGGAGCCGGTTCAATCCTGGCCAAAGGCGCTAGTAACATAGAATAATTAACACAGCTTAACACCTCTCGGCTGGGAGCCGGTTCAATCTTGGCCAAAGGCGCTGGTAACATATAATAATTAACACAGCTTAACACTTTATCTCGGATTTTTTAGATGAGGCTTGATAATTAGTATTATTTGGGTTATTCGGACTATTGTCCTCATCTTAAAAAATAAGGTTCCCGAGTCCAACAAGAAATACCTGAAGAAGGTCGGGGGTACATTGGCCGAAACGTTGTATAAATAACAGTGAAGGTGAGGACAATAGTCCGAATAATCCAAATTATCAAGCCTCATTCCAAAAATTCAGAAAAAAGATGAATTATGAAATAATAATTTATAATTTATCTTGTCGTGTATGCCTTCGTCCAGTAATTTCGTCTGACAATTTTGTTTTCAATTTTAAAGAGTATGTGCCGCCAATTATCCCTGTGAAATACTAGCTTAACACTTGTACACGGTAATGGTTAACAGAATGAGAACAGTCGACCTCCGTGGATTGAATGAAGGGTTCGATTCGAAGTTCAGTGCTTAGAATGTACCGACTGTGTCCACTGTAGAGGAATACCCCTCACTCCTCCAGGCGAGTTTTGGGTATGACACTAAACTGCGTCTGATGGCGAGGCTCCAGTTTTGAAAATCTGGTAAGTATGGAGTACCTTACCATTGCCATTATTTCCAGATTCATTCTGACTTGGAGTGGTGACACCTGTTAGGATCCCATCTATGGGTCAAATAGATCTGTCTAACATTATTAGTATTGGATAGGAATACTTGATGACATTGGACACTACGCCATCGTCTTTAGTAGACGGAAGGATGCGTACATTTCTTCTTCTTCTTCTTCTTCTAATCACTTGTACAATTTCCTGTAGATCACCTTTCCTACCCAGTCACGATTAGTTTTATATTCTTTTTTGTGTCAGTTTGCTGCATTCACTGATGTGATCCATCGTGTCACAACATGCATTGAATAAAATAAACTGAAAAATAAAATAAAATATAACTTTTCATTTTATTTTTATTTTGTAGTATTTTAATGATATGTTCTATGAAAAAAAAAATAGCTTTAAATCTTTCTTATAGTTTTTTTTTAGTTTTTTACTTTACTCAAAGTTCCAGATAATCTTGTGAGTCATTTTCTATGACATATTCAGGCTTGGGCATATCCAATTTCACTTGCACAATTCCCAATAGATTACCTTTCCCACCCACTCGTGCCTAGTCTTGTATTCTTTTTGTGCTAGTTTCCTGCATTCACTTATGCGATCAACCATTTTATTTCTCTCACTACATGTATGTCTTACAAGGAATAAAAAATAAGCTAAAAAAATAAACTGTAATATTACTCTTCTTTTACAGTTTAATTTTAGCTTATTTTTATTCCATTGTAAGGAATACATGAGGTGAGATTTAATTTGTTGTATTTTAGTGATAAGTTACATGGAACAAACATATAAAATCTTTCTTATAGAACTTCTTTAATGATTTTACTTAAACTAAATGTCAAGGACATGCAACACTCCACATTGGTCTTTACTTAGTCTAGACGGTCAGTCAAAGAGACACCCTCTCATCAATCGGATGGTCACATCTGTTAAGTATCTGGCCGCCATCCTTGGCCAGTTGTAAAAGAACTTAAAGTAAATAAGATATAGTATTCTTTGGTAAGTGAATAAGTCCCGTGATATAGTATCCTTTGGTAAGTGAATAAGTCCCGTGATATAGTAAGTGAATAAGTCCCGTGATATAGTATCCCATGGTAAGTGAATAAGTCCCGTGATATAGTATCCCATAAGTGAATAAGTCCGTGATATAGTATCCCCCCGTGATATGGTAAGTGAATAAGTCCCGTGATGGGTAAGTGAATAAGTCCCGTGATATAGTATCCATGGTAAGTGAATAAGTCCCGTGATATAGTATCCCATGGTAAGTGAATAAGTCCCGTGATATAGTATCCCATGGTAAGTGAATAAGTCCCGTGATATAGTATCCCATGGTAAGTGAATAAGTCCCGTGATATATGTAATCCCATGGTAAGTGAATAAGTCCCGTGATATAGTATCCCATGGTAAGTGAATAAGTCCCGTGATATAAGAATCCCTTGTAAGTGAATAAGTCCCTGATATAGAATCCTTGGTAAGTGAAGTCCCGTGATATAGTATCCCTGGTAAGTGAATAAGTCCCGTGATATAGTATCCCTTGATAATGAATAAGTCCCGTGATATAGTATCCCTTGATAAGTGAATAAGTCCGATCCCTTGTAAGTGAATAAGTCCCGTGATATAGTATCCCTTGATAAGTGAATAAGTCCTGTGATATAGAATCCTTTAGGCTCGTCGTCCAAGAAGATCCAAGTAGTAATGAGCTAAGATTAGAATCGGCCAGTATAAATAATCACATGAGCAGCAGAGCACTGCCAGTGATTAGACAATAGGTTGCCTTCCCAGGTTACGTGCTTATCGGCGAGTCTATAAGTATGAGTAGGCGTCTGGCACACGCCTTATATACACAAAGGTATGAATCCTACTCTCCCTCCAGCTATGGGTAAATAGTAGGGTAGACTGGGCTCTTTAACCCTGGTTAGGCAACCGGTCTAGGAGAAGGAAAACTCTGAATTCAAACCTGTTGAACTCCGCTTAAGAAATTGACCTTGTGTCGCATCCTGCTCCTGCGGAGGGGTTGGTAAATATATATATATATATACACAAAAATTCCAACAACATCAAGCCCTAGCACCGTTATGATTGTTTCAACCCTATTGCCCTTATGACAACGCCCAACCCTTGTTATCATATACATGCTAGAAGGCAGTGGCTGAGAGTCTTATTGTCCTGGGTATGATGTTAATATCTATCTGATGAAGTTCCAGTTCTGGAGCTCGGGGGAATGTGGGTCAGCTCTTCATCACCATTACTCCCAGGTCCACTATGACCCGGAGTGATAGTACCTGTTATGGTCCCATCTATGGGTTAAATAGAAAAAAATATGTTTGTAAATAAATTGAGTACCTATCAAGAATGAATTTATTTCAAAACTTCATCGTCATTAAATTACCCATCGAGGTTGATATGCCGCAAAACAAAATAAACTTGTACTAAATACCACTACCAACTGGGCTGAACCGATAGTTGCTGCCCAATGCTCCCTGAAAACTGTAAAAACAATCAGGGCATAATCTGGAGAATTGCAATGGAGACTACGAGGCTGTGGCTAGAAGAAAGCAACATAACAGACGATATGATTGCGTTCGTACATGAGGAATCCTCAGATGCCTACGTGGAGTTGCTAAACTCTGTAGTCAAGCCCTGGATAACAAGAGTAGCCAATGGTAGATCATATGTATGGTAGCAGGATTCGGCCCCTTGCCACACTTGCGAATTTTTACGACTACACCAGTCCCAATGTTTGGCCTCCGAACTCTCTAGATCTTAACCCCATGGATTGTTATATATGTGGCGCTGTTGAGAAAGATACCAATCTCCGTGCCAGTACTACAAAAGCCCAGTTTATCAACAGAATTAAGGTAGTTTGTGAGACCCTTTCCAGGGAAATTGTAACATTAGCTTGCTCCAGGTACCGGAGCAGGATTGAGATTGTGATCGACGCTAATGGCGGTTATTTTTAGTGAAACTTGTTCACAGTAGTGTAATTTCCGGGCGTGCTGAATTTCTTTACAATCCATTAAATTTTGTAGTTACCAAGCACTTTTTCTTATGAAACTGTAACATTTATCCCGTTTATTATGTATTGTAGGTCCTAAATTTTCTGTGGCCCCTTGTTGGTCTCTTGTGGCCCCCATTTTTCAAATTTGGCCTTACGGCATCGTTCAATCTCAAAGCACCTCAAGGATGTCATAAAGCTCCGTTGAGAAACCCTGGTATTATTTGTTAAAGATTTTAATGAGACCAACAAACATTAAGGATCTAGATTCCCCACTGATACACACACACACACACACACATACACACATATATATATAATATTGAAAAAAGAAACCGCCCTGTCGGCTGGGGCGTTAGAATGCACCGACTGCACCTCTGCAGAGGGGTAAGACTCCCCCAATGGAGCCACCTGTTGGCCGTGGGTGGCGACCCGTGATGCTTAATGATAGAGCCCAGGTGGATGAGCAGTTCATGACATGCAATACTCCACTTTGGCCCTATCTTGGGCTAGACGGGCGGTCGGAGAGGCCCCCTCTGATCAATCGGCTGGTCACGTCAAGCCCTAGCACCTATATGATTTTCCCAACCCTATTGCCCTTATGGCAAGCCCCAACCCCTTTTTATCATATGGGTGCTAGAAGGCGGTGGCTGCGGGTCTACATGTCCTGGGAATGACGTTAAACTCTATCTGATGGTGAGGTTCCAGTTCTGGAGGTTTGGGGAATGTGGAGTACCCCATTCATCACCATTGCTCCCTGGTCCACTCTGACCCGGAGTGGTAGTACCTGTTAGGGTCCCATCTATGGGTTAAATAGAAAAATGTATTTATAAAAAATTTGTATTATCCATTAAGAATTGATTTATTTCAAAACTTTATCGGCATTAAATGACCCTATGAGGTTGATATGCCGTAAAACAAAACAAATAAACAAACAAACAAACAAAAAAGAAAATGGCTCTTTGGGGAAAGAAAAAGAAAAACACTGAATGAGTCACAATATTGACTTTATCAGTAAAAAGAATATATATAGATCGATATATACATCAGTATATATTTCACACAAATATATCTGTTACTCTACTTATTTCTATCAATATATGTCTCAAGGAACCTCTGTGCAAAAACAAAATGATATACCATATCTGTCTCATTTTATTTCCATTGTAGTTCACATGGTAAATATCATCGTATATATTTTTGAATAACTGGGTTAAGGAAAAATTAATTCTTCTTTTTAAATTTTTCGGTAATGCTAAATAAAATCCATACTGTTTGTTTATAATACTTCATCAGGAAGTTTTCATTCACAAAAAAAAAGGAAATTCTCAACTCAAACGTAAATAATAAACATAAGTAACAATTATGATATACCTAATAATATTATTATTGGCATTTCAGTCTCGGAAGACTATAATATAGTTGTTGTGCCACTGAAGTTACAACATCTTCTGTGACTGTGAAGTCCAATGTTCGAAAAACACAGATGTCGCGTGTGAAGGCTGTCCCTGAAGATGTTGATGTGCTGGTGCACAAATCAATCTGACAGTATGAGGAGAAAAGTAGACAAACACGGGATGTTGTATTGGATGAAAGTTTATTACTGGTGGTGATGTTGACGTTGTAACGTTTCGGTGTATCAGACCTTCTTCAGGACACGAACTGAGTTATTGTATTGAAGGATTCAGTTATCTTAATCCGAGAATATGTGGTAGCAAGCTTTTAAGAATATTGGCTATGCTGGTGGTGGTGGGGGGACGACCTTTTCATGAATGCAGTTGATGAGAAAATGTCTCCTGTTTTGGAAGGGAGTGGGCAGAGATGAGTACTTCCTACCACATATTCTCGGATTAAGAGAAATGAATCCTTCAAACAAGAACTCAGTTCGTGTCCTGAAGAAGTTCTGATAGACCGAAACGTTATAACGTCGACATTACCACCAGTAATAAACTTCCATCCAGTACAACATCCCGTGTTTGTCTACTTCTCTCTCTCTCTCTCTCTCTCTCTCTATATATATATATATATATGTATATATATATATATATATATATATACAAACTTGGTAGTAAGGGATGATTCTATATGTGATTTCTAAGATACACTGTATTAATATTGTATGATCCAGTATGTATAAATACAGCGAATCTTTAAATCACTAAAGAGAGCTTCAATGTATAATAAACTTTTTAGATTATATACAGAGCAATATTTATCATAGAAAGGAAGGAAGAACTCAACACCGTAATTCCATAATAAATTTATTTCGACCAATTTTGGGTCCTTTATAAATCTAAAAAGTGAATTGAGACCCATCTGATGAAACTAGATTTTGGGGAGCTATATTAAATCAACTTAGATTTATATAGGCCCCAATTTTGGTCGAAATAAATTTATTATGGAATTACGGTGTTGAGTTCTTCCTTCCTTTCTATGATATATATATATATATATAATATATATATATATATATATATATAATGAGGAAAGAGGATTGGAATAAATCCGACAGAATGTGGTAGAGATATGAGGTCTGATATATATATAGTATTTTTATTTCTTATTTTTTTTATTTTATTTTATTTTTTTAGCTTTGTATAAAAATACTAGCGAATTACTTAATCCGAGATCGGATGTTTTAGATAAGTCTAGGTATGAAAAACATCCTGTCTCCTTGGCCAATAAGATATTATAAAATTATCTTATCTTTTTATTTTTCATCTTTTTTTCCCTCTCTTCCTTTTTTTATGTTAATTTTTTAATGCTTTCTTGTGACAGTTTTAACAATAAAATTTCTTTTGCACAGACTTGCTCGACTGTATCCGAGCATACTCTAACCTCGAACGGTATACTTAGCAGAACAACCTTTATGTTCGTTATTTCTTTTTTCTTTTTTTGCGAGATTTTAAAATATAAAGTTCAAAAATATTCATGTTTCTTCCTTCAATATGGCCTAAACTGATCACGTGACGTATTTTGGTGGTACCTATTGGTTGGGAAACACAATTCAAAAGAGAGTGGAAACCAGCAAAAGCTATTGTAATACCTCGCAGATCAACAATGTCGAGAGAAAATAAGACATACGAGGACATCAGATTCACTGGAGGCTGAGTGACAGCAAGTCTCCTCATGTCTCCAGGACTCTTCTGAGTATTCTAGTTGATCTCAACAGTGCTGTTGTTTGGATGCTTTCGATTCTTCTTCGGATTTCCATTTATTCCAGACTCTTTTGTTACATAATTCATAGGTAGCTTATGAATTATGTACGTACTTTTGAACCAGATTTCGTTAGATTCAAAATAACTGGGATCGAGTGGAAAATTACCAACCGTTATTGTTACGATTGATTTGAGGTAACACTTCGCTTGACCATCAGGAAACGCGCCCTTAGAAGCGTGAGATATTTTTAGTTTAGTTGCGAACAGAAATTCAAAGTGAGCGGACGCAAATCTGTATCGCCGAGATGTCGTTTCTCAATCCTTGCGGGTCCTGAACTGGGTTTTTTGTTTAATAAAGACTTAAAGAAAAACAACAAAGTCTTGTTGATTAGTTAAAATAAGAATGCACAGACACACCAGCCCGAAGAAATCAACCCGAAGAAAGCAACCCACAGAATCAGCCCTGAGGAAATGGTCGACGAATTAGCAGCAGGGTCAAAGCAGAAGAGTTAACAAGTTAGAATCATCATCATCTATCATTCCCTCGTCTCTCTCTCTCTCTCTCTCTGCCTCTGCTTCTGTCTCTGTCTGTTTGTCTGTCTGTCTGTCTCACCCCCCTCTCTCTCTCTCTCTCATTATCTCTCTGTGTCTGTCTGTCGGTCTGTCTCTGTCTCTGTCTGTCTGTTTTGTCTGTCTGTTTCTCTCATCCCCCCTTCTCTCTCTCTCTCTCTTCTCTCTCTTCTGTCTCATTGTCTCATCTCTCTGTTTCTGTCTGTCTGTCTGTCTGTCTGTCTGTCTCTCTCTCTCTCTGTCTGTCTGTCTCATTATCTCTCTGTTTCTCTGTGTCTGTCTGTCTGTCTGTCTGTCTCTCATTTTCTCTCTGTCTCTGTCTGTCTATCTGTCTGTCTGTCCCCCCCCCTCTCTCTCTCTCTCTCTCTCTCTCTCTCCCTCTCTCTCTCTCTCTCTATCATATACCCGAAATGTGGGTATATAACTCTTTTCCAAACACTTATTTTCTTCATTTCTATTTTATTATTTGTTTTATTAATTTATTATTGTTTATTTTTTGTTTTGTTTTATTCTTTTATTTACATTCCATTTATTTATATAAATATTTTATCTTATTTATTTATTAATTTATTTATTTCAAAAAGAAAATTCTGAATTCAAACCAGGTGTAGACCTGAAGAGGGATGGGCTCGTCAATCTATTCTTGCTCGAGACACGCTACATGGGTAGCGCCCACCCCCTCACGACTAAAACCAGGTTACGAGACCAATGAATAACATCTTATTATAATGGAGATTGTGGGTTTGTATGTCTGTAACCGAAACTATATTACTATTCAAGTCACAATTCCCTTTGTTATTTACATCACATTCTCCATGATTTTATTTTTATTTAAACCTCAATGATTAATAAAATTGTTTTACATCATTAAGTCTGTTGACCATATCTACATATTAATAACATGCAATTGTATTTATATATACAACAAAATAGCGGTTTACAGTGTGAACGGGAAGGCTAATCTGCATATTGATATTTAAAATTTGATTTTAATAAATATGTGCTTAGTATTATTGATTTCTAATTGTTTGGTTTTATCTTATTGAATATGAGCAAAAATTTCGGGTATAAATTTTAAAAGAAATCAATTAACAAGAAGAAATAACTGTAATATTATTCTTTACTTCCTATTTTAACTAAATAGTTAAATTAGGAAAATTTACCAATGAAAGACGGGAGTAAGGGAAAATGATGGAAGAGTTAGTTTCAAAGCTGTTCTATTTTTCAATCATACCCCCTCTGTTACAAATATTTTTATCTGAATTCTTATTCAGTTTCATTAGCCTTTCTAATTTAACGTGATATTTTATTATACTAAAACTTAAATACTTGCACCCGGAGGGTACATATAATGGCTAGTACATTTAATATCTATTAATAATGGAGATTGGGTGTATTTCTGTCTGTAACCAAAACTACGTCACAGCTTATGTCACAATTTTCTCAATGATTGCATAGGTCTATTAATGAGTATTTCAATTATAGTCAAAAATACATAGAATAAAAACAACCTTGTGTTATATACACTCAAAATTTGAGTAAGCAATTTAAAGAATGTTTTGACTCTGCCCCCACCCACCTTTTTTCAGTAACAAGAAGTTAACTAAAAAGTTTACAAATAAATAAATACCTACGATTTTGTTTAAAATTTATGTGTAAAATATTCAAATTCATCATTTGATTAATAATTAATTGATGTACACAACATTTATTTAAGGAGAACATAACTAAGTTTCCATTTCAAATTGTTTTTTTTTTTTTTTTTGCTCCTCTAATAAATTTGATGATTTTACTTACTTATGATACAAACCCTCTGACATTGAATTTCACCCCCCCCTCAGGCAATGTTTTTCTAAATACCATTAAATCCAACCTACCAATCTATGTGACCCATAGATGTTAAAGACCACCTTTAAGTTTAAAAAATTGAGTAGCCATCAAGAATGAATAAAACAAGAATCTCTTCGGCACAAAATGACCCAATGTGGTTGACATGCCGTTAAATCCAACCTACCAATCTATGTGACCCATAGATGTTAAAGACCACCTTTAAGTTTTAAAAAATTGAGTAGCCATCAAGAATGAATAAAACAAGAATCTCTTCGGCACAAAATGACCCAAATGTGGTTGACATGCCGTTAAATCCAACCTACCAATCTATGTGACCCATAGATGTTAAAGACCACCTTTAAGTTTAAAAAAATTGAGTAGCCATCAAGAATGAATAAAACAAGAATCTCTTCGGCACAAAATGACCCAAATGTGGTTGACATGCCGTTAAATCCAACCTACCAATCTATGTGACCCATAGATGTTAAAGACCACCTTTAAGTTTAAAAAAATTGAGTAGCCATCAAGAATGAATAAAACAAGAATCTCTTCGGCACAAAATGACCCAAATGTGGTTGACATGCCGTTAAATCCAACCTACCAATCTATGTGACCCATAGATGTTAAAGACCACCTTTAAGTTTTAAAAAATTGAGTAGCCATCAAGAATGAATAAAACAAGAATCTCTTCGGCACAAAATGACCCAAATGTGGTTGACATGCCGTTAAATCCAACCAACCAATCTATGTGACCCATAGATGTTAAAGACCACCTTTAAGTTTAAAAAATTGAGTAGCCATCAAGAATGAATAAAACAAGAATCTCTTCGGCACAAAATGACCCAAATGTGGTTGACATGCCGTTAAATCCAACCTACCAATCTATGTGACCCATAGATGTTAAAGACCACCTTTAAGTTTAAAAAATTGAGTAGCCATCAAGAATGAATAAAACAAGAATCTCTTCGGCACAAAATGACCCAAATGTGGTTGACATGCCGTTAAATCCAACCTACCAATCTATGTGACCCATAGATGTTAAAGACCACCTTTAAGTTTAAAAAAATTGAGTAGCCATCAAGAATGAATAAAACAAGAATCTCTTCGGCACAAAATGACCCAAATGTGGTTGACATGCCGTTAAATCCAACCTACCAATCTATGTGACCCATAGATGTTAAAGACCACCTTTAAGTTTAAAAAAATTGAGTAGCCATCAAGAATGAATAAAACAAGAATCTCTTCGGCACAAAATGACCCAAATGTGGTTGACATGCCGTTAAATCAACCTACCAATCTATGTGACCCATAGATGTTAAAGACCACCTTTAAGTTTTAAAAAATTGAGTAGCCATCAAGAATGAATAAAACAAGAATCTCTTCGGCACAAAATGACCCAAATGTGGTTGACATGCCGTTAAATCCAACCTACCAATCTATGTGACCCATAGATGTTAAAGACCACCTTTAAGTTTAAAAAATTGAGTAGCCATCAAGAATGAATAAAACAAGAATCTCTTCGGCACAAAATGACCCAAATGTGGTTGACATGCCGTTAAATCCAACCTACCAATCTATGTGACCCATAGATGTTAAAGACCACCTTTAAGTTTAAAAAAATTGAGTAGCCATCAAGAATGAATAAAACAAGAATCTCTTCGGCACAAAATGACCCAAATGTGGTTGACATGCCGTTAAATCAACCTACCAATCTATGTGACCCATAGATGTTAAAGACCACCTTTAAGTTTTAAAAAATTGAGTAGCCATCAAGAATGAATAAAACAAGAATCTCTTCGGCACAAAATGACCCAAATGTGGTTGACATGCCGTTAAATCCAACCTACCAATCTATGTGACCCATAGATGTTAAAGACCACCTTTAAGTTTTAAAAAAATTGAGTAGCCATCAAGAATGAATAAAACAAGAATCTCTTCGGCAAAAATGACCCAAATGTGGTTGACATGCCGTTAAATCCAACCTACCAATCTATGTGACCCATAGATGTTAAAGACCACCTTTAAGTTTAAAAAATTGAGTAGCCATCAAGAATGAATAAAACAAGAATCTCTTCGGCACAAAATGACCCAGATGTGGTTGACATGCCATAAACCCAACCAACCAACCAACGAATATCCTAACACTGTCAATACTAGAACAGAGAAGTATAGCATCAAATTTCACGCCGCCCGGAGTGCGTTTTATTTTTGCTAGTATAAAATGAAATAGCTTAAGAACGGGAGAAAATAGATTAACCTAAAGAAAGAAAGACAGAAAAAGACATAAAATTCATTTTTATCCATCTACAGTTCTTTTCTTTACTCATTTTTTTCCTCATATTGTCGGATTCATTTCCCATTCTCACATATATAGATATGTATTGAAATTGTTGAGCTGAAAGACCAATCAAGAGTTAGCTTAATTGCTTGATAGGGGGCTTTTAAGCTAGTATAAACATAAATTCTATAAATAGGATGTGACTTTACATCAAGTTGGTCACTAAAGGTTTTCGTTCAATGGTGTATTTTTTTTTATTACCAAGTGCGACATAAACTTAGAAAAACTCGAGGCATTACTTGCCACACAAAGTAACCACCATCATCATGGAGTGCCGGTAGAACAGATTCCTTTAATTCTCTCTCGCCATCCATCCCTATCGACTATCGTTATTGTTAAGCCCTCTACACGGCATCCAGTGTCCGTACGGAGCTGACAAATGTAAGTTTTTGCTTGTTGACCAACACTAGTGTAACCATGTGTAAGACTTTTATAGAAAATGTTTTCCTAATTTGTAAAGCAGACGAAGCTGATTCTCTCGAATACGACGGATATATTACCGATATTTAAGCCTTTTCCCTTTCTTATATATATATATATATATAAAGGGAATGACTTACCGGTAAAAAATATTGGGTTAGTCTCAATATTTGGTTGGTATAACTATTACTCAGATAAGTCAGCGTTATAACAAATATAAATTGCTAACTGTAATTAATCAATATCTTGATTAATTCAGTTGATTTAACCCTGAAGATCCTTATGGTGAAACTCGAGTAGGTTATTTCTGTACACACTATAATAACTATATATATATATATATATATATATACATGTATGTGTGTGTGTGTTTGATTATGAGCACGCTTGGTGATAGAAATAAAACAATTACTTTAACAGTTACATTAATATTACTTAACACTACTTAAACAGTTTTAATGATGAACGAACCGAAAGTACTCAATCAACCAAAAATGT
This sequence comes from Doryteuthis pealeii, assembly GCA_023376005.1. Taxonomy (NCBI): domain Eukaryota; kingdom Metazoa; phylum Mollusca; class Cephalopoda; order Myopsida; family Loliginidae; genus Doryteuthis; species Doryteuthis pealeii. The sequence goes on from CM042173.1 coordinate 20,556,199, forward strand.
CTCTTTCGCAAAAATCATTAATGCTTTTCAAGATTATAAGATCAAAAGAATTATTAGAAAGCTTGAAAAAATAATTTTTTAAATTTTTTTTCATTTAATGAAATTTATTTGAATATTATATATATATATATATTATATGATACCAGAAGATTGAAACACGTGTTTGCATATGTAAAACAAAAAGAATTAAAAATTTTTTTGCTGAGAACAAATACATTTGCGGACCTTCCTTTTTTATATATAAATATTGAATTTCTCCCGTTGGAACCAGAACAACATTTTATATAATATATATATATATATATATATATATATATATATTATATATATATATATATATATATAATGTGGTTGAATAACCTTCGTCATTTAATTGAAAATTATTTGAATAATATAACATAATACATATATATATATATTATATATATATATATATATATATATATATGTGTGTGTGTGTGTGTGTGTGTGTGGTTGAATAGCCTTCGTCTAAAGATAAAAGAGATCAAGGCCATTAATATCTGAACCATAACCGAAGCGTGCCTGTGCTTGTTACCTATATGACTCATAAAAAATCTACAAGGAAGCCAATGAAGAGTTAAACGTTTCTCTCCAACCTTTTCTAAATGTTTAGCAGACTGAAACGATTCAAAATGATTCCTTACAAATTGGGAAAAATGGACTATATAAAATGAGAAAGGCTAACGAAATTAAATAATAACGCATATAAAAGATAAATTAATTATATTTTAATTGGTTTCTATATATATAACAAAAATTCCTATGATTGATTCTAATGCGTTGGAAAATAAAACAATATTTGAGATCAATAACATCGAGTATTTGGTTATTAAACCCCGTTTTGTTAAATCCAGTATGCAAATTAACCACACCATATATTATGTAAACCTTTATTTCTTAGTGATACATAAGACACATTGCAAGATTTTAAACGCACTATAATGGGCTATTTTGAGGCAAATCTAATTCAGATTTTCGTAGAGAACTCGTTAATAAATAATATTTACTCTATATAGAAATGATTTTGTCTATAAATTGAATGGACAAAAGAACACACGTCGTGATTTCTGTATGGAACATGCAGCGACATTGTGAAATTGAAGACGGTTTTATGACGGGCCTAATTTACGGCAATCAGTCGACCGGAACTTGTGTTAATAAATTTCATGTAGGTGTCAGTATGTTAAACATTTTTTAATAAGTTTTTGCAACCATTTGTTGCTATATACGATTCGGTCTCTATTTGTCTGTAACCGAAACTACGTCACTGTTTACGTTGTAGTGATACGAATACGAATAATGAAGGAAGCCGGAAGTTTACTCTCCAAAAGTAAAAATAACAATGACGAAAATAAGCATTTGCGCATGGGATCGACACAAGTATAAAGTAAAAATAAAAAATATATTTTGGACCAATCAGAGGTCTTCGCGCTTAAACAAGAAGTTTAAAAAAGACCGAATTTAGAGCCTATATGGATTAGATAAATATGGCCGGTTTCGGTTAAGAAAGCAGATTAAAACATCAGCCTAACGACCCCACGTCCCTCGCTACGAAGATTTTGCCTGCTGCTATCAAACAGGCCATCCTTAAATGAAGCTGTCTCCTTTCTGTCTATCTAAAATCCATTTCACTACGAACGTTGAGGACTACACTTTTTACCTCTAAAAGGACGAAAAGTAACCCTTTCTTTCTCTACTGAACATAAGGATAGGTAGTGAATATGTTGTTATTAAAAACCCAGAATCTATGTTCGCTACGTTGATGATATTCTCCTCCTTGTTAATAATGTAAATGAACTCCACAACCTACAAAGAACATTTCAACAACACTCCGTACTAAACTTCACATACAAACTTAACATAAACAATAAACTTCCATTCCTTGACGTCATGATAGACTCTAACAACAATAAATTCACTACCTCCCCATATAAAAACCTACCTCCATCAATTCTTGTATAATCAACTACAAGAGTGAATGCTCTGCACAATATAAAAAAGCTATCATAAAAAACTTAATAAACCGTGCAAAACTTACTTCTTCTAAAAACAATATTCTTTTCCGAACTAAAAAGTATTAAGCAAACTCTCATCAATAATGAATTCCCCATTTACTTTGTTGAGGAACAAATCCTACAAACCCTCCATAATATTTACCACAATGAAAACAATAGCACACCTAATCATATATTACTGTAATCAGATGCACCAAAATTATAAACTGGACGAAACGGCGTTAAAAAAAATTAATACGTAACAATGTTTCTACCACCGACACCAACTGAAAAGTCAAACTAATTATCTACTACAAAAAGTTTAAAACTACCAATCTCGTCACATGCAACAACTCCTCACCTAAAACTACTCGTCTTAATGAGACCAATATTGTATACGAATTCAAATGTCCTGTAGAAGACTGTCTCTCCAAAATTAATAACACGTATATTGGCTATACGACGACCACATTATCACGCAGATTAACACTACACCTATCCGTTCTATTAATCAACACCTTAAAACACATTCATGCCACCCCTCTACCTACCGCAAAATTTTAACAGAAAATACACTCATACTACGTAAAGAAATAAACAAACAAAAACTCGAAGCTCTGTATATCAAACAAAAAAACCCCCTTAAACAAAATAAACTTCGAAACAAGTCAACATGTTCTCAAATGCCTAAATTTCCCGCCTATCCTCCTTCCACTATTCCCCCTCCCTTCTCTTAAACTCGTGGCCCCCTCCTCCACAAAATCTCCACTGCATCGTTCGTTCGAACTACTACCAATTCCTACTACCTCCCACTACCAATTGTTACTACCTCCCACTACCAATTCCTATGCTACTGCTCGTTTTCTTTAAAAACGAGACGCCACGAAACATACCATCAGTTTCCAACCTGAAGATGGCAGATCGACATGCCGAAAGCGCTCGTAGAGACACCTTTGGTGGATTACTACACCAGTTCCACCCTGACACCAAAAAGATGGCCAGACACCTTGAAAGGATTGAACAGAAACTCGTACGACAGGAATCGTCACTCGAGTTCAACCAAACATGTTTAAAAGAGAAAATGCTGCCAAAATACACTTATATATATATATATATATATATATATATATATATATATATATAGGTTCTTCACGGAACAAATGGACATGCTACTACTAGCACACTCGTCTACCCGGATTTTAATAGCATATCAAACCCTCAAAAACACTTTAATTTTTATAGTTCTTCTATAATGCTCCCTTTCCAAAAATCTATAAACAATTTCTTCAAATAAGAAATTTTCTCCTGACGATGACCTAAGGTCGAAACTAGTTGAGAATAAACAACATACAAGAAATATTCCTTATTGTCTTATTACGTTTTGTTCATACTATATATATATATATATATATATATATATATATATATAATGTGTGTGTGATGCGTAGCCGCCATGATGCTCCAATGTGTTATGTGTGTCATCAAATTATAAGTAATGGGCGTTTCCCCTACTTTGTATAATAAATGGATTCATTGGAAAAAAGGGTTTTATGGTGACATTTAACGATTAACGTTTTTTTTTATGTATATCTTGATCCGAAGATTTCGGTAAATAAATGCCAATTCGGATCTTTCAACAACAACAAACAACAAAAAAAGTTATATAGCAGTTAAAAATTTGACACGAACTGTAATGATCAACAATGACTCAGCACAAACATCATCTATTCATATATAAAGGGTAGTTTGTGTGTATGTATGTCCGGGGCTAATCTATACATATATAAAGAGCGGTTTGTGTGTATGTATGTCCGGGCTAATCTATACATATATAAAGAGCGGTTTGTGTGTATGTATGTCCGGGGTAATTTATACGTATATAAAGGGCAGTTTGTGTGTATGTATGTCCGGGGGTAATATATACATATATAAAGAGCGGTTTGTGTGTATGTATGTCCGAGGCTAATCTATACATATATAAAGAGCGTTTGTGTGTATGTATGTCCGGGGCTAATCTATACATATAAAGAGCGGTTTGTGTGTATGTATGTCCGGGCTAATCTATACATATATAAAGAGCGTTTGTGTGTATGTATGTCCGGGGCTAATCTATACATATATAAAGAGCGGTTTGTGTGTATGTATGTCCGGGGCTAATCTATAAATATTATAAAGAGCGGTTGGTGTGTATGTATGTGTCCGGGGCTAATCTATACATGTATAAAAGAGCGGTTGTGTGTATGTATGTCCGGGGCTAATCTATACATATATAAAGGGCAGTTTGTGTGTATGTATGTATGTCCAGGGGTAATCAGTGGTGTATACCTACGATCTCCCTCCGACAGAGAATCGAAACCGGGAACCCAACATGCAGAGTCAGAAACTCGGAGGGAGATCGTAGGTATACACCGCTGATGAGACTAATAAAGTTGAAACAGCTGTACGATGTTCCACGTCACGTACGTTATTCGCCGGGTTTGCTTGTCATGATTATTTTCAATAATTACCGAATTCAGCAGGATAGTCGTTGTTCACTTAGCGGTCCCTTGCATCATATCGTAGAGACGTCCAGTATCGTCAACAAGTTAATTTCACAGGAATTTCTCGGTGCTGTATCGGTGGCCGAGGCAGTATAGTTTCTGACTATCCTGCTGAAGTCCCGGTTTCGATTTCTGTCGGAGGGAGATCGTTAGTATACATCGCTGATGAGACTTAATAAAGTCGAAACAGCTGCGTACGATGTTCTACACGCCGAGTAATTCTTTGCGAGATTCGCTTGTCAATACTATATATCTTCTATAATTATCGAATTTTATGCGAAATGCGCATTGTAATTGCCTTCAAGCAAAAATATAAATATTAATATATACTTTATCACCAATGCTTCTAAAAATAAACAAACATCCCCAAATCTTATATATATATATATATATATATATATATATATATATATATATATATCTATGAGTTTATTCGTACCTATCTATCTCTCTCTCTCTCCCTCTCTCTATCTCTCTCACTTTCTATCTATCAGTTTATTCGTACCTATCTATCTATCTCTTTATCTCGTTATCTCACTCTCTCTATCTATCTATCTATCAGTTTATTCGTACCCTCTCCCCCCCCCTCTCTCTCTCTCACACTCTCTCTCTCTCTATCTATATATCAATTTATTCGTACATGTCTATCTATATATCTATTTATTCAATTTATTCCTATCTCTCACTCTATCAAAAGAACTGATCCTCAATCCTTATTACCACAATATCAGACCAATTATTAATTAACAAAAGAAAAGAATCTCTCACCTTTGTCGCTCAAGAAGACAACAGAGGGAAAATAAATGAAAAAAAAAATGAATAGCTGATCATACACCTGGACCTTGCTAGAGAACAGAGAAAGTTGTGAAATATAAAGGTGATGGAACAAGCCCCAAGAATCTGGCGGAAAAAAAAAGAAAAAAGAGAGAAAGAGAAATGAAAAGAATGGGCGATTAAGTAAAAGAAATCGAAAGAGAAGATGGAAAGAGAAAGAGAATGAGAAAGAAAGGAAGAAGGAAAAAGGACAAAATGACTAAAACGAGTGAGAAAGAGAGGGGGAAAGAGAGGAGGAGGGAGAAGGAGACAAAAGATAGATAGATAGATAGATAGAGAGAGAGAGAGAGAGCGAGACAGGGAGTGAGAGAGAGGGGGTGGAATATAGAAAAAGAAATGGCAAAAAAGAGATAAAGAGATAGAGGGAGAGATAGAAAGAAGGAAAATAAAGAATGTGAGTTAGAAAGAGGAAAGTGAAATAGAGAGAGAGAGAGAGAGGAGAAAAGAGAGAGAGAGAGAGAGAGAGGAGAGAGGGGGGGAGAGAGGGGTAGTGAGAACACAAATCTTTGCAACATAAAATTCACTCTCAAATTGCATCTGGTATCAATAAAAGGGAGGAATAAAAATCAAGGTTCCAGTAGAAAATCACGTTCGCAAAAAAAATATGGAAGCCCATTCTGCTATATTTTCTCTTTTTTTTCCCACGTAATAAACAATAAACTGATCTTCTTCTTTCTTTTCTTTCTTTCTTTCTTTCTTTCTTTTTTGTTGTCTGTCGTTTCTCCTTTTCTTTCTTTCTTTTTCTTTCTTTCTCTTTCTTTCTTTCTTTCCCTTGCCCCGAAGAAGAATTACTTGGCATATCTCCTGACAATCTCATATGATAATGAGAAACATGCACGTATCCACTTTAATCAAATAAAGCATAAATAATTAATTTTTGCTCTTACGACTCCCCATACTTTGCTTGGGACTTGATTCTAGCTTCCGTTTTTCTTTAGCAAATTCAGCGAAGCTCTAAAATGAGGTCAAACTAAATTCGCAGAATAACCACAACGCTCACAAAACCGCTGATAGTTTCTTTTGAATAGTAAAGAAGTCATAAGACCAACTATAAGACCGAGGGACACTCGGAATATACCACCTCCCCCCTATTTATTCCTGGGGGTGTAGCGGCTAAAGTGCTCCACTGTGACATTGTAGTAAGCGTGTTCGAACTCCAGTGGCGCTATTTCTTTCACTTTCGGACTGATACTCTTGGGAAATGTATGAACGCCCACATCCTCACAGCTATGGGTTAAATAGTACTACTACTGTTCTTCTACAAGGACGGCTTGGTTGGGGGCGCGTGGTGTAATGGGTAAAGTCGTAGGAAGTAGACTCATCGACACGAGTTCAAATTCTGGATGATGCTGTTTGCATTTTACATTGCTCTGATACTATTGGGAAAGGTATTCATCAAACTATTCTTCCACCAGCTATGGGTAAAATAGTTGGGTATACTGGGCTTTTTAACCTTGGTTAGGCAACAAGAAAAACTCTGAATTCAAACCTATTCAAACTCCGCTTAAGAAATTGATCTTGTGGCACATCCTGTTCGTATGGAGGGGTTGGTAAATATATACAAGGACGGCTTTGGCATTAAATAACCCATGAAGGTTGATATGCCATTAAACAAAGAAAGCAAAGCAAATCTTTTTTTTTTTTGGGGGGGGGTACAGTTTATAAATATAAGTTCAGCACACCTCATGCATCAAAATAATCCAACACCTATCCTGTTCCTAGCGGAGGGGTTGGGTAAATACATACAGGCAGTAAGTTGACACAATTGGATAGAGCAGGTTTTCAGCTAAAGAACCCCGCTTTTATCCCCTCTCAATCAACAGCGTTCACTATGCATTTCCGCCATCAATGAACAATAGCCTGCACGCCACGCTAGTAAAAGAAAAACTGCACCAGAGGAGGCGACCAACGTTTTTACGACAGTGAAGACTGCCTCGTTGTTGGGAAAAAATGTTGCCCATGTATTTCTTCTTTTAACGACCCGATTCGCGTGGAAGAACCGATTGCTCTTCATTTCGTGGGTTGACAGTCGTGTTGAAACTTTTAAAAAATTTCAACTTCACTTAAATATTGACCTTGTGTCACATCCTGTCCGTGGCGGATGAGTTGGTCAAATGTGCACAAGAAAAAAGAAACATATCTCGTGTAATAAACGACTTTAAAATAAAATAAAAAAAACAAGAGGTCGTTCATTACACGAGTATATATATATATATATATATATATATATATATATATAATATATATATATATATTAGAGTGTATTAAAAGTATATAAAAGTTAGTAGGTGGATCAGTTTGATTATCTCTGATAGGGTCAACCTGGTCAAATGATGTTGAAAGACTCGAAACTTCCCTGTGACCCATGCATACTACATAACTGACAACACCTACCAGCGCCTCAAATGTAGGAGCGTATATTTAAAGTATGTATCTTATTGTAATGGAGATTATGTAATCGAAATTACGTCACCACTGACGTCACGATTTCTTTAGTCATTTAAGTTATATTCTCAACTGTTATGAAATAGTAATTATTTATTATCTTAATTAGTATCTTATTTATCAACGTATTATTGTGTTGGCAAAGAGAAAGAAACAGTTACATCCTCCCCCTCCCCCTCCCTCCTCCTCCTCCTCCTCATCATCATCATCATGCCGCGCTGACAGTACGGATTCCTATTCTTTTTCTCTGTCTCTGTCTCTCTGTCTCTCTCCCTCCCTCACACACACACACACACACACACACACACACACACCACCCGTCTTTATCGATCATTACTCCTGCCAGGTCTACCTCACGGCATTCAGAACTCGCACTGAGTTGATTGATGAAGGGGGGTTGCTGGTCGTTCTACACTGGTGTGTCCGTGTGTAGGTGTCCATAAGAGAACGTCACTTATGAATTCATCTTTGCTTCTCCAGAAAGCAGTTTAGAACAGGATAATAGGCTCTCAGTATACGACAGTAAAATGGCGATAAGGCCCAGACGAACAGCAGACTCCGATTCGCGCGCTAAATTCTTCAGTTATGACGTCATCAAATTAACAGCTGTTAGTATTTATTTTCTAGTAATTACGTAGCTTAATTTAGAAACGTAAAAGATTTTGTGAAAAAATCATCACGTTATGCCTTAAAAACGTATCCATATTAACTGGTACCATATATATTAGGGAGTATTAATGTTTAGTTTAATGACACGAAAATTATACTAAATTATTCCTTACTTTTAGGATTGAATTATGTCACAATAATATGGTTTCAAGTATTTCTATATAATACAAATAATTTGTACACAATAATATGGTTTCAAGTATTACTATCTAATGCAAATGATTTTCACAGTTATATGGTTTCAAGTATTTCACTTAGCCCCAAATACCCTTGGGAAAGGTATGAACCCAACTCTCCCTCCAGCTATGGGTAAATAGTAGGGTAGACTGGGCTCTTTAACCTTGGTTAGGCAACCGGTCTAGGAGAAGGAAAACTCTGAATTCAAACCTGTTGAACTCCGCTTAAGAAATTGACCTTGTGTCGCATCCTGTTCGTGCGGAGGGGTTGATAAATATATATATGGTTTCAAGTATTCCTATCTAATACAAATAATTTTCACACATTACAAATACAATCGCCCTGGTCTAGCGCTACTGAACATGTGATAGACTTCCCCGTTGTCCGGAACCAAAGACAACTATTAGCACATTAGGAACCGGTTTAGTTCAGTCGGTATAGCATCCACCAGGGACCCACAAGGTTCCGAGTTCGATACAGCTTGGATTTTTGCAGTAAAGTGGAGAGTTATGGTAGGTATAGTGCTCTATCTCGTACGCAAAAACAATCTCCCTGGTCCAGTGCTAGTGAAAATGTGATAGATTCTACTGTTGTCCGGCACTAAGGGACAATATTAGAATCGTTTTAACTCAATCGATAAAGCATCCGCTAAGTAGCTCCAAAGTTCCGAGCTTGGATATTGCAGTAAAGTGGGGAGTTGATGGTAGTTATAACGCTCCACCTCAGACACAATTACAATCTCCCTGTTCTGCGCTAGTTAAAAGGTGATAGAGACTCTCTCTCTCTCTCTCTCTCTCTCTCTCTCTCTCTCTCTCTGACACACCAAGGACCAATATTAGCTCTCTCTCTCTCTCTCTCTCTCTCTCTCTCTCTCTCTGGCACCAAGGACCAATATAGCACTCTCTCTCTCTCTCTCTCTCTCTCTCTCTCTCTCTCTCTCTCTCTCTCTCTGGCACCAAGGACCAATATTAGCTCTCTCTCTCTCTCTCTCTCTCTCTCTGCACCAATGACCAATATTGGCACTCTCTCTCTCTCCTCTTGGCACAAGACCAATATTAGCTCTCTCCTCTCTCTCTCTCCTCTCTCTCTCTCCTCTCTTCTCTCTGGACAACCAAGGACGCAATATTAGCACTCCTAATCTCTCTCTGGCACCAAGGACCAATATTACACTCTCCTCTCTCTCTCTCTCTCTCTCTCTCTCTCTCTCTCCACTCTCTGGGCCCAAGACAATATTAGCACTCTCTCTCTCTCTCTCTGGAACCAAGGACTAATATAGCACTCTCTCTCTCTCTCTCTCTCTCTCTCTCTCTCTGGCACCAAGGACCAATATTAGCACTCTCTCATCTCTCTCTCCTCTCTCTCTCTCTCTCTCTCTCTCCTGCACCAAGACCAATCACTCTCTCTCTCTCTCTCTCTCTCTCTGGCACCAACGGACCAATATTCTCTCTCCTCTTCTCTCTCTCTCTCTCTCTCTCCTCTCTCTGGCAGACCAATCACTCCTCTCCATCTCTCTCTCTCTCTCTCTCTCTCTCTCTCTCTGGCACCAAGGACAATATTAGCAACTCTCTCTCTCTCTCCTTCTCTCTCTCTCTCTGGCACCACGGACCAATATAGCTCTCTTTTCTCTCTCCTCTCTCTCTCTCTCTCTCTCTCTCTCTTCTCTCTCTGGAAGCCAAGGACAATATTAGGCACTCTCTCCTCTCTCTCTCTCTCTGGCACCCACTCCCCATCTCTCCTCTCTCTCTGGGCACCACGGACCAATATTACCTCCTTCCTCTCTCTCTCTCCTCTTCTCTCTCCTCTCTCTCTAGCCAAGGACCAATATTAGCTCTCTCTCCTCTCTCTCTCTTCTCTCCTCTCTCCCCTCTTCTCCTGCGATCCAGGACCAATAATTAAGCTCCTCCCTTCTCTTCCTCTCTCTTCTCTCTCCTCTCTCTCTCTCTGACTCTCGTCTCTTGGAGGCCAAGGAACTTAATAAGCTCTCTCTCCTCTCCTCTCCCCTCTCTCCTCTCTCTCTCTCCTCCTGGAGCCAAGGACCAATAATTAAGTCAATCGTTCTCGTCTCCTTCTCTCTCTCTCTCTGGCACCCCAAGGACCAATATTAAGTCTCTCCTCTCCTCTCTCTCTCTCCTCTCGTCTCTTCTCTCTCTCTGGAAGCCAAGGACCAATTTAAGCACTCTCCCTCTCTCTTCTCTCTCTCTCTCTCTCTCTCGTCTCCTTGGCACCACAACCCACGGACCAATATAGCTCTCTCTCTCTCTCTCCTCTCTCTCTCTCTCTCTCTCCTGGAGCCAGAGACCAATAATAGCACTTCTCTCGTCCTCTCTCTCATCTTCTCACTCTCTCTCTCTCTCTCACCTCTCTTGGCACCTCGGAAGACTTTAGCTCTCTCTCTCTCTCTCCCTCTCTCCTTCTCATCGTCTCAATCTTCTAAACCAAAGACCATAATTAAGCTCTCTAAATCTCTCTCTCTTCCTTCTCTGTGCAACCTAAGGACCAATTTATTTGCAATCTTCTCTCTCCTCTCTCTCTCTCCTGGCAACCAAAGGCCAATTTACACACTCTCTCTCTCTCGTCTCTCTCTCTCTCTCTCTCTCTGGCAAACCAAGGATCAATTTAGCTCTCTCTCTGTCCTCTGGCACCAAGGACCAATATTAGCTCTCTCTCTCTCTTCCTCTTCCTTCTCCTTCCTCTCCTGTGTGGTACGCAAGGACCAACTATTTAGCAGTCGTGTTCTTTCTCTCTTGCCATTCCGTCTGTTCGCTCGGCACCTGTGCCCCCTACCGGATGCTATACCCCACCTGAAGTTAATAAAACCTGTCCACAATCAATATGCTATATATGGTCCCCCTTGTGCAGGGAAGAGGAGAGAGAGAAGCGGCAAGAGAAGAGGGGGGGAGAGACCGAGCTATGTTTGGTCCTTGGTAGCCTGACACAAGAGAGAGAG
>CM042173.1:20570325-20585325 GCA_023376005.1 Doryteuthis pealeii
AAGAAAACAACAAAATTCAGGGAATTAACTGAATGTAATGATATTTTCAGTGTTTCATGTATTAATGAATAAAATATATAATACATTAGTTATTTTATTATTTTTTTTTTTTTTTACTTTTTTCAGGTCAGTTATGTTTGAACCTCGTATGTTGAGGCCGTAACACATATTCTCAAAGATACGTGGTTCAAAGTATCAAGAAAAGAACAGAAAGAAAGAACAGAAAAGAATGAAAGAAAGAAAAAAGAAAGAAAAGAAAAATATAGAAAGAAAGAAAAAAGAAAAGAAATAAAGAAAGAAAAAAAAAGAAAAGAAAGAAAGAAAAGAAAAGAAAGAAAAAGAAAAGAAAAAGCCAAAGAAAAATAAAAAGATAAGAGAAAGAATAGCAAGAAGAAAGTTAAAAGGGAGTTGTTTTTATTTTATGGCACATCAATCCTTTTTGGGTCATTTAATGCCGAATCAAGTCATTTATATCCGATTGCTTACAGTACCTGATGTTACTTAAGTGGTCACCCAATTAAGTATTGAACTGGCTCATCGCTGCTTAACTTCGGTGATCTCGTGGGAAGCGGTGTTTCAGCGTGACTTGGCCGTAACCAAGGAAGGAAAGAAGGAAAGAAGGAAGGGAGGAAAAATCAAAAGGAAGAAAAGTGATACAAGAAAGAAAAAGCAATAAAATAAAAAATAAAGAAATATAAAAGAAGGATAAGTGGAAGATAGAAAGAAAAAATGAAAAATAAACCAAACAAAAATAGGACAACAGGATTAGAGAAAAGAAAAAAAGAAAGAAAGAATGAAAGACAAAGAAAACAAAGAAAGAAGAAAAGAAAGAAGAAAGAAAGAAAGAAGAAAAGAAAGAAAGAAAGAAAAGAAAGAAGAAAGAAGAAGAAAAGAAGAAGAAAGAAAAGAAAGAAAAGAAAGAAAGAAGAAAGAAAGAAAAGAAAGAAAGAAAGAAAGAAAGAAAGAAGAAAAGAAAAGAAAGAAAGAAAGAAAGAAGAAAGAAAGAAAGAAAGAAAGAAAGAAAGAAGAAAGAAAGAAAGAAGAAAAGAAAGAAAAAAAAGAATGAAAGAAACGAAAGAAAGAAAAGAAAGAAAGGGAGGAAGGAGAAAGAAAAGAAAGAAAGAAGGAAGAAAGAAAGAAGAAAAGAAAGAAAAGAAAGAGAGAAAGAAAGAAAGACATAGAAAGAAAGAAATACAAAGAAAGAATGAAAGAACGAAAGAAGAAAGAAAGAAAGAAAGAAGAAAAGAAAGAGAGAAAGAAAGAAAAGAAAGAAAGAAAGAAAAAAGAAAGAAAGAAAGAAAAAAAAGAAAGAAAGAAAAGAAAGAAAGAAAGAAAGAAAGACAGAAAGAAAAAAGAAAGAAAGATAAAAAAAAGAAGAGTAAAAAGAAAGAAAGAATAGAAAAATAAGACAGAAATGAAAATCAGACGATTCCATTCTCATTATTTAGGTACTATATGATAAAACTTCAACACAATAATTTGTGTCATACTTTTTATTCTAGAGACTCGAGATTTAGAGGGGGAAAACCCCAAAAACTAATCTATTAAATGAGGTAGATTAGATATAAAGTGGTATCACTTATCAGACAGATTATCGTTAACCCTTGGTGAGTGAAGAACAAGGGAATGATTTGCACCCAGTGCACCCATTGCACCCATTGACATCTTTTAATCTTTTAGACTTGTTATTCTCACACCTATATAACTGATATTGACAATAGGTCACTCAGTTGATTTTACTTATATCTATTTATTATGTGACCATTGGATTCTTGCCCTTTTAAAGTGATTTTGTTATAGATAGATTAATTGATCGATTTTAACGGCATGTCAACCTATCTCGGGTTATTTTATGCTTAGAGGTTGTGAATTGAGTTCATTGTACATTTATACTCGCATTTCTGCGTAGTTTTTTTGTACACTGTTTTCTGTACACGGTTATCTATCTAACTATATATATGTATGTCCGGAAGAAATTATGAAAATAAAACAATTAACGACAAAGTAAATATTTAAAAACATTCACTATCATCATATCTTGGTTTTTGAGCAAAAATACTGAATATTTGATTTATATTCATGAAGATAATTAAAAAAATAAAATTTAAATAACAGCATGGATTTTTCTTTAGTATTCAATGTTGTAAATAGTAGACATTAATTTTTCTTTTCAGAGTGGCTGGATCAGCACAAACGTCTTTTTGACGTGGGGATTTTAATGGGACATCCTGCGGGAAACCAACTCATGATTCAGTAATAATGGATCTATAAGACTAAATTTAAAAAATAAAACTCTACCCAAGCGATGGTTGGTAGCCCCTTCTAGTATGATATCATGCATTACTATCTAATACTGATAATTTTCAAACAGATCTATTATATCTTAACAGGTACTACCATTCCGGGTCTGAGTAGACCTGTCAATTAAGGAGTACTCCACACTCCCTAGATCTTCAGGATTGGAGCCTCACCGCCACAATTGGATACTGGCCTTTTTGAAATGGAGAAGAGGATACCAAATGGACAACAGTCAAATAATAGTGAAATGGAAAATTGTAACTAAATAAAATAAAATATTAAACTTATTTTGTTAAAACTGGTAAAAATATGCGCAATTATTTAAGTTTGAATATGATAAATTATTATATTAAATTAGAAATACTAACAAAACTAAATAAGAACGAATATAAGAATATTACACTTATTTTAATGTCATTTTAATTGATTTCTATATAAAATTATATATGGGATTGCTTTTAATTCGTTTGAGAATAACATGATAGTATTAGAAATCAGTAACAGCAAATAATTATTTATTAAACCAAGTTTTGTTAAAATCATTATGCAAATTATTCCCACTGTATACTATGTAAATCTTCATTTCTTAGAGATATATTTGATACATATTTCAGGACTTTAAATGCATTGATAATATGGGCAGTTTTATGGTAAATCTAACTGAGCTAGTCTTTAATAGAAACATCGTTAATAAATAAGATACTAATTACGATTAAATAATGACCAATAATCGTTGAGAATATAACTTAAATAATTAAGGAAATTGTGACGTTAGTGGTGACATAGTTTTGGTTACAGACATAAAGTTACATAATTTCCATTATGATAAGATGTTAAATAAAAACAAGACGTTTTGTTAACATAAATATCCATTTAGCGTATTTTTTAATAGGATTTATGCAAAGTAACCATTTTTACTTTTCAATTTCTTAAAATTCGAAACTCCTAATTTATTGTATTGATCAAGATATTTTTCTCCAATTTATCTTTCAATCTTTCCTTTCTTTTTGTAATTGTCTATTTTCTATAATTTATACATTTAATTGTAATTCACTTGTTTACTAATAAATCGCAAGGAAGGAGGCTGGGCGTAAAACTCAAGTTGGCATCGGGGAGCCACAAAGAAGTCGCATTGGGTTTAAGGGTAATTCCATGTCAAATCATCCAGGCCATGTCACCCCCCCCCCCATATGTTCAATATATGTGAAAAAAGAATCGAAAACTTTTTTGTCATAGATGCAGGGCCACACTAGGATATTTATCTTGCTATGAAAAAAACAGAAATCATCAATCATCTTAAAATTGGTTGACTTTAAAACGTTTTGATAGCATTTATGGATTCTTTGGGCAAAAATGCTTTTATAAACCAGTTTTTAGGAGTAGGGAAGCTCTAGAACTCATTTTACAGACAAAAATAGGTTACAAAAAGTCGCCATTTTCCGCGACCCCCTTCAGATTTGGAGAGCTAAAAATCGACATAACTCCGCCAATTTGTTGAATTGGAAGCTCAAATTTTGGGGATTGTCTAACTTTAACATAGTCCATAGCTATACAAAATTTCAGAAAGATTGAAGGGGGGGGGTGACAACTTTACTTTTTTTCTTGATGATTTGACATGGCCAAAAAGGTTGAGACACACTACATTAAAAGGAGTGGCAATCGTATTATCATGTTTACATTGACCTGTTAACTTTGGGTGGGCGACAATGCCTATTTCAGGTGGGTAGTGGATAGATAATGTGAGGTGTCATCGAATGATGGGAGTGGTAGGGGGAGGAGGCATTATGTTCAAAGTCACGATCAATTTAGTATCATGAATGTTATAGAAAAAAATAAAAATTCTACATAAAAGATTTTAATTCGGTGGATTTAAAATTTTGAACATTTTCTTAGTCACGTAGTTTGTACACAAAATGTGTCATATGTCAACTAGATCAGACAGCAGAAACTGAGGGGGGGGGCTGTTACATTTTTATAGTAAAATCATTTTCATTGCATTTTTATAGCAAAATCATTTCCGATGAACTTTTATCATTTCTAAAGCATTTTTATGGTAAAAAAATAATTTCCAATGCATTTTTATTGTAAAAAACCATTTCCAATGCATTTTTATAGTAAAATCATTTCTAATGCATTTTCATAGTAAAATCATTTTCATTGCATTTTTATAGCAAAATCATTTCCGATGAACTTTTATCATTTCTAAAGCATTTTTATGGTAAAAAAATCATTTCCAATGCATTTTCATTGTAAAAAACCATTTCCAATGCATTTTTATAGTAAAATCATTTCTAATGCATTTTCATAGTAAAATCATTTCTGATGAACCCTATACTAAAAATCATTTCTAATGCATTTTTATAGTACAATCAGTTCCAATGCATTTTATAGTAAAAACTATTTCCAATGCATTTTTATAGTAAAATCATTTCTGATGAACCCTATACTAAAAATCATTTCCAATGCATTTTTATAGTAAAACTCATTTCTAATGCATTTTTATAGAAAAAACATTTCTTCCAATGCATTTTTATAGTAAAAATCATTTCAAACGTATTTTTATAGAAAAAACATTTCTTCCAATGCATTTTATAGTAAAAATCATTTCAAACGTATTTTTATAGTAAAAATTATTTCCAATGCATTTTTATAGTAAAAATTATTTCCAATGCATTTTTATAGTAAAAATCCTTCCCAATTCATTTTCATAGTAAAAATAATTTCCAATGTATTTTTATAGTAAAAATCCTTCCCAATTCATTTTCATAGTAAAAATAATTTCCAATGTTTTTTATAGTAAAAATCATTCCCAATTCATTTTCATAATAAAAATAATTTCCAGTGTATTTTTATAGTAAAAATCATTCCCAGTTCATTTTCATAGTAAAAAATAATTTCCAATGCATTTTATAACAAACTCATTTCTAATGCATATCTTATAGTAATATAATTTCTAATGTAATGGGTTGGTGTGCCGTTAAAATCAACCAATCAACCAATAAAAAAATATCTTTTTAATAAAATCTGTAAATTTCTTACATTTTTCTTGATTTTGTAGTAGCTCGATTAATTGATCGATTTTAACGGCATGTCAACTCGTCTTGGATTATTTTACGCTTAAAGGTTGGGAATTGTGTTCATTGTACATTTATACTCACATTTTAGTAAGTAACCGGAGAACAACCAACAACCTTAAACCTACATAAAATCAACAACTAATCTACGTTCTATAATAAGTGACTGTAATGGTATCTTGTAAAGCTTTTCGTAAGACACATAGTCGAATTTAGTATCAAAATAATCAGAAACTCCTCTAGAAAATTCCAGAACGTGTGTAAAATAAGGACCAGCTAAAGGAATGCCAGGAATTCAATTCTTTTTGCACCGGGCAACACTTTAGACTTTCGGCTAACGTCGCACATGGCTTCTGGAATTCGACTAAAGTCGCAAATAGCAACGAAAAGGTCAATAGACAGACAGAAAATCTTTTGTTTGAAAATATAGGTGTGTATTTCCATTTGTCGTGTGGGTGTATATTAGTTTAGAAATAGGACATCTGATAGTAAGGTATATTTTTGTATAGGGGGACCTGTATATACAAATACCGATGCCACGGCTTGAACTCTTCAATCACGTAATATACACGCCCCGAATTAGCACGTACAAAAACTTTTCACGCAACCTCGTATTTAAGGTTGAACTTAATACAAATATTTTGCATAGTGTTGTCTCTAAGGGTCAACTTTTGTTCATATTTATAACTAGAAGCGGCTATCCGGTGTCGCCTGGATACAGAGGGAGTTTGAAATGTTTGTCTCGCAGATCCATTATTATTGAATCGTGAGCTGGATCATTGCAGGATGCCCCATTAAAATCCCTACGTAAAAAAAAAAAAACAGGAGGAGATGTGATTCGTCGAAAACACGCTGTCTGTGGATGACTATATATATATATATATATAAATATATATATATATATATATATATATATATATATAACCCCCATTATTTCATATTTTATTCCTTAATAAAATATTCTCCCAAATTACATATGATTCCTCCACTTTTAGTGTTATACAAATTCTCTTGTACCAAAAACCTATTCATATATATATATATATATATATATATATATATATATAATATATATATATATATATCAACCCTTCTGCACGAGCACGATTTACATAGGGACAATTTCTTTAGCGGAGTTTAAATAGGTTTGAATTCAGAGTTTTCCTTCTCCTAGACTGGTTACCTAGTCAAGGTTAAAGAACCCAGTCTGTTCTACTATTTACTCTTAACTGGAGGGAGAAAAGTTGGATGTGTACCGTATTGGCGCTATAAGAAATGCAAACCGTCCAGGATTTGAACTAGAATCGACGATTCCATTTCCTATGACACTAACCATTACAACAAGCACCTCCGTTATATATATATATATATATATATATATATATATATATATATATATATATATATAAAAGTAATTGGTAATTTGCTTGAAGCATTGTTAATATGTTATAAAATAATAAAACGAAGGCAATACAATGCGTAAAAAATAAAGACAAAAAGATGTTTATATGTCTAATCGATTTCAAAGCTAGAGCTTCATCCTTAGAGTTTATTTTCAGAAATGACTGCTTATGTTTTTTATTTGTGTGGTTATAATTTCTCTTCTTATTTCCTTTTCCTCTCTTTTTTTTCTCTCTTCTTCTTCTCCTCCTTTATGAATGGCGAATAACTGTAATTTCTTATTTCTCTCTTTCTTCTTCTTCTTTTTCAAAAGTTTGTTGAGAACAAGGCTGACCGGATATGGATATATATATATATATATATATATATATTATATATATTATAAAGGTGTAGATAGAAATAACCAATTTAAGTTTCACCAAAAAGTATCATCAGGGTTAATTGTAATGGATTAATCAAGATATTGATTAATTACAGGCAATTGCAGAAGTGAATAATACAATTATGGCCGTTGAAAACATAATTTCATTATTAACTCGATACTCTATTCCCCGGCAAATTATTTATAAAAACTTTTACCTTTTTCCAGGTCAATAAATTGTGAACCACATATCTTTGAGGTGTAACACATATTCTCAATATATATCAATATCAATATATATATAATATAAATATATAATATATATATATATATAAAAAGGTGTTGTTCTGGTTCCAACGGGAGAAAATTCAATATTTTATAAAAAAGAGGGTGAAGTGCTCATGTGTATGTATATATATACACATACATGTAAGAATTCATTTTCATATTATCAACCAAAGCCTGAAGAAGATACCAGAAGATCTGAAACACGTGTTGCACATGTAAAACAAAAAGAATACAAATTTTTTTCTGAGAACAAAATACATTTTGCGGACCTTCCTTTTTTATAAAATATATATATATATATATATATATATATATATAATATATATATATATATATATATATATATACTCGGTTCATATCAATCTACCGAAACATTCATTAGCTCTATGCTTATACTAGATGCGTCTGGTGGACTTGCCAAGAGCGATGACCGATTGGGACAGAGTGATATATATATATATATTATATATATATATATATATATATATATAGAGAGAGAGAGAGAGAGAGAGAGAGAGAGAGAGAGAGAGAGTGTGTGTGAGAGAGAGAGAGAGGAGTAAAGTGGAATCCGTGTTGTTGGCGCGCATTTGGACAATACGTCTCTGAACAATGAGACACTTTGAACAAACGATCGCAGTGTTCGGGTTATTAATCATTAACTAACCCTCCACTTAATAGTCCGGCTACTGAGGAGACATGAACTAACAAACGCCCTTTTTTTTTGTACTAATAAACAACAAACATAGTTATCTAAAGGAATGATGATTATCACAGAACAGCCAGGTTTTTTTTGGGGGGGGGGAGTCTCGTGAAAGCCTGTCTTGTGCTACACAGGCGCCTGCCCACTAGTTTAGACGTTGACTAAAGACTGAGTCATTTTTGAACGACAGCCAGGTTACACCTATTTTCAAATGTATGATACAGTTCTTTACGACAACAATAATACATTGGAATTATCTATCACTAGAAGCGACTACTCAACGTCGTCTTGGTAGAATCTAGTTTCGATGTTGACTAAAGACTGAGTCATTTTTGAACGACAGCCAGGTTACACCTATTTTCAAATGTATGATACAGTTCTTTACGACAACAACAATACATTGGAATTATTTAACACTAGAAGCGGCTACTCAGCGTCGTCTTGTTTTTTTTTTTTAAATCACGTATATTACTATTGTTGGATTATTTTGTGGATATAAGCCGTGCTACAATACACCACTTAAATTTAAGCGAGGTCATGTGGTTAAAACCTCAGCCAATCAACAGCCCGAATGCGTGACTGGTTGATTACTTAATCACTGATACTGAGAGATGTCCATTTGCAATCATTGACGAAGGACTTGCAAAGCTTAGGAGCACCAAGGAACAACCAAAGGATTCTTTACCAAGGATCGCGCTCTGTTTAGATCTCCGCCTGATAAGCGCTCTTGTTTGAAGCCTGAAGGATGGCTACTAAAATCGTACACAGTATTGGAGTCGCTACTTGTGTAATGGGTATCGTCGTATAAAACTGACACGGTGACACGAGTTCAAATTCTGGACAACGTTGCTTGCATTTCACATAGCGCTAATACCCTTGGGAAAGGTATGAATCCAATTATTATTCTATGGCTAAATAGTAGAGCCGATTGGACTCTATAACCTTGGTTATGCAACCAGTATAGGAGAAGGAAATTTAAATGTTTAATATGTTGACTAAAGACAGTCATTTCTGAACGACAGGCAAGTTACACCTATTTTCAAATGTATGATACAGTTCTTTACGACAACAACAATACATTGGAATTATTTAACACTAGAAGCGGCTACTCAGCGTCATCTTGGTAGAATTCGGGGCAAAAAGTCCCTGGTGTATTAATTTATTCACTTTTGAGATTTACAAATGCTGAACATTTTTAAGTAGAATTTCAATGCTATTGCTATGTATATTTTAATTTTTTAAATACCTTCGAATATAAATCAAATCTTCATAATTGTTGCACAAAAAAGCAAGAACCGGTGATATTTAATGTGTGTATATATTTACTTTGTCGTTAATTGTTTTATTTTTGTAGATTCATCCGGACATACACACATACATACCAACTATCCTTTATATGTATAGATATATTACATATTATTTGTTTTCTGTTTTGTCTATTTACATTTTTTTAAATCACATATATTGTATTGTAGTTGCTGGTGGCGTAATGGTTACCGTCGTAGGATATGGACACGGTGACACGGGTTCAAATCCTGGACGAGGTTGTTTGTATTTCATATAGAGCTAATACTTTTGGGAAAGGTATGAATCCAACTATTCTCCTATGGGTAAATAGTAGAGCAGATTGTGATCTATAACTGTGGTTATGCAAATAGTCTAGGAGAAGAAAAACTCTGAATTCAAATCCGTTTTATATGTTGACTAAAGACTGAGTCATTTTTGAACGACAGCCAGGTTACACCTATTTTCAAATGTATAATACAGTTCTTTACGACAACAACAATACATTGGAATTATTTAACACTAGAAGCGGCAACGCGGGTAAAGGGAAGATTTTTTAATGTTAGTCCCGCAGATCCATTATTACAGACTCGCAAGTTGGATCCTTGTTGGATGCCCCATAAAAATCCCCACGTAAAAAAAGACCTGGTGGTAGTGAATGTGTATATATTTACTTTGTCGTTAATTGTTTTATTTTCATAGTTTCCTTCGGACATACATACATACACACAAACTATCTTATTTATATATTTAGAAGGGATTTAATTGCAAAATTCACCGTATTCGGCGTACTGCTAAGACTCACTTTGTTTACATAAAGTTTGAGACCTCTAGGTGAGTTCATTTCCGCTTAGAAATGTAGCGATTAAATAGCCTGCTATACTTGGCAGCTGACTGTGGCCGTATGGGTAAGAGGTTTGGCGAGCGAAAGTTCGTTCGGGTCTCGAACCCGGCCAGAGGTAGCTGCTAAAAACGGTATAACTGCACTGATGAGAGGTGATACCTCGAAACACGTGTCTGTAGTTGACTCTATTATATATATATATATATATATATATATATATATATTACGGAATTTTCTCTATTTAATTTATTTTTTTATTTACTAGCAGCGGCTACCCGGCGTCGCCTGGGTAGAGGGGGATTTTTTAACTTCCCACAGATCGATTATTACTGAATCGGGAGTTGAATCCTTGTGGGATGCCCCATTTAAATCCCTATGTAAAAAAATAGACCTTGCATTGATCCAGCTACTCTGAAAAGAAATGTTAATGTCTACTATCTAAAATATTAAATGAAAAAAAAATCCATGCTGTTATCATTTAAATTTTATTTTTTAATTATCTTCACGAATATAAATCAAATCTCTATTATTTTTGCCCCAAAACCAAGCCCTGGTGATATTTAATGTGTATATATCTTTACTTTGTCGTTAATTGTTTTATTTTCGAAGTTTCCTCCGGACATACATATACACACAACTGCCCTTTATATATGTATAGATGTATATTTTTACACCCACCCCCGTATATTGTATTGTCACTGGTGTCGTAATGACTATCATCATAGAAAATAGACACGGCGACACGAGTTCAAATTTTGGACGAGGCTGTTTTGCATTTTACATAACGCTAATACCCTTGGGAAAGGTATGTGTTGTGAATTCGAGTTAACGGGGAAAGTGGGAAGAAAATATAACGAGTCAGTCGGTAGAGTTTACTAGGTTACTAGTTCGATACCGGCCCTCGCCAACTCAGCGTATGAGCAGCACAGGGATCTGTAAGGAAAGTAAGGAGCTGATGGTAGGTGTGGCGCTCCACCTGAGACGCAAAAACAATCTCATTGGTCTAGCGCTAGTGAAAAGGGGATAGACTCCCTCGCTGATTGGCTGATACCGACTTTAGGCCTCCCCGATGACTGACTATTTTAGGCAAGGAAATGCGTTTACTAGTCAAGATACAGTAAACACGAAATCAGGAATGCAAGTCCGTGTAGTCTCGCTCGTTCTCTCGTCGAGATTTCACTATTTATAGAAAACAGACGATTCCATTGTTCTCTTTTAGGTAATATATGACAGTATGCATCCAACTATTTTCCTATGGGTAAATAGTAGAGAATAGTGAACTGTTTAACATTATTCATCGAAATCGATCTGAGAGAAGAAAAATTCTGAATTCAAATCTGCTAAACTCCACTTAACAATTTCTCTGAATTCTTTTTAGATGAGACTTGATAATTATTATTATTTGTGTAAGGTTAAGAGTGATATGTACTTGAAGATACAAACTCCGACAAAGGTTGACAGACAAAACATTTAATATTGGTCGCACGCGTGGAATTGTAGCTGCGTCAAGTAGGGAGGGAAGTGTAATAACTGTCCCCTAGCTGCTGGCTGATACTATCTCTTCGAAGTATGGAGGAAAATACTTCTGTGTTGAAGCTTTTTTTTTTTTAAATATATCCAGCGCTATAAAAAAAAATGTGTCCCTTAAAAGTCGGAGAAAAAAGAAATAATTTCTTTGGGGGTCACCGTTTGTTTGTTCTTTTTTTTTGGTTTTTTTTTTTTAAGTTCGTGGTAAAGGAATTCTTTCTCTTTTGTTGGTGTTCAGTCCACGATACGCACAATAGAACGCTAAAAGAAAGGTTTTTAAAATGCTTGTTTTCAGTCGGGAATCACCACATGTAAGAATTAAAGTTCCAAAACCTTCAAAAAACGTGTTCATCACTTCGAGTAGTCACCAGTTGTAAGGTTAAGAGGTGATATTTACTTGAAGATACAAACTCCGACAAAGGTTGATAGACAAGACATTTAATATGGTACAGCACATGGATAAACATAGTACATAATACATAGGTGTACATAAACATACATACAAAAGTAAAAGGGAAAAACATAAAAGTACAGACATGAGACTAAGAATAGTCCATGCTGTATAAATCACTTACAGTGATTAGTCCGGCGTTGAGGGCCGAAGCCCCAACGAAGAGGGGATAGACCAGAGTCTAACCCATGTGTCTCGTAGGTCAAGCGACAGGAAAAGAGAGGAAGAGACGTACAAACCAGTCGCTTAAATAATAAACGGCCCCTAGCGGGAACCAGCAAACTAAACGAGCAGACAACTCTCCAGGCCAAATACGAAAGTAACGCCACATTTGTACTAGCAAAATAAAAAGACACCTTCCGGGTGATGTAAAAATAGTTTTTTTGAAAGATATTGCCTGAGAGGATGGGAGCTGAAAATTCAATGTCATAAGTATGTAAAATCATCAAATTTATTAAAGGAGTAAAAAAAAAAAAAAAAAAAGAAAGAAAGAAAGACAATTTGAAATGGAAACAGTTCCGATAACTTTAAATATGTATTAAAATAAAACAAACTATATATAAATATATAACGCCGGGTATCTATTTATTGAAACAATGAGAATTGTCTAACGTTGCATGCTCACATTTTGAGTATATTTATTCTATGTTATGACGTTGGATTATGTGTTGGGTAATGTGACGTAAGCAGTGACGTAGTTTTTGTTACAGACAAAAACCGGAAGCGAATCTCCATTATTAATAGAAGAAGATTATTCGGACTATTGTCCTCATCTTCATTGTTATCTGTATAACGTTTCGACCGATGTGTCCTCCGGCCTTCTTCAGGTATTTCTTGTCGGACTCGGGAACCTTCTCCGACTCAGGTGCCATCACGGAACTTTGAACCTAACCCTTTATTCAGTCCACGGGGGTATCCTGTTCTCATTCCGCTAGCCATAGCTGGGGTACAGGTGTTAAGCTTGTGTTAATTATTATACCTGAAGAAGGCCGGAGGACACATCGGCCGAAACATTGTACATTCCACTTAAAAAATTGACCTACTTGTGCGGAAGGGTTGTAAATATTACGCTCTTAGTGTAATGATTATCCTCAGAGGAAGTGAACTCTGCTACCAGGATTCGAGTTCTGAATCCGTTGAAAAATTGTCCTTGTGCCAGATCCTGTTCGTATGGAAAGGTGGGGTAAATACATATTTCAAGTACTAAATAGGATATAAAATAGGATAAAAACCCGTTACTCAGAGTTTCACGCTTTCGATCCTTGGGTGGGCTTATGTTAATCACACCTGATTTTTTCATATATATATATAGATGTATTATTTTTTAAAGAAATAAAATGACTCAACGGGCAAAGGAAAATAATTCTTTAAAAACCCAGCGAGTCATAGAAAATATCTTTTAAAAACGAAATATAAAAAAAAACATTTAAAAACCACACCTGATTTTTTCATATATATATATATATATATATATATATATATATAGTCCGGATTAAAAACAAGCACTGAAGATGATTTTTATAAATCGAAATATTGTTCAATATTAGCTATGAATATGATATAAAATGTTTTCACTTTAACAGCATATTGTGTGTTTTCATATCCTTTTATCAATACTCATATATATATATATATATATATATATATATATATATATATATATATGAAGTGAACAAACAATGTGTTTGAAATGGCGATAGCCGACCATTTTTGGGAGATTATGTGCTTAATTAAAGTCATACCTAATTTGTTAATTAATTAATTATAATTAAATGAATTAGGCGTGCATATCGGTTTAAATGTAAAGCGTAAACAAATCGAGAAAAGTCGATCTCTGTACGGACATACATACATAAACACAACTGACCTTTATATATGTAATAGAAGCGGCAACCCAGCGTCGCCTGGGTAGAGGGGGGATTTTTTAAAAGTTAGTCCTGCAGATCCATTATTACTGAATCGTGAGTTGGATCCTCGTAGAATGCCCAATTAAAATCCCTACATAAAAAAAGACCTTGCATTGATCCAGTCACTCTGCAAAGAAACGTTAATGTCTACTATTTAAATATTAAACCCCAAAAATTCCATGCTGTTATCAGTTAAACTTTATTTTTTAATTATCTTCACTAATATAAATCAAATCTTTATTATTTTTACTCCAAAACCAAGCCCTGGTGATATTTAATGTATATATATATATTTACTTTGTCGTTAATTGTTTTATTTTCGAGGTTTCCTCTGGACATACACATACACACAACTGTCCTTATATGTACTAGAAGCGGCTACCCAGCGTCGTCTGGGTAGAGGGGGGGTAGTAAAAAAGTTAGTCTCGCAGATCCATTATTACTGAATTACAAGTTGGATCCTCGCAGGATGCCCCATTAAAATCCCTGTGTAAAAAAAAACCTTGCGTTGATTCAGCCACTCTGAAAAGAAAAATATTGTCTACTATTTAAAATCTTAAATGCCAAAGAATTCCATGCTGTTATCAGTTAAACTTTATTTTTTAATTATCTTCACGAATATAAATCAAATCTTTATTATTTTCGCTCCAAAACCAAGCCCTGGTGATATTTAATGTATATATATATTTACTTTGTCGTTAATTGTTTTATTTTCGAGGTTACACACAACTACCCTTTATATATGGATAGATAGATAGATAGATAGATGAAATCGAATGAGTAGCAACAATAACAAATATTGATAATTGCTCAATAGGTAAGTTAATATCTCTCTCTCTCTCTCTCTCTCTCTCTCTCTCTCTCT
>CM042173.1:20590325-20597825 GCA_023376005.1 Doryteuthis pealeii
AATCATGATACTAATGTAGAATAGTGCGCAAGAGATAATTGTTGTACCGGCCGTTCCTACAGTGGAGAACATGCACCGGTTCTCACTATAAATAGTGAGACACCGAGTGGAAAGGTAGCACTGTTCCCGTTAACGACAAGCTAGTCGTACATGTACCATTAATTGTAAATACACTTGTCTTATTTTACCCCATCTCGACTTGACTTCTTTTTACTGTTGGGACTAACATCACAACAATAATACCATTAGATTAGCTAATACATTTCACGGAAATACCTGAAAACTCAAATTGTTATCAAATTTATGATATAGTATACTTTACTATAATTATTATAGTAAAGTATACTATATTCGATCGGCTATGTTTTGAATTAATAATGTTATTTTTTTAAAGATTATTTATCGTTTTACATGAATTTGATTACTTTATTTAATTATTTTTTTTTCTTTTTCAAATATTAATTTGAAGTTTAGCAAATCGTGTCATTTATATTTTATTTAAAAGATATAGTTAATCATTGAATTAAAATTTCTTACTATATGTGATGGGCTAAACTTGCAAATCAGTCAGAAAATTACGTTGACCCAGAAAAAACAGAACCCATAAATTTTGTAATAAAACTGTTAATTTTAACTTGGAGGGTTTAGGGTTGGGGTTGGGGTTTAGGGTTAGTTTAATGAGAAAATAAATAAATAATTTGTGTTCTGTTTTTCTGGGTCACTCTGTATGCAGAGTGACCCAGAACAAAAAAACAGAACCCACAAATGTTGTAATAAAACTGTTAATTTTAACTCGAGGGTTTTAGGGGTTAGGGTTAGGGGTGGGGGTTAGGGATAGTTTAATGGGAAAATAAATAAATAATTTGGGTTCTGTTTTTTTTAGGTCACCTGTAATATGTTTTCATTTTCCGACCGATTCGCAAGTTTACCCATATGATGTCATCTCCTCAAATCTGACGAACAGAAAATTTCCTGACCTCCCACCAGGCAGGATTAAATTAAGATCGTTTTTACGTGTTGATTTTTATGGGTCATCCTTCGAGGACCGGTAGTAATAGATCTGCAAACGATTATTAAACCATGTTTTTATCTCCTCTACCCGGGCTTAGCCGGGTAGCCGCTGCTAGTATATATATATATATATATATATATATATACGTTATAATGTCAGCCAGAAATTGGTTAATTAATTTGCCATAACTTATATTTTCCTGAGTACATTTGGTCCAATCTTACGGTTCTATCTTGGACCATCTTCGGGGAATGTGTATACTGTGAATCTATCTCAATCTGTTAAGATCTATCTATCTATCTATCTATCTATCATAATCAGATCTATCACAGTCTACCTAATTGTTACAAGTATCAAAATGTGAAAGTTAATATTTGGTATTTCACTGAATGTTTGAGATGAGGCTGGATAGTATTATTTGTATTATTCGGACTGTTGTCTTCATTTTCATTGTTATTTGTACAATCCTGGTTAGTTGGCAGCAGTAACATAGAATAATAATTAACACAGCTTAACGCCAGTACCCCAGCTATGGTTAAGCGGAATGAGAACAGAATACTCCCGTGGACTGAATAAAGGGTTAGGTTCAATGTCTCGTGATGGCTCCCGATTACGACAAGAAGGTTCCCGATTGCGATTAGAAGGTTCCCGAGTTCGAAAAGAAGGTTGTCGAGTCCGAGATGGTTCCCGAGTCCGAGAAGGTTCATTGCAATCTAGAAATACCTGAAGAAGGCCGGAAGACACTTCGACCGAAACGTTGTACAGATAACAATGAAGATGAGGACTATAGTCCGAATAATACAAATAATACTAAATATTTGGTAAAGTTCAAAGAATTCAATTTAGGTCAGACAAGGTCAGTACTGGTAAAAAAAAGAAACTTAATTGCAGAAATATATTCCTGTTACGGGAATTTACCAATTCTCTTGGTAAAAAAAAGTTCTGGGTCCGAAAGTTAATAGTAGTTCATAGTAAATTAGATGTTGGTTCTAAACTCCTAAATGTGGGGGTAAGAAGCAGACCTTCATATACCGTCGTGGGTTTTGTGATGTAGGCTGCCACCTACCTAGTCGCCTTGTGAGACTCATGAAGAAGTGAGACTAATTATGGGGGTGGAAGTGAGGCATTCATATATCGTCGTGGGTTTTGTGAATGCCAACTTCTACGTACCTTGTTGCATTAGCGAGGGTCGAAAGAAGAAGAACATAGGGAGAGATCACGTGATCCCCAGAGGGCTGCTGATGGCCGGTGAAGCCAATCGCCTGTCCCCTCATAAATTTCCAATAATAATGATCGTCGTTCGTAATTACGTTCTCATGACAACCCAAGGTGTAATGATTATAATCATATCCTATGATAATTATCGTGGTAGGATGGGATATATATATATATATATATATATATATATATGTTAAGATTTATCTATCTATTTATCTATCATAAATTGTTCAGATCTACGACAAGATAAAACCTATCAGAGATTTAAAGATAATCAAATTAAAAGATTTTTTTGAAAATATTATGAAAATGTACACAAAACACTCCCTTGACAAGAGTGAATATTTTCGTTTCTCAAATTTCAAAATGATCGTCGTTCATAGTTACGTTCTCGTGACAACCTTGTATTTTTCTAAGAATTAAAAAAAATATCTCCAATGCCTTATGTGATACAGAGCGAAACGTTATAATAAATATATAACCACTCCACACAAATTGTTTTTCACACATCATTTCTAAGTTTTCTATCTCTGTGTCTATGTCTCTCCCGATCTTTATCTCTCTCTCTCTCTCTCTCCTCCCCCATCTCTCTCTCTCCCTCCCCCTCTCTCTCTCTCCCTCCCCCCATCTCTCTCTCTCTCTCCCCATCTCTCTCTCCCCCCCATCTCTCTCTCTCTATATATATATATATATATATATATATATTACACTATAGGTACAAGTGATAACTTACTCGAGTTTCACCATAAGGATCTCAGGGTTAAATCCACTGAATTAATCGAGATACTGATTAATTGCAGTCGACTACACGTGTGTGTTCTTCGCGTTAAACGAACGCGAAGAACACACACGTGTAGTCGACTGCAGTTAATCAGTATCTCGATTAATTCAGTGGATTTAACACTGAAGATCCTTATGGTGAAACTCGAGTAAGTTATCACTTGTGCCTGTATTGTAATAAATTTGCTCTACTAACTTTGTATTTGTTATATCGCTGACTTACCTTCCAGAATTCTGCACCATCTAACCATCGTAACCATATTCACTTTTCCATTATATATATATATATATATATATATATATATATATATATATATATATATATGAGGAAATGTAGAAGCGTATTCATCATGAAAGAGATGGGAAAAAATTTCTGAAAATAAAATTAGGGTACCCTTATAATTAGATGTATAATCTAAAATAAATAATTCTTTTTTCGGTCAATTCTCATCAGAGAAATTCATTGATAGATGGTTATACGTAGGTTGAAATTGTTGAAAAAAAGGTAAACATTTTTTTTCTTTTTTCAATAGGAACGAGAAATTAAGAGAAAATTACGAACCGTGCGGAGGGGTTCGGAAATTTCTGGTTCCACCACACGAAAGGTTGAGGCTTGAGGTGTCAAAAAGAAGCAATTTGTGGAACTGTTTTTGTATACATAGGACTGGTTGGATACGGGAAATATAAAGAGACTCAAGTACTTGTAGCTGAAGTTCACTGCTAGAAACACCAAGGATGGAAAACATGGCTGGATGGTATGCCCGAGCATATGTGGGGTTACTCAATAACTGTTGTCCAATGGCAGAGGGGGAGTTTTTATCAGCCGTGGTGGGACAGTCCAACTTACCAGTACGAATATTGGAGGGTATATGCTGTTTAATCCGAGATTCCAATCTCAGGGTGGTTCGGCCAATGTAGCAAATTTCACATTTGCAGATATATTTGTAAACTAAGTGACTTTTATGGTGGGGGGTGGGGTCAAATTATCCTTGAGTCACCAGAAATATTTGTAAAAAAAAACGGAATATTAAAAAATATTTTTCTAAATAAAAAAAAATATAGAAATATAAAAGAAATATGAAAAATGAAACCGAATGGGTCGCAATAATAACAAATAAGTTAAAATCTCTCTCTCTCTCTCTCTCTCTCTCTCTCTCTCTCTCTCTCTCTCTCTCTCTCTCTCTCTCTCTCTGAAGTCTTCGTATTGGAGCTTCCATAGGCATTTGAGAATATGTTGGCTGGTTTCGAATTTGATCTTGTTTACGACTTAATAGAACACCTTTGCCCTGATGAGCTATTAAGCGAAACTGTTAGTAGGTATATCTGACTCATTAGGTTTAACTTTATTATTTGCTCTACTTAGGTATTGAGCACTCTTTAATTTTTAACTTTAGAAAATCCTGGCGGTTTATATATATATATTTCATATATATATATACATATTTTTTGGGGCCAAGTATTATAGTATCAACCGATTATTTTTGGTTGGTACGACTATCTGAACAGATAGACTCGCCACTTCTAATATATTTCTCTGCCCAGATTATAGTAGCTTGTCAAAGAGAAACATTTTAAAACTTTTTAAAAACAATTTCTTTCACAATAAATTTTCTCCTGGCGATGACCTAAGCTCTAAATTAGGTGAGAGCAATAAAAGAAATATTCCTGTTTGTCTAATCCATTTTCTTCATGTTATATATATATATATATATATATATATATATATATATATATATCGTATTATAATGGAGATTGTGTGTTTGTCTGTAACCGAAACTATATTACTTTACAAATCACAATTCCCTTCGTTATTTACATCACATTCTCCATGAATTTATTTTTTATTTAAACCTCAATTATTGATAAAAATTTTTTACATCATTAAGACTGTTGACCATATCTACATGATATTTTCCACGTACCCCACTTGTACGGGTCAGGCACAAGGCCCTATTTATGTGGGACCACCCACAAGCCGAAGCTCATGGGGTGGCGGGTGAAAAATTGCGTCGATCCCGTCAGCATTCCCCCTCAAGGGGGCGCCTCAGGCGCTGGGCAATAAACCCAGCCCTGCCCCTTTAAATCAAGGGGCAGGTGTTGCCTGGGGGGATGGCCCCCTGGGATCGACGCTGTTAATTATAGCAATGGTCAGAGGCCGAAGCCACTGTTGACCATATCTACATACACAGAACATGCAATTGTATTTATATATACAACAAAATAGCGGATTATAGTGTGAATGGGAAGGCTAATTTGCATATTGATCTTAAAAATTTGATTTTAATAAATATATGCTTAGTATTATTGATTTCTAATTGTTTGGTTTTATCTTTTTGAATATGAGCAAAAATCTCGGGGATAAATCTTAAAATAAATCCATTAACAAGAAGAAATAACTAATATTATTCTTTACTTTCTATTTTAAATAATAGTTAAATTAGGAAAATTTACCAATGAAAGAGGGGAGTAATGGAAAATGATGGAAGAGTTACTTTCAAAGGTCTTCTATTTTTCAATCATACCCCCTCTGTTCCAAATCTTTTTATCTGCATTCTTATTCTGTTTCATTAGCCTTTCTAATTTAATATGATATTTTATTATATTAAAACTTAAATACTTGCACCCGGAGGGTGCATATATTTGCTAGTATATATAATATACTAAACTTGTTGGTAAATCCTCGTGGTGAGAAAAAAAACAGCAAATAGTTTGATTGTAAAAATATACTACCAAACATCAACCGGGAAGAAAAAGATTTTTGTAAAAAAGAAAAGACCAAGATAGTCGTACCAACAAAAAATAATCTATTAGTACAATATCTTTGCCAAAAGAAAAAACAATTTATATGCATATATATATATATATATATATATATATATATATATATATATATATATACATACAAACCCGCCAGGAGACTAAAGCTAATAAGTAAAAAGTGCTCAATACCTAAGTAGAGCAAATAATAAATCTAAATCTAATGAGTCAGACGAACCTATTAAAAGTTTCGCTTAATGTATATCAGATTCAGATCTTAGCCCTGAAGAGCATTAAGCGAAACTTTTAGTAGGTTCGTCTAACTCATTAGATTTATCTTTATATATATATATATATATATATATATATATATATCATTCACAAATCTTATTCAAATACGTCCTGATATAACGTGCTCACGTTTGGTAATATACGCCAATCTACCAACAAAAAGACGTAAATAGAACGTGCGCACATACACGCACACACATTTATTTTTTATACATAGACTTTGAACAATTTGATATATTGTTTCGATGTTAATACACTTCTGGCAAAGTATTCAATTTACAATAATTTGTCATTTATCAAACTTGTCGTCAAAGACCGGAAGTGGCATAGCTAGAGAGGATGGAGACAGGGGGGGGGGGCGTTTTCTCTTTCTGATTAAATTCTTCAAGAGTGACGTCATGTCAACAATCTTGTTAACTCGTCTGTTTGCTTGTGCAATAAAATAAATCGAATCCAACATTTTTTTCATTATTATCATTTGTTTGTTATGTCTCCTAAGGCATCTCCTCTTTTTACGATCTTCTCATATCAACCTTTAAAAAGATCTTTGCATAGAACTGTTATATATCCTAACTATGAACCTTAATGAGCATGTCCCAAATCCTCATATACCCTACCTATGAACCTTAATGGGTATGTCCCAATCCTCGTAAAGATAAAGACTCCATTTCATTTTCAACCTCCGTTTGGTTATTTCTCATTTAGTAACCTTTGTTAGGTTACAACAACACCCTACCTATGAACATTAATGGGTACGTCCCAATCCTCATAAATACGGGAGTATTATGCTGACTGAGTAGTATTATACCACTAGCAGTGGTTTACCTTCTTCACACTGTTGGTGAGAATTGTATTATGTTAATGTAATACAGATTCCATTTCATTTCCAGCCTCCGTTTAGTTATTTCTCATTTAGTAACATTTATTAGGTTACAAGAACATATACAACATTAATATACAGATCCAATACTGTTAATTAATTCATCTGATATTTGTATCAGATAGAAATACTTGAAACCATTTAACTGGGTACAAATTATTTGTATTATATATCTACCAACCCCTCCGCACGAGCAAGATGTGACACAAGGTCAATTTCTTAAGCGGAGTTTAACAGGTTTGAATTCAGAGTTTTTTTTTTTCTAGACTGGTTACCTAGCCATGGTTAAAGAGCCCAGTCTGTCCTGCTATTTACCCATAGCTGGAGGGAGAATATATGGATTCATACCTTTCCCAAGGGTATTAGCGCCATGTGAAATGAAAACAGCTTCGTCCAGGAATTGAACTCGGCTCGACGAGTCCATTTCCTACGACTCTAACCATTACACCACGCACCTCCATATTATTTGTATAAGATAAGAATACTTGATATTATATATATATATATATATATATATATATATATATATATATATATATATATATATATATATATATATATA
>CM042173.1:20612825-20627825 GCA_023376005.1 Doryteuthis pealeii
AAAAAATAAAACAATTTGAAATAAAAACTTTGTTCTGATAACTTTAAATATATATTAAGATAAAACAAACTATATATAGATAGATAATACAGGTATGTATTATAAAAACTTCTTTTTAAAAAACTATGCGGACCGTCTAAGGTTTGCATGCTCAAATTTTGAGTGTATTTATTCTATGTTATGACGATTTTGGGTAATGTGACGTAGACAATGACTTAGTTTCAGTTACAGATAAATAGAGACTTAATCTCCCTTATTAATAGATAATATATGGGTGCTATATTTGTAAGTAAACGGTGCTCTCAGAGCATTTATATAGAGCATTTTATATAGAGCATTTATATTTAAGTTAAGGTAGCATGGACATTGAGTTAACAGCACCTGGTTACTGACAGTTTCTCGCCTACGCGATCTAAGATCTCATAGGTGATAAATTATCAGTAACGAGGTGCGTTTTTCGTGCGACGTCCGTATAAAATATCTTTCCTGAATTGTTAATTTAGATATGTTAATTTAATAAAGTCATTGGAAAGTCGAGGTAACGTTCTATAATGATAATGATTATTGCATAGAAAAAAAAGTTGTATCTGTTATCAGTATTAGATAGGATTACTGGAAACTGTACAACCATATGCAAAATACTCGTATTAGGTTGGTTGGTTGGTTGGTTGGTTGGATTTTAAGGCATGTCAACTCATTGGATTATTTTTATTGCGATGACGTTTTTCTTTTATTCATTCATTATATACGAGGGCGATTCAAAAAGTAATGCCATTTTGTTTTGGACAGGTATAATTACCAACACAGGAACATGTATTGTACATACATCAAAATGAAGCTGGTCCTCTGTGGATCACATCCCTACATAGTTACACTGTTACTGTTTCTGTCAATATTCCACCTTCGAATGAGAGCATGTATCCCTGCCTCGAAAAAATTCTGTTGACCGTTCTTTGAGCCACTTCTTCGCTGCAGATTTCACTTCCTCATCACTGGAATAATGTCTGCCTCTCAAACCCTCTTTCATGGGACCAAAAGAATGATAGTCTGAAGGCGCTAAATCTGGTGAGCATGGTGAATGCGGTAAAATTGTCCACCCGAATGAGGCAATTTTCTCCCTTGTCCTAATGCTTGTGTGTGGTCGAGCGTTGTCATGCAGAAGGGGACATTATCGATTGGCAAGTTGGGTCTTATTTGTCGGATTCTTGCTCTGAGCCTCATAAGAGTCTCAATGTAGGTCTTAGTTTTATTGAAAATAAACTTCACAGGAAATAAAGAAAATGGCATTTCTTTTTGACTCACCCTCGTATATATATATATATATATATATATATGATAAAGAAGAGACTTACTGGGGAATAGAATATCGAATTAATCGCAACATCTACCATCGATACAAATATTACCCGAATAAATCCGGGCTATAAAGAATATAAAAGTGCTCAATACGTTAGTAGATCGGATTTAGTAGAAATATATATATAGATAACCTACTTAGTTTCACCAAAAGTGGATCATCGGGGTTAATCGTAATGAATTAATCTAGAAATTGATTAATTAAGGACAACCGCGGAAGAGAATAATAATAATAATGATTATTCCCTTCCGTGGTTGTCCTTAATCAATTTCTTGATTAATTCGTTACAATTAACCCTGATGATCCATTTTTGGTGAATCTTTCGTAGGTTATCTATCTGTATCTTTCTAATATATATATATATATATATATATATAGGTGTGTCATAAAAGTCCCGATCTATTTACCAAGATGGAAATGAACAATGAATGGAACGTCAATCAGAATACAAGGTGTGTCAAAAAGTACAAATACTATCATACTTTTTGACATAACTTATATATATATATATATATATATATATATATATATATGTATATGTGTGTGTAGAGTCTCCGCTCTTCACTCTGTGGTCCACTGGTTTAATCTCTAGTGGCGGAGATTGTGGCATGCACTGCTGATGAGACCAAAGGAGGTCGAAACAGCTGTCCAGTGCTCCGGATGTCGCACATGGTGTTTGCCAAGTATTAATTCAATTATCAAATATATATATATATATATATATATATATATATATATATATATATATATATATATATATATAACTCAGTTTTGAGACTTCATTCCTGTTAACACCTGACTCTACAAAGATTATTGCTGTGAATTTCTGAAGGTTCTTTAATCAATTCAAGACATGACGATGATTTTTATCGAATATCCGTATAAATGATAGATATTCGATTTTTGCATGATCGATAAGTGCCAACTAATAAACAATAGTCAGGTAACAGTTTGTGGCCAGACTCAATCAATTGTCTTCAAAAAGAGATCGATTATTTATTTTGTCTACAGATGACAATGGGGTCTGATTCATTATACAGAATGTCACTTGCCGGAAATCAGAAGTGTAAATATAGATGCACAACATATATTACTTCCTAAGGAAGCGCGCGGTGTAATGGTTAAAATCATGGGAAATGGACTCGTCGCCCCGAGTTCAAATCCTGGACGTGGTAATTACATTTCACTTAGCGCTAATATCCTTGGGAAAAGTATGAATCCTATTCTCCCTAGTTATGGGTAAATAGCAGGGCAGACTGGGCTCTGTAGTCTTGGCTAAGTAACCAGTCTAGAGAAGGAAAACTCTGAATTCAAACCTGTTAAACTCCGCCTAAGAAATTGACCTTGTGTCACATCCTACTCGTACGGAGGGGTTGGTATATATATATATATATATATATATATTACTCCCTAACTGCCAGGCATGATATAACCACAGACGGTTTGATATGCCAGTAAAATCAATCAACCAATCATTGTCTTCTTGGGACTTCATCTTTATGTCCATTGTTCTTATTAATGAACAAAAAGTTTTTATTCAACCCAAGATAAACCAACACGCATGGAGAATTGGCTTACAGACGTGTCAAATAAGCGGACAGATTTCTAACAGACTGATTTGTCTTATAATCAATCTATGTCTGTTTTGTCTGAAAAAATGTTACAACTCTACAAAAATACACAAAAGAAGAAGCCATGAAGATAGCTACTCCATAATACAGAAAGCAAGTTCAGAAGAAATAGAAGATTAAATATGAGCGCACAACCACGGGTGTCTCTCATAGAAAGAATAGAATTGAAACGGAACCCTCGCCATAATATATACCCAGCAGAGTATGGGTATATAACAATGAGCAAATAAAAGAAAGGAAATTATAATAGTGATTCAATATCTGTCTGTCTGTAACCGAAACCACGACACTTCTTACATTACAATACGCTAAGAAATTGCGTAAATTTATCAATTAGTATTTAGTTTATAGTCAAAATCATTATTACATAGTATAAATCTTACTTAATAACGAGATCTCTATACAAATCTGAATTAGATTTGCCTCAAAACAGCCCGTATTTTTAGTGTATTTAAAATACTGCTATGTGTTTTATATATCACTAAGAAATAAAGGTTTATATAATATATGGTTTGATTAATTTGCATACTGGTTTTAACAAAACCGAGTTTAATGAATAATTACTTGGTGTCATTAATCTCTAATATGATTGTTTTATTCTCCAACACATTAAAATCAATTCTATGAATGATTTTATACAGAAACCAATTAAAATATAATTAAGATAAGTGTAATATTTTTATATACATTCTTATTTAATTTCGTTAGTCTTTCTAATTTAATATTTTTCATTATAGTAAAATTTAAATACTTACGCCTGGAAGGCGCATATTCTTGCTAGTACTAATAATAGATACACCATTTATGTTTGTTTTTTCTATTCAATAATAATCATTAATTCTTTTCATCATACAACGTGTAATAAATACCACGTGCGATACCCTGCCCTCATCAGCAGCTAACTAGGTGCGGCTGGTGAGGGTAGGGTATCGCACGTTGTATTTATAATAATCATTAACATTGTAGAGCGTTATCCTGACTTTTTGATTACTTCATCAAATAAACATCACTGAATTATCGACTCATTATTGAGATTTTGTACACTGGCGTTGCACGTGAATTTCACGGAAATTTATTGTTGTCCATGTTCAGTATAATGACGTGTCATCTAATCGGTTAATTCAAATCTTACATCATTGAATTAACGCTTCACAACTTAAAAGTTGTGAATAAAACAAAGGATTATACGAAAATGGCTGCATCTTGACCTAGTATTTCCACAATGTTGAAAACCCATATAGAATTGCATTGGAAATGAATTTTACAAAAAAAATGCATTGGAACTGTTTTTACTATAAAAATGCATTGGAAATGATATTTACTATAGAAATGCATTATCAATGATTTTTATGATAAAATGGATTGAAAATGATTTTTACTATGAAAATGTATTGCAAAGGATTTTACTATAATGAATACTTTGGAAATGATTTTTACTACAAAAAGACATTGTAAATGAATTCTAATATAAAAATGCATTGGAAATTACTATAATTTACTATAAAAATGGACAGGAAATGATTTTTACTATGAAATGTATTGGAATATGTTGAGTAACTGGCCGCCATCCTTGGTTCCAGTTGTAAAAGAACTTAAAGTAAACAAGTAAGTAAATCAATAAGTCCTTATGGGATAGTGTCCCTCCAGGTCCGACGTTCTAGATGGTCCGAGTGTCAATGAGTTAAGATTAGAATCAGGCCTCTATAAATACACCAACAGCAGCAGCACTGCCAGTGACTGGATAATAGGAATCTTTCCCAGGTCACGTGCTTATAGGCGATTCTATAAATAGAGGTGACCATTTGCCTCATGCCTTATATCACAAAATTCCAACAGAATATATATATATATATATATATATATACATATATATATATATATCGGGAAAATAATAAGAAAGAAGAATTAGATTTTTAGCATTGTAGACTATTTCAGGGAACCTAGATGGATTATCTAGTTATTTCCATACTCATATCCAAAACTAATTCTTCTTTTTGTATTTTTTCATGATATAATTTTGCTCTGAGACTTTGACAATAAGACCATACATTGAGCTCTGCAAATTACGACATTTGTAAAACTACTACGTCGTAAGGAAGATTTCTTCACTGACATTGGATTATGCATATATATATATATATATATATATATATATATATATATATATATATATTATATATATTATATATATTATATATATATATATATATATATATATATATATATATATATATATATATATATATATATATATATATATATATATATATATATATATATATATATATATATATATATATATATATATATATATATATATATATCGCTATTCATTTCTCCTGAAGGTGTACTTTGAATACCGAAATCGTGATAGAGAGAAAAACCTTTGTCTACAACTATTCAAGTCTACCTTACAACACACACACACACAGAGAGAGAGAGAGAGAGAGAGAGAGAGAGACAGACAGACAGACAGACAGACAAAGAAAACAAACAGGTGTGGGATCAACTAAGTCTTTTATTGAAGTTGTTCGTGGTCATACTTATTTACGCTAATAATTTATGCACAATAATTTCTTTTCACGTTACTCTTCCTATTCACATCTACCTTACAACCCCCCCCCCACACACACACACAAATTACCTGTAACTGTACTGGTAAAATATTTAACTTAGGCATTTATTTGTCACCCCATGTCTGCCCATCCTATTTCAAAGCGGTTTTTTGAGGATGGTTTAATTTGATGTTAAAGCCATTTGGATTCAATGTTTGGTTTGTTTTGTTTTACGGCATATCAACCTCAGTGGGTCATTTAATGCCGACAAAACTTTGAAATAAATTCATTCTTAACGGATACTCATTTTTTTTATAAACACATTTTACTATTTAACCCATAGATGGGACCCTAACAGGTACTGCCAATTCGAGTCAGAGTGGACTTGAGAGCAATGGTGATGAAGTGTTGCTCCACATTCCCCTGACCTCCAGAACCGGAACCTCACCATCAGATAGAGTTTAATGTTATTTCCAGGACTTGAAGACCCTCGGCCACTGCCTTCAAGCACATATATGATAAAAACGGTTGGGTACTTGCCATAAGGGCAATAGAATTGGGGCAATCGTTTAGGTGCTAAGGGTCTAAGTCAGTGGCTCTCAAACTTTATACAGTCTGGGCGCACTTACAGTACTACAGTTACTTGATAGTGCACTGTTTAAAATAGGACTAATATGTTATTAAGTTAACTATTAAATATATAAAAGAATAACACATTTAACAAAAGCAAACTTAACAATGCTGTAGAAGATGATGACACCGATGATGATAGTGATGATGACAGTGATGAAGTGGCATAACCAGTGATCTCTCATATAAAAAAAACCATTTATGATCTTATATTTTATTAAGATTTTGTTTTCTTTAACTTTCAATAAACTACCATAAATAATTTTCATTTTTCTCAATAAAATTGTTTAAAACCTGTATTTTTATTTAGTTGCAAGAAAAGTAACTTATAACTATCATATAATGTCGCAACGAAACAAGCAGAGTGTTCGTAAAGAAATGGTATAATATAGTAACTTAGTATACATTTGCTTTTCATATCTGGAGAGATTTTTCAGGGATACTACAGAGCGCACCTGAAAAGGCTCTGGGGCGCACTATTCCGCCCGGGCGTACTGTTTAAGAACCACTGGTCTAAAGTGGTCAGTGTTTGGATACGTTTTATAAATTTATGTAGAGCTCACTGTTGGGCGTTTACAATAGCTGAGATCATATAAGAGTCAGCTGAAGGCGCCTCGTGTGGTGTAATGGTTAGCAAACTATTGTTAGTGAGTTCGATTCTCACTGGGCGCCCCATACTTCTGGCCTGTGTCACATCTAAGCTGAGTTTAGTAAATAACTATAAGAGTCAGTTGAATACTTTTTCATTCAACAAATGGAAATGCTACGTCACCAGGTCATTTTTCATCGTTTTCAACGTTTAAAAGAAAAGTATAAATGTAGAATAGCGCGCAAGAGATAATATCATTAGAATCGCATTTTACGTGTAAATAGCATTAGATTACGGAAACTCCCGAAGTAGCCTAACCACATCACAGTACAAATGTAGAATAGCGCGCAAGAGATAATATCATTAGAATCGCATTTTACGTGTAAATAGCATTAGATTATGGAACGCCTCGAAGTAGCCTAACCCTGACCCAAACCCTTACTCTAACCCTAACCCTAATTATAGCGTCTCAAAGGTTTCGGGTATTTCTGTGAAATGTAATGCTTTTTATACGTACGTAAAGTGAGTAAAGTAGACGGAATAGCCGATTGTCGGTATCAGCCGGGCAGCGAGGGAGTCTATCCCTTTTCACTTGGGCTAGACCAGGGAGATGGGTTTTGTGTCTGAGGTGGAGCGATGCACCTAGCACCAGCTCCCTACTTTACCGCACAGATCTAATCCGTGCTACTCATACGCTGAGTTGGCGAGGGGCGGTATTGAACCCAGAACCTTATGGTTTTGAGCAGGATGATCCACCGATTGAGCAATAATATTATCTCTTGCGCGCTATTCTGCATTTGTACAAAAAAATTGTCTTCTCAAAAACTTTCTCCTGACGATGACCTAAGGTTGAAACTAGTTGAGAACAATCAAATTAAAGCAATATTCCTATTTGTGGCATTTTTGTATCCAACTTTTTTCTTTCTTTTTTAATGAGTGTTTTTTTTCTCAGAGCTTTTTTTCAAATTTGTTATACATCATCATCATCATCATCATCATCATCAAGTCATTTACTTTGCTATATTTATAAACTAGCAGCGGCTACCCGGCGTCGGCTGGGTAGAGGGGGATTTTTTAAGTTAGTCCCGCATATCCATTATTACTGAATCGTGAGTTGAATCCTCGTGGGATGCCATTTAAATTCCCTATGTAAAAAAGACTTGCATTGATCCAACTACTCTGAAAAGAAATTCGAATGTCTACTATGTAAAATATGAAATGAAAAAAAAATCCATGCTGTTATCATTTAAATTTTATTTTTTAATTATCTTCACGAATATAAATCAAATCTCCTTTATTTTTGCTCAAAACCAAGCCCTGGTGATATTTAATGTGTATATATATATATATATATATACTTTGTCGTTAATTGTTTTATTTTCGAAGTTTCCTCCGGACATACATATACACACAACTGCCCTTTATATATATATATATATATATATATATAGAGATAGATAGATAGATAGAAAAAAAATATCTATAAATTTTTAAAAATCTATAAATTAAAAATAAAGACTGCTCAATATCAGTGATAGAGCATATATACACTTTTTTTTTTATTAAAATCTTTTCGTTATGTTCGATTGAAACAGATTAGCGTTATTGCTTCCGCGCTCTCACCCCCTCTCTTTGTCTTTCCCCTACTCTCTTTCGTTCTTTCTTTATTTTCTATTATAGTCTGTGTAGCATGTCCCTTTTCTCCTCTCTCTTTCTTTATGATAAAAACGGAATGGTCCATTATTTAGCTGAGGTGACGACGCTCATAAAAAAATAAGGATTCGGTGGATAAGCAACACCAGATAATCAGGACTTACATTTTTTGCATTTCATCTTGGACGATTTGGACGGTCTCTTTTTTAACCAGAGGATATTGCAAGATGATAACGGTCGTACAATTAAGGAACAAGAGTATTGATATATATACATTGACAAAGAAGAGGATTGTGTTGATAAATAAATATTTATTTTGAAAAATAAAAGCTTTATGGGGGGTGGGGGTTTGTATTTGGACAGACCCTTTGATGTACCAACATTTACACTTTTTATATCCTGGGAAGACTAAAATGGTACTTGATATACTAAACGCTGCACTATGTCAGATGACCTAGACGAGCACGCCCTTTTTTTTTGCGTGTGTGTTTTATTCAGATCTTGTGTGAAAAAGTTATACAACTAGGAAAAAATGGAATATGCTGCTCCACCCTGCCCCGTACCGGGTGCAAGGGTATAGAATACATAAACGTTTCCTTGTGTGAGTCACTTCTACGTTATCAGCTATTTTAGATAATTGAAAATGTATATATGTAATCATAGTCAAATGAAATATCTCTCTCTCACACACACACACTCTCTCTGTCTGTCTGTCTGTCTCTCTCTCTGTCTCTTTCTCAAACACACACACACACACACACACACACACACATATATATATATATATACAACAGTCACGCTGAAATCACCGTTTCCCGCTAGATCACCGAACTTAAGCAGCGATAAGCCTGTTCAATGCTGAATTGGGTGACTACTTAAGCAACACCAGGTACTGTAAGCAACTCGAGTCTTTTGTTTATCAAAATGACTTGATTCGGCATTAAAAAACCCGAAAAGAGTTGATATGCCGTAAAACAACCAACCAGCCAACCAACCAACCACATATCTATATATTAATACGCTTTCTCTGAATGTTTGAGATGAGGCTTGGTGATTAGTATTATCTGTGTTATTCGGACTATTGTCATCATCTTCATTGTTATCTGTACTATTTCTCTGAATGTTTGAGATGAAGCTTGATGATTAGTATTATCTGCGTTATTCGGACTATTGTCCTCATCTTCATTGTTATCTGTACAACGTTTCGGCCGATATGCCCTTCGGCCTTCTTCAGGTATTTCTTGTTGCACTCGGGAACCTTCTCGGACTCAGGAACCTTCTTTTCGAACTCGGGAACTTTCTTGTCGTAATCGGAGCCATCACGGAACTTTGAATACCTGAAGAAGGCCGAAGGGCATATCAGCCGAAACGTTGCACAATAACAATGAAGATGGGGTCAATAGTCCGAATAACGCAGATAATATTAATACGCTTGTTCCTAAATCTTTCGTCTGTAATCATCCTGCAACACCCTCTGGTTAAAAATGAAACTGTCTAAATTGTTCAAGATGCAATGAAAAAATGTAAATCCAGATTATTTGATGTCACTTAATCGCAGATTTCTTATTTGTCCCATTTTATTTCACCCAATTTTTAAAATGAAACATTCTAAATGATCTTGTGTCGCTTAAATGCCCAACATAAAATTAAAATGAATTGAAAAAAAAAGAAGCTACATGTTTGTTTTATTTGTAATATTAAAATTATTTATGACGGAATATATTTTGGCAATTTTGATCTTGTTTCGTCCCGGATTCTCCTGCCCTAATTTACGCTATGTTTTAGCGATCCAGCGTGAAGCGAATTTCCGGTCCCACATAGAAATTTTCCGAGTCGTGTTTTTGTCACTTTTTTGTCAGCAAATTAATGTAGATATTTTAAACGCATCCTACTAGAGTTGTTTCAGTAAATCAATATAAATATTTTACAACCCTCCTTTCAAGAAACACTGAGAGAGGGTTAAATCAAGATTACATATTGAACTAAACGCAATAGCTATTAAGTAAACATATCAATCGTTGTAATAGGCCCTGCTAGTATTTATATATTACTAAAATTATCATGTTGTTTTTATATATAT
This sequence comes from Doryteuthis pealeii, assembly GCA_023376005.1. Taxonomy (NCBI): domain Eukaryota; kingdom Metazoa; phylum Mollusca; class Cephalopoda; order Myopsida; family Loliginidae; genus Doryteuthis; species Doryteuthis pealeii. Next base: position 20,623,321 of record CM042173.1, read on the forward strand.
ATAAACCATAAAACAGTAAGAAGAGCACATCATAGCAATATATGTGGTAGAGCAATATACTTAAAATGGTCCAACTTAGAGAATAAATGTGTCCCCCCCCCCGCCCCGCGCGCTTTCGGTGGGACATAGAGTACGCTCTGTATCAGCTGCAGGCGGGTAAGAACCCGCCCCCAATAAAAGGGGGGGGTCAGAGTATAAACTAAACTGCATCTGATACTCAGGCTCCAGTTCTTTGGGAGTGGGTCTTACACTTCTGCAGGCGACACGGTCAGCCGTGCCGACAGAGCTAGGACTGAAAGAAAAGAACAAAAACCAACATAGTTCTACTAAATAAGGAGATGAAATTTAAAAATGTAGACTCTGTGCCGACAACATCATCACACTAACAATTGAGCTACACCACCGGATATAAGCTAGATTTTTATTTCCGTTTTGTTTTTGCTTTTTGTTTTTTTGTTGTTGTTTTTTTGCCTGGAATTATGCAGTGTCATGACAATCGCCATTTTTCATTATTTCCTTGTAGATGTGGCAGCGTTCCAACTCAAAACGAGGCTACTTTTTTAAATTAATTTGAAAAGAAAAAAAAATGGTAGAATTAATTGCATTTAGAAAAAGAAAAAATTTTTTAAGCAAAGACCAAAATATTTCGATATCTGGTTTTAATTTCTATTTAAGAAAATTATTTTTTTCGCTCCAATTTCACGAACAGACATGAACTTGAAATGTTCATGATTATTTTTCAGTGCGAGTCATGATAGGTTTGTTTTAATAGTGCTGAAAGTAAGGAAAGTAATCCAGTGCAATTCAAACAATAAGCAACTAGATGATAGATAGACAGACAGACAGACAGATAGATAGATAGATATGAGTGTACTAAGATAGATGAATAGAGTGATATGAATGGACTAAGATAGATAGGTAGATAGATAGATAAATAGATATAGTCCGATTTAGATAGATAAATGGACAAATAAATAGATAGATTTAGGCAGAATTAAATATATATATATATATATGTGTGTGCGTGTGTGTGTGTATGTGTCTGTGGAGAGAGAGAGGGGAGAGAAAGAGAGAGGAGATAAACAGAATGAGAAATATAGAGAGAGTGTGGAGAGAGAGAGAGAGAGAGAGAGAGAGAGAGAGAGAGAGAGAGAGAGAGAGAGAGAGAGAGAGAGAGAGAGAGAGAGACAGAAGATAGAAGATAGATAGATAGATAGATAGACCGATAAATATAAAACATAATGAGATAGATATATAAATAGATTTTAGCAGACTGAGACAGAGATGTTATTCTTCTAAAATCGTAATCCCACCCTTATTAGGATTTCGTTAAACAAAACTGCAATCCTCATCCATTATGAGGCCAAACATTTGCATCTGTTAACCCATTGGGTCTAAAATTCAACTCTAACTCTCTCTCTCTCTCTCTCTCTCTCTCTCTCTCTCTCTCTCTCTCTCTCTCTCTCTCTCTCTCTCTCTACTAAGCAAATAAGCAATGATCATTTTTCCGGAAATTTGATCTCTCAGTGACCGAATGATACATACATTCCTATGTATTTAATAGTTTAAAAACACCAGTCCCCGCATCAGCTGTCAGTGGGCGAGGGGATAAGATATCGGACTACATGCAGTCAGTCTGAGTTCGAACCCTACCCAAGGATAGTTGTGTCTAGCCACACTGAAGAGGCATGATATGCCGAAACACGTGTCTGTGGATGACTTATTAATATATATATATATATATATATATATATATATCTTATTTCGTACTTGACTGTCAACAGATAATAAAATGAATGTCCATGCCTTTTTCAAAACATTGGGGATTGAACTATGACCCGCCATCCGTCAATCAATCCCGCCGAATATTCGTGAGATCAGGTAGGTTGGTGGCGGAAGCCATTGCACAAAAGTATTTAAGGAGGTATATCGAATATATGACATGGCCATAGGGCTCCTAGTTGGGAACCAGTGGTTGTAGTCATATAAATCTCCAATGTTCAACTTTCTTTTACTTTTCAATTCAAACAAATAAACAGAAGATATTAGTTGCAGATTTTGCAAACGTAAGTGAATGTTATACAAACAGGAATTACGGTTAATGCAGTCAGCCATTTTGTATGAAAGCGACGCCATTTTGTTTTTCTTTCTACTTCATTTCAACGACAAAAGTAAAATTTGATCTTAAGAAAATAATAAACAATTTCTATAATTTTCACTGTTTTCAATTCTGAAGGGAATTATTAATTTTATTTTTGTCTCAGCTGCACAAAACCAAAAACGCCCAAAGAAAAGAAATATTCACTTTAAGACTGCCAAGTTATTACAATTATTCTTCATCAGAGCGCATATATATATTATGCATACACATATATGTATATATATGCACACACACATTATACATTTTATACATATATATATTATGCATATATATATTATAAATACACACACACACACACACAGATATATATATATATATATATATATATATATATATATGTGTGTGTGTGTGTGTGTGTGTGTGTGTGTGTGTGCGTGTGTGTGTGTGTGTGTGTGTGTGTAGAAAGTTTTGTAGAAAAAACAAGATTTTTAAAGTTTTGCTGACAGAAATCTGTTTCAACCATATGCGGTCTTTATCAAAGCAACATTGTAAACGGAAAGACGAAATAAATATATCATTAATCACGAGGCACAGAACGCTCTCGATCAGTACCGGGATTTTCAAATAATTTGCCTCGTGATTAATGATATATTTATTTCGTTTTTCCGTTTACAATGTTGCTTTGATAAAGACCGCATATGGTTGAAATAGATTTCTGTCAGCAAAACTTTAAACATCTTGTTGTTTTTTCTACAAAACTTTCTACATATATTGTCGGATTCATATCCATTTTACCTTTCATATATATATATATATATATATATATATATATATATATATATATATATATATATACTAGCAAATATATGCACCCTCCGGGTGCAAGTATTTAAGTTTTAATGTAATAAAATATCGTATTAAATTAGAAAGGCTAATGAAACTAAATAAGAATACAGATAAAAAGATTTGAAATAGAGGGAGTATAATAAAAGATTTGAAACAGAAGGAGTATAATAAAAAATGGAACAACTGAAACTTACTCTTCCATCACTCTCGTCTTTCATTGTTATATTTTCTAATTTAAGTATTTAGTTATAAGAGGAAGTAAAGAATAAAATGACAGTTATTTTATCTTGTTAATGGATTTCATTTAAGATTCATTGAAGAGATGTTTGCTTATATTCATTAAAATAAAACCAAACAGTTAGAAATCAATAATACTAAGCACATATTTATTAAATTCGATTTTTTAATATTAATATGCAAATTAGCCTTCCCGTTCACACTGTAAACCGCTATTTTGTTGTATATATAAATATAATTGCATGTTGTCAGTATGTAGACATAGTTAACAGTATTAATAATGTAAGACAATTTTATTAATAATTCAGGTTTAGATAAAAATAAAATCATGGAGAATATGATGTCAATAACTAAGAGAATTGTGACTTGAGTAGGAATATAGTTTCGGTTACAGACAGAAAAACACACAATCTCCATTATAATAAGATATAATATATATTATTAGCTATGCAATTAGCAGTCACATGCGAATTATGATACACACACACACACAGATATATATATATATATATATATATATATATATATATATATATATATAGTCGGGAGAGAGAGACAGGCAGACAGAGATAGGTAGGGTAGATTACATAGATAGAAAGAAACAAACTTAGACCGATAGAAAGAAACTGACAGACAGACAGACACATATATATATATATATATATATATATATATATATAGAGAGAGAGAGAGAGAGAGAGAGAGAGAGAGAGAGAGAGATAAATATATAGAAACTGGCTTAGATAGATAGAAGCTTAGATATATAAATGCATTGATAGATAGATAGAAACTGAATATATATATAGAGAGAGAGAGAGAGAGAGAGAGAGAGAGAGAGAGAGAGAGATTGAGTGAGATGAACAGGCCTGAATAAAACCGATGGCTTTGAAACCGAGCCAATCAATTTGGAACACTTTTTTTCGCGGATTTACAAAAGAACGCAGCGCAACAGACGGATAAAGTCAATGGTCGCGTTACAATTGTCTATGCGCATGCGTGTGAGCGTGCTTGTTTGTCAATTTGTGAGAGGAAGAGCCATTGGCCGGTTATTATGTTAGGTAATCGCTACATTCAAGCCGGAGATATATCTTTTTTCCCCCCGATAAGAACGAATGTTTGGATTACACTCGATTGTCATGTTAGTAACGGTTGTCATTTGTATGACAAATCAATCGTTAGGGTCAGTTGTCTTGGAAAATAAACACAGTCACGTGACCAGGTATAAGGTTATAGGGAAAAAAACGATTTGTCTGGGGTTTTCTATCGACTAATCAATCAATAAAGGTATCTCTCTCTCTCTCTCTCTCTCTTCTCTCTCTAT
>CM042173.1:20630325-20642825 GCA_023376005.1 Doryteuthis pealeii
GACTTACAATGAGGAATGAATCGCATATGGAAGTCTCTCATTAAGAAACGGCATCAATCTTGTGACTCAGAAAACCGACGACCAAATCAATCTGTGAATAGTTTCATGCATAGCGGAGCCCCAAATTGTGAAGGGTTATAAACAGTAGTTAAGTGCGCAAGACAAAAAGGGTCGATAGCTTTTAAAGAAAGGAAAACAACAACCATTAGTTACTACAATAAATTTACTTTACAAAAGATATATATATATATATATATATATATATATAATATATATATATATATATATATAATGAGTCAGACGAACCTACTCTTAGTTTCGCTTAATGCTCTTCAGGGCTAAGATCTGACTCTACTTATCTCTACTTAGGTATTGAGCACTTTTTACTTATTAGCTATTCTCCTAGCGGTTATATGAATATATATATATATATCTTATATACATATAAATTGTTTTTTTCTTTTGGCCAAATACTGTACCAATAGATTATTTTTTGTTGGTACGACTATCTTGGTCTTTTCTTTTTTTCAAAAATTTTTTTCTCCCCGGTTGATGTTTGGTAGTATATTTTTACAATCAAACTATTTGCTGTTTTTTTTTTCTCACCGCAAGGATTTACCAACACGCTTGATATATATATATATATATAAATCATCCACAGACAACGTATTTCGGCGTTTCATGTCTCTTCAGTGTGGCTAGATTGTGTCGGCTATTTGACAGCTGCAGTTATATATATATATAAAGTTAGTATCTATCTACCTAAATAATTTTCTTTCTTTCTATTAATCTAAATCAGTTTCTTCTTTCTTTCTTTCTTTCTTTCTTTCTTTCTTTCTTTCTAGTTAGTAACTATCTATCTATCAATCTATCTATCCAACTTTTTACCTATTTACTTCAGTTTCTATCTATTTAAATAAGTTTATGTTTAAGTTAGTTTTATATTTGTCTGTCTGTCTGTCTGTCTATTCCCCCCCCCCCATAAGAACGAATGTTTGAATTACAGTCGATTGTCATGCTAGTAACGGTCGTTATATATATATATATATATATATCTTTTTTCGAACACTTCAAAATTTGTATCTTGTATTTTGACTGTTTTAACTTCAGATATCAAACATTTTACCCAAAAAGGCCGTTTTCTTTGTATAGTTAAATATTTAATAATTTTCTATTATTATTATTTTATTTTATATTTAAGATAATAATAAATAGAATACAATGTGTACATGAATAAACTCTCGGTCGAAACACGTGTTGGTAATTCATTAAAATAATTTTATCTATTCAACATTATCTTTCCTTTATTTATTTATCCTTTCAACATATATATATAAATATATATAAATCAGTTTATATGAAACTCACTTTATATATAATCTATCTGTAAGTCAGTTCTCTCTCTCTCTCTCTCTCTCTCTCTCTCTCTCTCTCTCTCTCTCTCTCTCTCTCTGTATATATATATATATATATATATATATATATATATTTGAATTGCCATGAGAGCAAATATGTTTAATTATTCTTCTGTCATTGTTAATCTGCAAACATTTCTCTTTCCTGTCCCTTTAGTTATCCCTAAACACAAATAAACCCGAAATTCTATGTCGAAATTTTGGATGAAAGTCCTCTGTTTACCCAAAAGATTAACCCTTAACCCCTAGCGACTCTTTTGTAGTCCCTTAAGCTCTTACCTTAATTCGGCACTGGTTCAATTGAACAGGTGGACAAAATTAGTTTTAAGACTCTAAATAAGTATGTAAAGTCGGCGGAGTGACATAATGTTGGTATCGGCCAGACAACGAGGGACAATATCCCTTTTTCACAAACGATAGACCAAGGATATCTATTTACCGTCTAAGATGGAGTGCTACACCTAACATCAGCTCCTCACTTTACCGCATAGATCCCTGTGCTATTCATACGCTGAGTTAGCGAGGAGCCGGTATCGAACCAAGAACCTTGTGATTCTTAGTCGGACGCTCTACCGACTGAGCTAAACCGGCCCTCTATTGTCCTACTTAGTTGATATAACCGTTCAATCCCTGGGTCAGATATAATGAATCAGGCTGTGTTGTTTCAAGACATTTTATAAGACGATTGTGGAATAAAGAGTGTAGGGATGAGGTTCCTTACTTGCCACTGTTCGACGCTAGGGGATACGAAAGCTAATTACCTCCTGTGTCTGTCAATAGCCACCAGGTAGCGTGGCCAGTAGTATTATAAAAATAGAAGGCAGCAAAAGTCAAAACCTCTTAGCAAGAAAGATGGACAAACGTGACTCCATGTCCACCAACTGGACAGGAAGGATCTGTGCACCCCCACAAACCTCGTGTTTCATGGCACACGACAGCATGCTTAATATGTCATGTCAAGCCCTCGCACCTATATGATTGTCCCATCCCTATTGCTCTTATGGCAAACTCCCAACCCTTTTTATCATATATATATTTACCAACCCCTCCTCACGAGCAGGATGTGACACAAGGTCAATTTCTTAAGCTGAGTTCAACAGGTTTGAATTCAGAGTTTTCCTTCCCCTAGACTGGTTGCCTAAACAAGGTTAAAGAGCCCAGTCTGCCCTACTATTTATCCATAGCTGGAGGGAGAGTAGGATTCATACCTTTCCCAGGGGTATTAGCGCAAAGTGAAATGCAATTATCACATCCAGGATTTGAACTCGGGGCGACGAGTCCATTTCCCATGACTTTAACCATCGCACCACGCGCTTTTTATCATATATGTGCTATAAGGCGTTGATTGAGGGTCTTAGTAATCTAGGTATAACCTGTATCTCGCGGTGAAGTCCCAATTTTCGAGCTCTGGGGAGTATGGAGTACCCCTTTATCACCATTACTCCTAGGTCAACTATTTACCAGAATGGTAGTACCTGTTAGAGTCCCATGGCTTAAATAGAAAAAAATGACATTCACTTTCATTTTCTACTAGGTCTAGAAACGTAAAAGACACTCCTTTTTATACGGGACATTAATTTCATATAACTTAGTTAATCCACCTCTTATATCTCATTTTTCATGTTTGTATTGCATTCTTTTAAAGTTTGCTCAGGCAATAAAATGTATTTTGTTAATTCGTCGTGAATTATATATATATATATATATATATATATATATATATATATATATATATATATATATTATTGGCATTTCAGTCTCGAGAGACTATAATAAAAGTTTTTTGTGCCCCTGAAGTTACAGCGGCTCTTGTGACTGTGAAGTCCGATGTTTGGAAAACATTCTCAACCACAGAAGTCGCATTTGAAGGCTGTCCCTGAAGATGTTGATGTGTCGGTGCTTTATTGCCGCTGCTTTATTCTGGACCTCTTATATATATATATATATATATATATATATATATATATATATATATATATATATATATATATATATATATCAACACACAGGCTTACACTACAAAGTGTCCGGGTTTGTTCCACCTGAATTAAAGTGTTAGCCTTGAGATGTGCTATTCAAAACAAAGTACGAAGATCATTCTAAGTGAAAGCCTCTCACTTCGTACGTACGTTTTATGTAACAGAAATCTGTTGTTTTATTTCTTTTTTTTAACACATAAACTTGGAATTGTTTTTTTTATATTAAACAGTATAAGATTATTTTTTCTTTTTTTTTATTAACGTTTTAAAATATATTTTTTATATTAAACAGTAAAAGATTATTTTTTCTTTTTTTTTATTAACGTTTTAAAATATTTTTGTTAACAATTACAGACTTATGAAATCTTCGTATTTTGTACATATCTACCATTACACCATGATGGATTCGTTGGTTATTTTGTTTAACGACATATCAACTCGTTTTGGGTTATTTAATGCCAAATAAAGTCATTTTGATAAACAAAGGACTCAGCTTGCTTACGATACCTACTGTTATTTAAGTTGTCCTAAAATACCTAAAATTCGGTGATCTCGCGGGGCCGGTGCTTTCAGCAGTGACCTGACTGTAATAGACACCATGACGGGACGCCATGTTTGAGGTAAATTTTATTAAGACAGAATGTTGAGATATTAGATAAAGGAAACGTCTTCTGCCTTATCTATTATTAACGGATAAATAACATTTAGAAGAAACGAAAAAATAACGTGTGCTAATTCCATATATATATGTGTGTGGGTGCGTGTGTGTGTGTGTGTGTGTGTGTGCGTGTGTGTGCGTGCGTTGGGAAGTTCACGTATGCTTCTTTGTTGGTATATCTCATGAGTCTAATTTTCAGTGTATATAATATATCTGCAAATATATATATATATATATATATATATATATATATATATATACGCATATATCAACTAAGAAGCATACGTGGACCCCACTACAACATATATATATATGTGTGTCTATGTGTCTATGTGTGTGTATACATGTATGAATGTATGTATATATATATGTGTGTGCGTGTATATATATGTGTGAGTGTATATATATATATGTGGACCCAAGGTAGTTGAAGGTGTCACTTGATACTGAACTCAGTTGCTGGGTCGGAAAAGCTGCCTCAGCTTTTGGGAAGCTCACAGTGAGTGTGGGACAACACCAGGCTCACTATCCGTACAAAGGTACAAGTGTATAGGGCATGTGTTATAAGCACCCTCATGTATGGAAGTGAAACATGGACCCTGTACTCCCATCAAGAGTGGCGGCTAAATAGCTGCTACCTTCGCTGTCTTAGACGTATACTAGGCATCACCTGGAGGGACAGGATCATTAACACAGCAGTTCTAGAGAGAGCTCAACTTCCCAGCTTCTGTTAACTACTGCGACAGTGTCGTCGTCGATGACTGGGACATGTCCGTCGGGTGGATGATGGACGAATCCCAAAGGACATCCTCTATGCAGATCTTTCGTCTGGTAAGAGACAGATTGGTCGCCCCAACTGCGTTTCAAGGATGTCTGCAAGAATGATCTCAGGTGCTTTGGCATTAGCCCTTCCAGCTGGGAAAATTTGGCTCAAGACCACCCTCGGTGGTGGCAGGCTCTCCGTAGCGGACTGTTAATGCTTGAAGCCACCCTGGCGCCACACCATGAAGCTAAAAGGTCCAGAAGAAAGCAGCAGCAACAAAGCACTGTCGCATCAACATCTTCAGGGACAGCCTTCACATGCGACATCTGTGGTCGAGAATGCTTTTCGAACATGGGACTTCACAGTCACAAAAGGCGCTGTAACAGGGGCACAAGAACTATATTATAGTCTTCCAATGACATATCTATATCCATAGGTATGTGTACGTATATATATATATATATATGTGTGTGTGTGTGTGTGTGTGTGTGTTTGTGTGTGTGTGTGTTTGTGTGTACTAGTGTGTGCGTGTTTATGCATGTGTATATAGATTAATTAAGTATTAAAATCTAAAGTGCTTATTTTTCTACTGACGATGAATACTAAACTTAATTATAAAGGTTGAATTTTTTAAATTTCCTTCAAGTGTCGTGACAAAATGAATTCAGCCAATATATTTTAATGAGTTGCTTACTGAATATTAAAAACACTCAGGTGACTTGCTTACCACGATTTGGCCACTCCTGTCTATTAAAACTCACATTTACATATAATATTACAGGTTTTTTTTAATCAGGCTACGTACGAGTACGTGTAAGTCTACAGTTATGCACATAAGACACTAGTTGAAGTAACCGTCTACGTGGGGTAAGAGGCCAAGTCTAAGGTCTTCTTATTTGTTTTTCTTTCTTTGTGTTCGACATAGCGGTTACATTTTTATTTTTCTGAGAATCAATAAAGTTCTTTAAAAACAATAGATTTTTGTTCTATTTCTCTCCTTCAGACATAGCAGACGTCTTCTTCTTCTTCTTCTTCTTCTTCTTCTTCTTCTTCTTCTTCTTCTTCTTTCTCATTCGCCTTCTTATTTCGCCTTTTTCTTCTTCTTCTTCTTCTTCTTCCTCCTCCTCTTCTTCTTCTTCTTCTTCTTCTTCTTCTTTTGCCTTCTTCTTCTTCTTCTTCTTCTTCTTCATCTCCTCTTCTTCTTCCTCCTCCTCTTCCACCTCTTCTTTTTCTTCTTCTCTCTTGCCTTCTTCTTCTTCTTCTTCTCTTCTTCTTCTTCTTCTTCTTCTTCTCCTCCTCCTCCTCCTCCACCTCTTCTTCTTTTTCTTCTCTCTCTTGCCTTCTTCTTTTCTCTTCTTCTTCTCTCCACCTTTCTTCTTTTTTTCTCTTCTCTCTTACCTTCTTCTTCTTCTTCTTCTTCTTCTTCTTCTTCTCTTCTCTTCTTACCTTCTTTTCTTCTTCTTCTTCTTCTTCTTCTTTCTTCTTCTTCTTCTTCTTCTTCTTCTTCTTCTTCTTCTCCTCCACCTCTTCTTCTTTTTCTTCTTCTCTCTTGCCTTCTTCTTCTTTTTCTTCTTTCTTCTTCTTCTTCTTCTTCTCTTCTTCTTCTCTTCTTCTTCTTTCTTCTCTCTTACCTTCTTCTTCTTCTTCTTCTTCTTCTTCTTCTTGTCTCACTTTCTTCTTCTTCTTTATACAAGATATGATCAGTTACGATCAATGTTTGGACCGGTGCATATCGTACGTTTGTAGTTGAAACGTTTTTGAAGACTGGCAAATCTTTAAGTTCTACACAGGGAGCGTTCATACTCGTTTAAAGTAACGTCGAAATGATACGGATAGAAAACGGATATTGCTGGGAATTCAAAATTCTATCCGCGCACCCTATATATATATATATATATATATATATATATATATATATATATCTAATATAAAAAACAGAGATTTTGGTATGTACGTGTCGACGTAAACAAAAAACGGGAGGTCACTCAGATTCAAAATCTTGCATACACATTGATATCGTTCTAACTAAGAAAAATTCCAAATTTGGTTATTGATTTTTATTGATTAAGGGATTTAATCGATTAATTAATCCAAAATCACCCAATTTGCGGAACTGTCCGTAATCAGCCCCTCCTGATAATAAATATTGTCTCTGCCTGCTTATTGTTAAAGCGATAACAGCAGCGAAGTTTTGATTTTAATGAATTAATTTTGCAGTCTAAGCCGTTCAGTTCCGAATTTATGGCCTATTTATGGTCCAGTCTTTAATAATTTTTATATCGTTAGAAAGATAAGAAAATACTCTTTCAAAATATGTAATTTGTGTGAGTTTTAATTAATTGAATCATTTTTTTACAGCGAGTTAAAAAATTAAAAAATGGCTTCGGATAGCCACGCTGCCTATGATTATTGCGATACAAGCAGTGCAGTCTATAACAGTCAGATCGGAATCTCTTACCTATTTAGGATTTTAATCTTTAAAATATTTATATCTTTAGTAATAAGATGAAATAGTCTTTCTGAATATGTAATTTGTATGTGTTTTATAGATTAATTTTTTTTACAGCAAGTTAAAAAAAAAAAAAAATACTACGTATAGGCGATAATACGAATACGGCAGTTCGGAATCTCTTAGTCTTTCTGAATATGTAATTTGTATGTGTTTTTTATAGATTAAATTATTTTTTACAGCGAGTTTGTCCATATTCTTAAATTGTACAGTACACTCATTTTAATTTTAATATTTGTAATGCATAAAAATTGTAGAAAATCAAAATGCACGCTTTACGGTTACATTATTAAAAAAATATTTTAATCCGTAAATAACAGTATCATGAAAATCAGTTTACGTCGTAAGTACGGTTACATATTTGTATAAATTAAACTAAGATTTTCATTCGAATAAAATGACTTTTAATTCTTTAATTTATTTATTTAATTTTTATTGTTAGAGTTTTAAAGGGTTAAAAATAACAATAAGATTGACGAATTTCCTTAGAAACTGTTTTTCTTTTGGTTCGTTAACTAATTATTTTCTCAAACCACGATAAAAAAAACAAATATGGACAAAATCCGGTGTTTTATCTTTAGTCGAAGGCCCGACTGGAGATAAGTAGTCAATTATTTGTAAGACGAAATTTATTTCAAGTTTATCTGACAATATCCAGTTATTGGAACATTTAAAAAAAAAATTATATGTAAGTACGAAAAATTTTAAGCGCTTTGTTTATCAAAATGACATGATTCGTTAGTAAATTACCCGAAAAGTTGATAAAACAAAACAACTAACAACCAACATTTAAATTATTATTCAAAATACAATTTAAAATATTCCTCAGAATTTGCCTTACAAATTAAATTTTAAGTTTTATGATTTTACTCTTTATTGTGAAGTCAATAAACATTGCTGAGTTTGTGCAACTTTTCAGTTCTGAAAAATTGGCATGTTTAAATAGAGATTTCATAGGTGACATTTGAACTTTTATGAAAATTGATGTTTGTAATTAATATAAATTTTGTAATAAAACTTAATTTTAACTAGGGGGGGTAGGGTTAGGGTTAAGGGGGGGTAGTTAATGGGAAAATAAATAAATAATTTGGGTTCCGTTCAAGCGGTTCCGATATGGGGATCAATTTACTATAAACTTATACGAGCAAATGAGCACCCGTGAATACTCAAATAATAAAGAACTTTTAAGAATTTTTTTTTTCAATCTGATAGATTGTGTGTAATCGATAATAATCAACTGAAGGGAAAAAAAAATAGATGGGGGGGGGAGTCCAGATAATCAGGTCCACCAAAAACGTTTTTAAACAATGTTTTTAAAATACTAGGTACACCAATTTTACCCTGTGAACCCCCCCCCTATATTTAACACTATGAAACTTGCAGAAAAATTAATATTTTCTTGAAAAATTTTTTCCATTTGAAAGAAAAAACATTAAATAAACTCCTGATGATTTTTTAACTTTTTTTCAGCTTACGGAAATAATGAAAATTATGATTGAAAACAATGTTTTCATTTTTGCACTGTTAAATCAACTGAAAATTAACGTAGCTAAAAACAAGTTACGATAAGAGTTATTTTAAATTCTATGAAAAATCAATTAATTATAAATAATAACAAAATATTTCCGTTTTATTCAAGATGGCCTAAACTGATCAATTTGGTGGTCCCTATAATACTATCTTAGGTTTTAGCAAAAATAGATATTGCAATACGAAGAATTTAAATTTTCGATTCTCAGCTTCTTTTTAAACTCAACATGCAATTAAGAACTAAATGTGAATTGTTGTCATGTACAAAAAAATTAAAACAATAACAAACAAATATACAAAAATACTTTTCAATTTGTTGTATAATAATATGAAATAATTTTAAACTATAAAACAGAAAATACAAATCCTGAAATATACAAATTCTCAATGATTTTAGTTTCAAGAATTATTTTCCTCTTACCCCTCTCTAACTACTGTCTTCCACTTTCTCTCTCACTCCCTGGTGATCCAAATTTCATTTTAGTCCGGTCATGGACCGGGTACTTTAGCTAGTATATATATATATATATATATATATATATATATATATATATATATACACACACACACCACACACACACACATATATATATATATATATATATATATATATATATATATATGAGGAGTGAAGAATTAAATAGATCCGACAAAATGTGGTTGAGAATAGACCTCTACTCTCAACCACTCACACACACACAGACATACACACACACACACACACACACACACACACACACACATATATATATATATATATATATATATATATATATATATATATATATATTAAAGGTGAGTTAATCAATGATTGTTTTATAAATACTTTTTCCTGTTTAGTTTAATGACACAAAATTCATAATAAAATATTCCTTAGTTTTAGGATTGAGTTATGTTTGAAAAAAATCTATCTTAATTGGTTCTAATCAATCATAATTTGCAATTAAATCAAAAACTGGCCCCCCTTTAACTCACTTTCCTCCTCTCTATGAATATATTGATTACCTCCTCGTTATATATGTTAGTTTCTCAGTGAGCGTAAAGAGAGAGATTGGAGAGTGAAACATATTTGTATATCAAGTTTCACCAGCAGTCAGTCCGTAGCTTCTCTCTTAATAGAATTCAAAAATCAGGTTCATTTAAATTTAAATTAGGTGAAGTGTTTTCTTAGAAATCTTACAAAATGTTTTGTTTTTTTTAAATTCTCCTGCCGTATTTATTTTTATGTGTGTGTGTACGCGCGCTAGTATGTGCGTGTGTTACTGTGTGTGTGTTTGTCTGTCACCGTTTATATGAGGGATTGGTTTTAAGTTGGTTGCATGGTTACATTAAGATTTGTTAATTATATGCAAAAATTATCACATGCATATACATTAGCGCTTGTTTCTTTATCTTAGCCTATTGCTTACATAAAATGAAGAAATGTTTCTCTCTCTCACACACACACACATTATGTATATATATATATATTTGTAAATGTATAAGTAGTAACTTACCGGTGGGTAATGTACGATCGCTGGAAGCGCACAGTATCCAGGGGTTAAGATTGAGAAAAAACAAATACAAAGCGCTCAATACAATGTAGAGCAAATATTTATTTTAATAATGGAAAGGAGTAACCTACTCGAGTTTCATCGATTGATTCTTCAGGGTTACTTTAGTTAAATTAATCGAGTTTTCGATTAATCTTAGATGGTATAATACATGCTCGTTGGAATGGGATTCCAACGGGCATGTATTATACCATCTAAGATGAAACTCGAGTAGGTTACTCCTTTCCATTGTTAAAATAAATATATATATATATATTCGCTGGATTTCAGATATACACACGCAGTCATCATACCTTGATAAAGGGTGAATGTTCACCCGAATTATCGGAATAAATCGAACCAAAGACAGAATAACAGCTGGATATTGAAACTCTGTCTTTTTGTTCTGTTTTTTGTTGTTGTTGTTTTGTTGTTGTTGTTGTTGTTTTTGTTTTTTTTGTTCACTTGTTCATTTCCATACTTCATAATACCAAAAAACAATGTTCAAAAGAACAAAGTTCATACGCAATCAACTTATATATATATATATATATATATATATATATATATATATATATTATGGAATTCTTAGAATTACAATCTTTGTTATCAATTATAGATTTATAATAAAAAAAATTACAGATGGAAATTCCCACGATAAAAAAAAAACAAATCCACACAACAGATATTTTAACACTTATATATATATTTTATATAGGATTGGAACGCAAGTCTTGTCCGATACATAATCGTCGTCGGTCGTCGGGGGTGGGGTGGCCTAAAGTCGGTATCAGCCAATCAACGAGGGAGTCTATCCCCTTTTCACTAGCGCTAGACCAAGGAGATTGTTTTAGCGTCTGAGGTGGAGTGCCACACCCACTATCAGCGCCTTACTTTACCGCACAGATCCCTGTGCTACTCATACGCTGAGTTGGTGAGGGTCGGTATCGAACTAGGAACCTCGTGGTTTCTAGCCGAACGCTCTACCGACTGAGCTAACCCGGCCCTACTAAATAGCATTTATCCAATAAAGACAGTTCTAGAGGTTTGGGGAATGTGGAGCACCCCTTCATCACCATTGCTCCCTGGTCCACTCTGACCCAAAGTGGTAGTGCCTGTTAGGGTCCTATTTATGGGTTATATAGAAAAATATGTTTATAAAAAAATTGAGTATCCATTAAGAATGAATTCATTTCAAAACTTTGCCGGTATTAAATGACCCACTGAGGTTGATATGCCGTAAAACAAACCATAAACCAAAAAAACAAAAAAACAAACCCGTTCGCATCTGGGTATGTAGGGAGTTCGTTTCTATTCTTCTAATGAGGGGCGTCCGTGGTTTTGCCCTCATATTTAATCTTTACTTACTTTTTACGTAGCTGGCTGTTATTTCTTATTCTCTTCTGTTTCTTGTAGTCTGTAGTTCTCTTCATGGCTCCTTCTATTTCTTCTATTATCGACTGATCTGGTTCTATTATAAGTCTGGTTCTTCAAGATGCTGGTCTGTTGTTAACTGGTCTGATTACGCCAAGGCTGCTATTAGTTCTCTTAGAGACAACGCAAGGCATATATTTCTTTGTGATCACATTTTTATTAATTTCAGAACCAGAACTTTCTCAACTGCGCGCCGCTGAGCAAAGCCGGTCCGTGTTTACATGAGGACGTCTCACGGCTTAACTGACTCTAAGCTAACTGAAACTTCTTTCCCACAGTCTCCCAGCGGCAAGGAGTTGGGGTCAACTTGTTGTCACTGAATATCAATCACCTAACGCCTCCTAACACAACTAATATACATTGGAAATGATTTTACTATAGAAATGTATTTTAAATTATTCTTACAACAGAAATACATTAGTCCATGATGATATTGATGCTTCTATTTAGGAAGGAGAGTAAAAAAAATGCTTAGAAATCAATAGCTATCTCCATTATATCAACAATTTGGATTTACAAAATGGCGCTCATAGTGAAAGCAGAGCCCATACAATTGTTATTCAATTAAAAATTGGACATTTCTTTATTAAGAAAAAAACCATCACTATTGATTTCCTTGAAAAGGGTACAACTTTAAACATTCCTATTGCCAATTCCTTTGGCAAACTTCGCCTTATTTA
>CM042173.1:20647825-20657825 GCA_023376005.1 Doryteuthis pealeii
ATAGATTAATTATATAGAGAACAATATTTAACTTTCAAAGAAAGAAAAACTTAAAAAACTATCATCCCGTTATATTTTATTTCAAACAGAAACTAAAAAAATTTTTTTTTAAATGTGGGTTCTTCATTTTGAAAAACCCGTCTGATGAGGGTAAAACTCAATTTTTAAAAATTTCTTTATCATTCTTTAGTTTGTGGTTGAAATAAGATATACCGGATGACGGTTTTTTAAGTTTTTCTTTCTTTGAAAGTTATATATATATATATATAAGTCGTGCAGGCCTAAATATATATATTGTTTATAATGAAATTGTATAGTTATTCAAGTAAAACTAAATCCTGTTCTTTCATCATAAACGCTATATATATATATATATATATATATATATATATATATTCAAGTAAAGCCAATTTCTACCTTCAAATTGTTGACAACCTTGGCATTTGTTCCACATCACAGCTTGCTTTGAAGTAAACAATGCTGTGGGTTTTTTTATTCGTTGACTTAAAGCCCAAAAATGCAAGAGAAATTTAACTTAATGCATCAGTTACCACCAGTTCATCGAAGTTAAGCAACGATCTACCATATTTAGATGGGTAGTTGAAGTTTTACATAAAACTAAGTCGCTAAAACAACCGCTTCTATCGCCTCAAACAATTTTAAGTAGTCTTCTATCTATTAATAATGGAGATTCGCTTCCGGTTTTTGTCTGTAACAAAAATTACGTCACTGCTTACGTCACATTACCCAAAATCGTCATAACATAGAATAAATACACTCAAAATTTGAACATGCAACATTAGACAGTCCTCATTGTTTTTTAAAACAAGTTTTAATAAATACATGACTGATATTATATATCTATATATAGTTTGTTTTATTTTAATACATATTTAAAATTTTCATTTCAAATTGTTTTATTTTTTAATCCTTTAATGAATTTGATGATTTTACTTACTTAGGGTACAAACTCGCTGACATTGAATTTTTTTACTCCCACCCCTCAGGCAATATGTTTCAAAAATCTATTTTTACATCGCTCGGAGGGCGTTTTTTATTTTGCTAGTAAAAATGATAGAAAAAACAAACATATAAAGACACTTGAAACTTTTAGGTCTGTGTTGCTGGGGGTAAGATTTTCTTGCATTTGAAGACGTCCCATTTTTTAATGTGTTTCAAAAAATTATTTTTACATCGCCCGGAGAGCGTTTTTTATTTTGTGCTAGTATGGTATAACAAAGGTAGCGATTTTTACTGGGTTCTCTATACTGATGGCCTTGTTCTTAACTAAGATAAGTTTTGTAAATAAATAAAAGAAAATACTACGATCCAAGTAATGTTGAAAGCAATGGTTACCTTCTGTTGGGGGTAAATTATGTTTCTTCGGGTCCTTGTCCTTTCATTGGGTCGTTTCTCCTTTATCTACGGACACGTATCGCATTTCCTGACTTTGTTAAACACGCCGAAGTCACCACTGTTTAAATGTCGAAATTTTGTTTTGGTCCTCAAAATTCGACGCCAGTAATAAAATAAAAAAATAAAAGTGTAAAAGATATAGAGGAAAAAGGAATTAACAAAGTCTAAAAAACGAGACAAACTCTACTTATAAATTAACTATATTTATTCAAATTTTAAACTACTCTACGGTCTGCTGTGGGTTGCACAAATTTCCCCGTGCAGTATCCTTAACTATAAAAAAAACATTTAAAAACATAAAACCAAACAAGACAAAATTTACATACAAAATCACTTGCCGAGAGGCGAAAGTTCGTAATGCCCTTTTGTTTTTAGTGGGCCCTTATTTTGGTCGGTTGATGACAGAACTCTGAGTTATTTACCTTCTCTCGTTTATCTTCCTTCCTTCTCTCGTTTATCTTCCTTCCTTCCCTTCCTTCTATGTTCTTCAATGCTTTCTTCTTTCCTTTCTTTTAACTTTCTTCCTTGTTCTTTCCTCATTCAACTTTCCTTTGCTATTTCTTCAAATATTCCTGGACGTTCACGCCCAACGACCTTTTCTCACTATTCCTTGTCCTTTCTTTTAACTTTCTTCCTTGTCCCTGGATTCAACCAGTCATAAAGACCCAGTGGTCTCAAAAAACGTAGATACGTTCACGTATCTTTCAAACCCTTGGATTCGTTCACGAATCCTAGTCCTTTATTTTGAAGAAGAACCTTCGCTGTTCACAGCGGACAACCATAGAAGGAGGGGAGGGCTTCAGCCCAAGAGAGACCTGTTCTCTCACCTCTGTTCACAGAGTGCCGGTCGTAATGAGTGTGTCCAAAGTTAGGGAACTCAGGCTGGGACCTCCTCGTCCCTTAAAAATGATGTCATCTTTGACCAATGACAGGCCCACAAGTATTCACTCCGGGAATTTCAAAAATAAAGGCACCAAGGCCCAAACAAAATAACATTATTTTTACAAAACATCCCCCAACCTGTTGCAGCCATTTCAGAGAAATTTCTCAAAAAAAAAAATTTCAACATAAAATGATCAAAACAAACACTTTATATTTAGATTCGTTGTGGGCATAGGCACTGCAATAACACGCCACGAACGACACAAAACGAGTTTAGGTATTGGACATGTATGTCAAAAAGGGGGGGGGCCCTTAAAAAATTGTGATTTTGTAAAAAGTATCTGGTACCCTTAAAGGAGGTGGCTTCATTCCTGAAATGAGGTAACAAAACAAGAACATGGTACTGTAATTATTTTTGTAATTTAACCATTGTAGTTCTTTTTGACAATAACAAAATAAATAAATTATTCTAATTGATTATTATTCTGATAACTCCATTACAATCTATTAGATATCCATATGCCACAGTTGAATGAGCTAGCTTTAATTCAATAGGTACCTCTAAAAGGAGTCGGCTTCATTACTGGCGCAACACTATGATGCCAGTTACGGGAGGTGCTGTAACTTCAGGGACATATAAACTATATGATAGTCTTCTGAGACTGAAATTCCAATGAAGTAAAAAGTATTTGGTACCTCTAAAGGGGGTGGCTTCATTTCTGTAATAAGGTACCCAAGGGTACTATTAGTATTTTTATAATCTAACCATTGTCGTTCTTTTAGTCAATAACAAAATAAATAAAATTATTCTAATTAATTATTATTCTAATAAATCCATTGCAATCAATTAGATTTCCATATACCACAACTGAATGAACTGTGTATTTTTATTAAATTATAAAATGATTTAATTAGTTAAGTTAAAAGTTAAAGTTAATGAGAACAATTACATCGTATCTGGTACCTTTAAAGGGGGTGGCTTCATTCCTGAAATGAGGTAACCAAACGACAATGTGGTACTATTAGTATTTTTATAATCTAACCATTGTAGTTCTTTTAGACAATAACAAAATAAATAAAATTATTCTAATTAATTATTATTCTGATAATTCCATTACAATCTATTAGATTTCCATATACCACAGTTGAATGAGCTAGCTTTAATTCAAAAGGTATCTCTAAGGGGGCGGCTTCATTACTGGCGCAACACCATGACGCCAAGAGGTCCAGAAGAAAGCAGCGGTAACAAAGCACCGGCACATCAACATCTTCAGGGACAGAGAATAATAATTAACACAACTTAACACTTGTACCTCAGCTATGGTTAGGGGAATGAGAACAGGATACTCACGTAGATTGAATAACGGGTAGGGTTCAAAGTTCAGTGATGGCTCACGATTATCGACTGAAACATTGAACAGATAACCATAAAGATGGGGACAAATCTTATTATAATGGAGATTGTGTGTTTTTCTGTCTGTAACCGAAACTATATTACTACTCAAGTCACAATTGTCTCTTAGTTATTTACATCACATTCTCAATGATTTTATTTTTATTTAAACCTCAATTATTAATAAAATTGTTTTACATTATTAATACTGTTAACCATATCTACATACTAATAGCATGCAATTATATTTATATGTACAACAAAATAGCGGTTTACAGTGTGAATGGGAAGGCTAATTTGCATATTGATATTATTATTTTTTATTTTATTAAATATGTGCTTAGTATTATTGATTTCTAACGGTTTGGTTTTATTATAATGAATATAAGCAAACATTTCTTCAATGAATCTTAAATGAAATCCGTTAACAAGAAAAAATAACTGTCATTTTATTCTTCACGTCCTCTTTTAACTAAATACTTAAATTAGAAATAATAACAATGAGAGACAAGAGTGATGGAAGAGTAAGTTTCAGTTGTTCTATTTTTCGATTATACCACCCTCTGTTTCAAATCTTTTTATCTGCATTCTTATTTAGTTTCATTAGCCTTTCTAATTTAATATAATATATTATTACATTAAAACTTAAATACTTGCACCCGAAAGCCTGTGTTTCATACTAACCAATAAGTAAGTAAAGTAAAGTCATTGGGGTGGCTTAAAGTCGATATCAGCCAATCGGCGAGGGAGTCTATCCCCTTTTCATTAGCGCTAGACCAAGGACATTATTTTTGCTTCTGAATCTGACCTGCTGAAATGGGGGTGCATCTTATATGCCGTCAAATACGGTACTTTAAAATCATCAAATTATTATAGAATATGGTCAATATAAGTAAAGTCGTTGGGGTAGCCTAATGTCGGTATCAGCCAATCAGCGAGGGAGTCTATCCCCTTTTCACTAGCGCTAGACCAAGGAGATTGTTTTTGCGTCTGAGGTGGAGCGCTACACCTACCGTCAGCTCCTTACTTTACCGCACAGATCCCTGTGCTATTCATACGCTGAGTCGGCGAGGGCCGGTATCGAACTAGGAACCTTGTGGTTATCTAGCCAAACGCTCTGCCGACTGAGCTAACCCAGCATACTTAGTATATATATATTTACCAACCCCTCTACACGAGCAGGAGGTGACACAAGGTCAATTTCTTAAGCGGAGTTCAGCAGGTTTGAATTCAGAGTTTTCCTTCGCCTAACCAAGGTTAAAGAGCCCAGTCTGCCCTACTATTTACCCATAGCTGGAAGGAGAGTAGGATTCATACCTTTCCCAAGGATATTAGCGCTAAGTGAAATGAAATTACCACGTCCAGGATTTGAACTCGGGGCAACGAGTCCATTTCCATGACTTTAACCATTACACCACGCGATTCATACTTAGTATATAACAATTATATTTACTACTAGCCCTGACAGCCATTAAATATTTAGCATACTTAGAGGATATTCACCTAAGTGAAACATAACTCCCACAAAAGAATTGTAAATTGGGACAATGGGAAGGATCATAAAACTTGTTCAGGAAGGCAATTCACGGTGGACTGTAACGAAGGATTTTCGTTGTGACCAGTCAGTTGTGTTTAAAATTTAAATGAGTTTTTACGCACCTACAGTCCTTTCAATTAGTTATGCTAACTATGTTGAGGTATACAATAACTTTCTTTTTAACTAGAGACCGATTTACATACCTAGGCTTCTGCTTTTGGGCGTCTCATGGGGGTTTAATCAATTGTATGCTAATCTTGTAGATCTTACTTGTTGAAGTGAGTTAGGGTACTGTTGGTTTGAGCAACTGAACCAGTGCCAAGACAGTTGGTACTTATTGAAATCAAGAATAGTCCATTCTTGCATCTGGGTGATTCCATTCCCTGGGTCGTGATTGGCTGCTTGGTTTCTATAATTTTATGAGGCTTCATAAATACCCTGGCATTTTGCAGGTTCGTATTCAGTCACGACTACTTGTTGCCTTGTCTTACCAATTCGACGGTAATTGGAAGTAACATGAGTGAGTTAATCTACTGTTGGTTTGAACAACAGCAATTAGCTAAGCTGAATCAGTGACCAAGGTATTTATGGACATCAAGAATAGTCCATTCATGTATTTGGGTGATTCCATTCCTTGAGTCCTGATTCGCTGCTTGGTTTCTATGATGTTATGAGGCTTCATAAATACCCTGGCATTTTGCAGTAGTATTGCAGCAAGATAGGTTCGTATTCAGTCACGACTACTTGTTGCCTTGTCTTACCAATTCGACGGTAATTGGAACTGATATGATTATTTTACAATACTGAAGAAGTCTTACATTGAATACTACCTCTATTTTGTTACGATTTTTGTGACCATCCTTTAGGCTTCAAACATGAGCACTTGTCCAGCAGAGATCCTTGGTGCTAAGCAGAGCGCGATCCTTAGTAAAGAAACGTTTGGTTGTTCCTTGGTGCTCCTCAATCTTGCAGGTCCTTCATCAATGATTGCAAATGGACATCTCTCAGTATCAGGGATTAACTAGTTAACAAGCCACATATTCGGGCTGTTGATTGGCTGAGGTTAAAACCACGTGACCTCGCTTAGTCTATAAATTTAAGTGGTGTATTGTAGCACGGTTTATATCCACCAAATAGGGCACCTCACGTGGTGTAATGGTTAGCAAGCTCGCTTTGCAAAGCATTGTTAGTGAGTTCGATTCTCATTGTGCGCTCCATACTTCTAGCCTTGTGTCACATCTAAGCTAAGCTGAGTAAATTGTTTGGGGACCTCCCGTGGTGTAATGATTAGCAAGTTAGACTGGCAAATCATGACTGGTGAGTTCGAGCATCACTGGGTGCCCCTTACATTAGGCCTTGTGTCACATCTAAGCGAAGCTTAGTAAATAACTATCTACAACAAATAATCCAACAGGTTTAATGATTTGTATGCTAATATTGCAGATCTTACTGAAGAAACTATACATTGAATACTTCTTCTACTAAAAATAATTGGAATTAGCACACTTAGAGAATGTTTTTGAAATTTTTTTAACCATTAATCTTATATATATATATATATATATATATATATATATATATATATGGGAGAAATGTGAGGACAATATGTGGAGAAAAGTAGACAAACACGGGATGTTATGGAAACTGGATGTTTATTGTCGACGATGCAACATTTCGGTCATTTAGACCATCAACTAGAGCTGGGTTGTGGTCCTGATGATGGTCTAAATGGCCGAAATGTTGCATCGTCGACAATAAACATCCAGTTTCCATAACATCCCATGTTTGTCTACTTTTCTCCATATATATATATATATATATATATATATATATAAATTTACCAACCCCTCCACACGAGCAGGATGCGACACAAGGTCAATTTATTAAAACGGAATTTAACAGGTTTGAATTCAGAGTTTTCCTTCTCCTAGACTGGTTACCTAATCAAGGTTGAAGAGCCCAGTCTGCCCTACTATTTACTCATAGCTGGAGGGAGTGTAGGATTCATACCTTTCCCAAGGGTATTAGCGCTATGTGAAATGTAAACAGCTAAAGACCAGGATTTGAACTCGGGGCGACGAGTCCATTTCCCATTACTTTAACCATTACACCACGCTCTTTTATACATATATAAAGGGCAGTTGGTGTGTATGTATGCATGTATGTATGTATGTCCGGAAGAAACTGCGAAAATAAAACAATTAACAACAAAGTAAATATATACACACATTCACTAGCAAAGATTTGATTTTTATTCGTGAAGATAATTAAAAATATAAAATTTAAATAGTAACAGCATGGATTTTCTTTCTTTTTTGTTTCTTTATTTTTATTTATTTCTTTTTTTTTTTTTTTACATTTGATATTTTAGGTAGGAGACATTAATTTTTCTTTTCAGAGGGTCAGTGTAAATTTTTTTCTTTTCTTTTTTTTTTTTTTTTTTTTTTTTTTGATGCCCCACCAAGCCGGATCAACGCGAGGTCGTTTTTACACAGGAATTTTAATTTTAATGGGGCATCCTGCGATGTTCTAACTCTTGATTCAGTAATAATGGATCTGCGTGACTAACTTTCCCCCTATACACAGGCGATACCGGGTAGACACTTCTAGGTATAAGGTATAACACATTTTTTATTTAATAAGAAGAAGGTCTAACAGACCGAAACATTATAACGTCGACATCACTACCTACAATAAACATCTATTTTGTACATCACATGTTTGTCTACTTTTCTCCATATATATATATATATATATATATATATATATATATATATATATCCTGAACATCCTCTAATTATGCTTATTCAATAACTTTTACTTTTAAAAAGTTCAGTTTCAGAGTCAGGCAGTTAAATTCATATATTCTGGCTCAGTGGTTTGGTTTAATAACACATCAATCTATGTAGGTTATTCAAACAAAAACTATCCTTGTAGAAGAACAGTAGTGGTACTATTTAATCCATTGCTGGGAAACGAGTGGGTTTATAACCTTTCCAAAGAGTATCAGTCCGAAAATGAACATAATAGCGCGACTGGTGTTCGAACTCACTTACTACGATGTCGCAATTCAGCACGTAAGCCACTACGATACGGGGACTACTCCTTTCTTCACTTAGTCCCTCACATTGATGTCCTTGTACCAGACTAAATTAAGCCTAAATTAATTACATCCAGTGATGCGGACACCTATAGTGAAGTTTTAAGTAGAAAACTAATTAAAAGGTAGTTTGTAATGCGATTTTCTCTTTTTAAAAAACTAGTCGTAAAACTTGTTACGTAAAACCAAGTAATAAAGTCCTCTCAAAATGATAGTGAGGGAAGAGTCGTGTCACTGTGACCTCACTGTGCTGGTTTCTAAAGTTAAGCAATGGTGAACCTACTCAGTACTCAGATGGGCAATCACATAATAATATCAGATACCAAGCAATCTGTTGTATCCTTGAGGTGGAACGAGATACACAGAGAAAAACACAGGGTGCGTGAATTATGTATTTTATTCAGCACTTTTAACATAGAACAACAAGTAGTACAATCACAAGACAAAACGTACAAAATGAGGAGGTTCAAATGGTTGGAGTTGACGCAGTAATTTCGTCCGAATATTTTTCCCCGACTTCTGTCACTGCCGCGTCGATTCTTATATGGCTCTGGGTCAGTCCATCTTGTAGGGGTGTTAACTCCTCTAGAACACATTCTGAGGCTCATGTGCCAAATTAAGCAATCTGAGGCTTGTGTGCTAGACTAAGCAAAAGTGTTGGTGACACAGTTCTACAGACCCTGGAGTCGGACAGACAGACAGACAGACAGACAGATGAGTTTTTTAACCCCCCCCCCAACCTTCAAAAACAGTTTTGACACATGATTGGTTTAACGAAAACCACTCTTGCTGCTTGCTCCAGGTGCATTTGCAAGAAGTGCGAGATCATCTGCGTAGTCTGGATTAGTGATAGCTTTTACTGGATATCTTCTGCTATGAACGGATACCACACTTTAATCCTAGCTTGAAAGCCATGAAACGTAGGTTTTCTTTATGATTCATTTACTATAGTAGTTTTTACGATATAGAAAACGTAAAAATGTCGGTAATCTGAACATTAGCAACATAAATGAGAGTAACCTCCCCTTGTTTGTTTCACTTTGAGAAGCCATATGTTTTGATCGGACATTTTATTTTTCGTGTTAAAATTATGCAGTTGTATTAATTCGAACAAATTCGCATTTTCAGTGTAGATTTACGGTGAATTGAAAATGGCCGACCAAAACATACGGCTTCCTCAAAGTGAAACAAACAAGGGAAGGTTACTCTCATTTATGTAGCTAATGTTCAGATTACCAAAATGTAATCTAGTAGTCTGGTAGATAAGAAGGTAGACCGGGAAAAAATTGTTACCAAACTAAATTTGTTTTGTTTTTTTTTTTGTTGTTTTTTTTAAAAAAAGCTTAGGGTACCCTCTTTTGAAATTTGAAAACTCCTCTTTTTGACACGTTGCGGGGGGGGGGATGTTATTGGGGGGGGTATGCAAACCAGATCTATAATTTGTCAGAGCAAAAATAAACAAACACCCCCCCCCTCCAAAAAAAAGAACATTCAAAAAAATGTTCGTCATTAATTTTTATTAAACAACACATTAACATTTTGTTTCACTATAAACTTCTAAGGGAAGTGCGCGCGGAGTAGTGACTATCGACGTGGAAAAATGAAATTGACGGTCCGAGTTCAAGTTCCGGCAGAGCCTGTTTGCATTCATTTCACACAGTACTCTTTTTTT
>CM042173.1:20665325-20695325 GCA_023376005.1 Doryteuthis pealeii
TGCGACTCCCTGCAGATTTAGACAAAGATCCACCATCACGTAAACGTCTTTTTTATTCTCTTTGCCGTTATTTGTACCCTGGGTTTCACGGCATAAAAACCAGCTGTCCTCTCCAAGAGACCGAATTGTTTTGTTAAAAGGGAAGAGTTGAAATAAAATACACACTGATTCGATGATATAGTTTGTTTCAGAGTTGGGGGGGGGGTCAACAATTTTTGATTTGCTTCATAATTGACGTTTTATAGTCAAATCATTACCAATAAATATCTATAGTAAAATGATTTCGACGAGGCGCCTTGAGAATAAGATAGATGGGAGCTGCACAAGAATGCTGCGTGCGGTCTTGAACAAGTCGTGGAAATAGTACCTCACAAGGAAGCAGCTGTACAGACACCTGCCTCCTATCTCACAGACCATCCGAGTGAGACGGACAAGACATGCTGGACACTGCAGGAAGAGCAAGGACGAACTCATAAACGATGTTCTCCTGTGAAAGCCAGCACATGGACATGCTAACGTGGGCCGCCCAGCAAGGACTTACATTAACCAGCTCTGCGCGGATGCTCGATGTTGCGCAGAAGACGTCCCTGTCGCAATGAATGATAGAGAAGATTGGCATGGGATTGTCATGGATATCCGTGCTAATTGCGCGACATGATGATGAATATGATTTACAGTGATTTTCTTTAGCAAATCGATTTATAATATATTTCTATAGTCAAATCGTTGCCAATGAATTTCTATAGTGATATGATTCCCACGAATTTCTATAAAATATTCTGCAAAAAAATTGAGTGCCCATCAAAAATGAATATAACAAAATGTCTTCGGCATAAAATAACTCAATGGGTTGACATGCCGTAAAACCCAACCAAACTGTTAGGGTCGCATGTATGGGTTGAATACAATAAAATGAGTTTGTTTTTTTTTTTAATTCTAAAAAATTGAGTAAAAAAACTGAATTTCTATAAAATATTCTGTAAAATGATTTCAAAAACGTTTCTATAGTCAAATAATTGCCAATGAATTTCTATAATAAAAGGATTTCCTGTGAATCAAAATACTTCCGTCGCCATCCCCCTTTTAGGGACCCTCACACACTGTTCAATAAAAACAGCCGTTACCTCTTTTAAACAATGAGATAAGTGCTTGTCTGGCTGGGGGGGGGGGGTTGTACCACCCCATACGGATATCGGAGAAGTCTTGGGAGTCTGTGTTATGTGCTGCTGTATTTCATTTTTCAAGAATATTGCTCATTTGAATTATAACACAACTAGAAGCGGCTAGCCGGCGTCACCTGGGTAGAGGGGAGTAAAAAAGTAAGTCTCGCAGATCCATTATGAGTTGGATCCTCGCAGGATGTCCCATTAAAATCCCTACGTAAAAAAAGACCTTGCGTTGATCCAACCAATCTGAAAAGAAAAATGTATGTCTCGTATTTAAAATATTAAATGCAAAAAAAAAAAATGCAGTAATCATTTAAATTTTATTTTTTAATTAAGTAAGTAAAGTCGTCGGGGCGGCCTAATGTCGGTATCGGCCAGACAGCGAGAGAGTCTATCCCCTTTTCACTAGCGCTAGACCAAGGAGATTATTTTACCATCTGAGGTGGAGCGTATTTACTTTGTCGTTAATGGTTTTATTTTCGTTGTTTCCTCCGGACATACACACATACATACACACCACTGCCCTTTATATATGTATAAATGATAGGCACCACCAAATTTTCCCTGTGAAATTTACGCTCCCCCCCCCCTATTTTTAACACGATAAAACTTGCATAAATGTTAATATTTTTTGTTCATTCAAAAGAAGAAACATTAAAAAAACCTCTTTATTTATTTTTTAAATTTCAGCTAACGAAAATAATGAAAATTATGAACGAAAAACAATGTTTATATTTTTGCATCCTTAAATTAATTGAAATTTAACGTGGCCAAAAACAAGTTATGACTAGAGGCTTTTTTTTAAAAATTCTATGAAAAGTCAAATAATGGTCCGATTTTCACGAAAATTTCCATAATTACTTACCTTTTGATGACAATATATGTTGAATAGTTTTTTCCTAAAATATATTAGGGGAAATATTTTTACGAGGTCTACCCCCCTCCTTATTTTATTTTATGAAATATGAAAAAATGAACCAACAAAAAACGATTTTTACTTTTTTTCTATAAAGATAAGTCTGAATAATTATATCAGAAGATTTTTATAAGT
Source organism: Doryteuthis pealeii (assembly GCA_023376005.1). NCBI lineage: Eukaryota > Metazoa > Mollusca > Cephalopoda > Myopsida > Loliginidae > Doryteuthis > Doryteuthis pealeii. The sequence goes on from CM042173.1 coordinate 20,667,543, forward strand.
TTCTATGCCAGAGTTTGTTTTGTTTTTTTTAGTAAAAGAACCATGAATACACAATTCTGCTAAAGAATATCAATAAAGAAACCGACTCTGTTGTAAAAGAACAGATAACGGTGAGTAATTTTTCCCCAATGGGATAATTTGATCTTTGAATTAACTGTTTTTCTTTGTAACAACTCTTTATATTCGTTATTTCTTTTTTGCGAGATTTAAAAAACAAATGTTTTAAAATATTTACATTTCTTCCTTCAATAAGCCTAAACTGATCACGTGATGTATTTTGGTGGTACCTAATAAATAGATAATCTTTTAAAATCTTCTCAAAGACATAAGAAAATGAATAAACTGAATTATGAAAAAGACATTTAGGTTCGCCCTAATTCGAAATGATTTTGTTGGTAATAAAGAACGTTGGATGGGTTTGGGTGGGGGCGGGGGGGTAAAATTTGAAATTTATCCCCTGCCTTAAATATCTACTTCCACCGGAAATGAAACTGATCATATTATGTTTTAAATATTTAAAACGGTATCTTTATATCCAACTGAGTATTGGGCGTTTCACATCTGGTATCTTCTGGCTTTTGTCTCGACCCACCCAAATATCATTCTAATAATCTCACCATCACCAATCGTAGTTTCACTCACTAAAAAAATACATTGGAAATTATTTTATAATAAAATGAATTGGAAATAGTTTTACTATAAAATACATTGGGAATGGTTTGACTATAAAATGAATTGGAAATGATTTTTACAATAAAAATGTATTGAAAATGATTTTTACTATAAAAATGCATTGGAAATGATTTTTACTATAAAAATGTATTGAAAATGATTTTTACTATAAAAATGCATTGGAAATGATTTTTACTATAAAAATGCATTGGAAATGATTTTTACTATAAAAATGTATTGAAAATGATTTTTACTATAAAAATGCATTGGAATGATTTTTACTATAAAAATGTATTGAAAATGATTTTACTATAAAAATGCATTGGAAATGATTTTTACTATAAAAATGTATTGAAAATGATTTTTACTATAAAAATGCATTGGATATGATTTTTACTATAAAAATGTATTGGAAATGATTTTTACTATAAAAATGTATTGAAAATGATTTTACTATAAAAATACATTGGAAATTATTTTTACTATAAAAATGCATTGGAAATGATTTTACTATAAAAAATGCATTGAAAATGATTTTACTATAAAAATGCATTGGAAATGATTTTTACTATAAAAATACATTGTAAATGATTTTACTATAAAATATATTGGAAATTCGCTAGATTTCTATCAGACAAATTCTTCATCGTAATTAATATACATGTTTGTGTTTGGTGACGAAGTATATAACAACAACAAAAAAAAAAAAAAGTATTACAATTATTCCATTATGCGTCAGCAATAATAATAATAATAATAATAATAATAATAATAATAATAATGTTGTTGTTGTTTTGTTTTGTTTTTTTTTAATTCTAAAACGTTGAGTCTGCGCATTCTTCAGCAACAAAATAAACAAGGCGAAATTCAAAGATGAAACTGAAGCCATTAAAAGTTGTCTTCTCCCCAACAGAGCTGCCAAAAAGATAAAATAATAATTGAACATACCAATATCAATGACTAACACCTACTAAATCTTGAAAAATAAAACGAAATAAAGATACATAAAATAGAATTTAAAAAAAAGAGAAAATCACTATTATATACTAATATCACATCTCTGTGGAATACGTCAAGTGCGACGCCCTGTCCGTGGGGTTTAGAATACGCTGACTATATCAACTGCAGACTCCCCACCCCCCTAAAAAAGGGTGTTCCGGGTATGACATTAAACTGCGTCTGATGGTGAGACTCTAGGTATTTATCACGTACCCCACATGTACGGGTTAGGCACAAGGACCTATTAATGTGAGACCATCCACGAACCGAAGCTCATGGGTGGCGGGTGTAAAAAATGTGTTGATCCCGTCGGCATTCCTCCTCAAGGGGGCGCCTCAAGCACCAGCTTTTTATGCAAAAACTTTTCATATTTGCGTTTCCTCTCTCCCCTCTCCCTCCTCCCCTCTGTATTGTCGTATTTATTCAATCCTTCACTACTCATATATATATATATATATATCAGTCATCCACAGACAAGTGTTTCGACAATTACGTCTCATCAGTGCGGCTCGAATTTTTTTAACAGCTACCTCTAGCCACGAGCGAAACCCGACAGAATTTTCGTCTGCCAAACTCCTTACCCCTACGGTCGTTGATGACTGTCAGTCAGTGGCGAACAATTAATTGATACATACTTACGTATGGATGTACGTTTTTTACAATCACCAGAGAACTCAAGTCTGTAAACAACAGGCGAGTAAATGCCTTGCGCTAAACGGCGAAAGTTCAACTAATATCTCCCTTACAGTGCTCTACCAGGAAAATTGGGAGCATATATATATATATATATATATATATATATATATATATATATATATATTAATAAAATAAAAATTAAGTAATAAAAAATAAGACAAAAAGATGTTTTTATGTCCGATTCGAAAGAGCTCATATCTCAGAGTTTATTTTCAGAAAATAATATATATATATATATATATATATATATATATATATATATATATACTAACCCTTTCGCACGAGTAGGAAATGATATTAGGTTAATTCTTAAGCAGGGCTTAACAAGTTTAAATTTCTCCTAGACTGGTTGCTTAACCAAGGTTAAAGAACCCAGTCTTCCCTACTATTTACCCATAGCTGGAGGGAGAATAGTTGGATTCGTACCTTTCCCAAGATCGTTGTCGAAATGTTAAATGCAAACAGCCTCGTTCAGGATTTGAACCAGCATCCGTTTCCTACAACGATAATCATTAAACCACGCGCCTCCACTAAATCTTGCTATGGTTTACGGTCAAGTCATGTTGGAAGCACCGGTTCTCGCTAGATCACCGAAGTTGAGCAATGATGAGTCTGTTAAAACTTAGATGGGTGACCATTTAAGCAACAACAGGTACTGTAAGAAACCGAATATCAAAATGATTTGATTTGATATTAAATGACCCACACATATTACATCAAAAAGTTATTAATTATAGAAATTTTCGTGAAAACTGGACGATTAATTGATTTTCATAGAATTTTTTAAAAAGCCTCTAGTCTCAACTTGTTTTTGGCTACGTTAAATTACAATTGATTTAACGGTGCAAAAATGTAAACAATGTTTTTCGTTCATAATTTTCATTATTTCCGTAAGCTGATTTTTTTTTTAATCATCAGGAGTTTTTTTTAATAATTTTTCTTCTTTTGAATGAACAAAAACTTTTCAAGATAATATTAACCTTTATGCAAGTTTCATTGTGTTAAATATAGGGGGGGGGGTAAATTTCACAGGGAAAATTGGTGGTACTTATTGATATGTCATAAAACTAACCAGCCAACCAACCTTCTTGGTATTGTTTCATAACTATAGGTTTCATATGATACTACTTGACTATTTATAGTAATAACAACATATGTACTGGTAGCAAAAATATGTATACCATCTGTTTTAGATACATGGAGTGAAACCATTGCTCGCAAGGATAGGTTTAAGGAGACAAAACCCAGTCTGTTGTCCGGATTTAGCAACACTTTTTCTTATAGTAATTCACTAAATACCAAAGTCATTAGTATCGAAAAATAACTTCCTCTTTTTTTCTTTTCTTCCTAATTACGATAAAATCTTTCCTTGATCGTTTTTTTATTCGTAAAAGTAGCGCCATTGTGAAAGAGACTTCACTCTATTTCTGAGTTTAATAAAAAAAAAAAAAAGATCCCACGTCACACATCTCTTGAATCGTCACGCACGGCCGACCAGCGACAAGCTGAGTATTCTAACATGGAGAAATCTTGACGTTCCTCCGAAAGATTATTGGGTTAAACGGTTGATCTTTTTTGGTTAACAACGATACGATTTGTCTACATTTTCGTCTATTTTTGTAAATGGCCTACGTCTTTGCAACGTGAGTGAATTTTTGTAAGATAACCATTTATTTCCTCAACACAAAATCAAATCCGACTTCATTTGACTTCAGAACAAATGAAGAAAACTAACAAAAAAAAAAGTCTTAAAATAAACAATACATCTCTAAAATACAGTATCCTTATATAAATTTATTGGAAATCCTTATACTATAGAAATTTCGGTTTTCCTAAAATTCTAACATAAACAAAGGTGAACCACTCTTGACTGATTAATTATTTATTTATTTTCCCATTAGATTAACCCTAACCCTAACCCTAAACCTAACTTCTTTTTTCCTAGTAGATCAATAAATAAATAATTCATGTCAAGGGTGGTTCTCCATTGTTTATGTTAGACTTATAGGAAATAACCGAAATTTCGGTAATCTGAACATTAGCTACATAAATGAGAGTAACCTCCACTTGTTTCTTTCATTTTGAGGAAGCCGTCTATTTTAGTCGGCTATTTTCATTTCACCGTAATCAATACAACTGCATGTTTTAACACGAAAATATCATAAAATGTGTTCTTAATAACAATTAAGTTCATTTCAAATAATGCGCAAGTACAATTAAGAACACATTTTATGACATTTTCGTGTTAAAATATTCAGTTGTGTCGATTCGAACAAATCCGTATTTTCAGTATAGATTTACGGTGAAATAAAAATGGTCGACCAAAATAGACGGCTTCCTCAAAGTGAAAGAAATAATGGGAGATTACTCTCATTTATGTAGCTAATGTTCAGATTACGGAAATTTATTGGAAATCATTTTACTATAGATATTTATTGGCAATGATTTGACTGTAGAATAGAGTAGGTTGATTTTTCACTTTTAAAAAATATCAAATTGTCCAGGGACATGAAAGTTGTGTGTTAGGATATTAAATACTGATACCAAAATCTCTTGCTTGCACCATTGTTTGAGGAAATAGCATCAAAGATCGTCGACTAGAATACACCAAAAATCATCGTTTTCGCAAAATTTAGCCTAGAAATTTGTTAGAAAATATAGCAATTTCAATATTTAAAAAAGAAAAGGTTGTTATTTTAAACGAAGCGAATAAAATATAATAACTAGAATTCAAATTGAAAATAGCCCAATCACCACCGACACCTCCGATATGTGGTTTTTTTACCTAATGATTAAGCTGTAACAGTGATAACATTTTAAAAGATTGAAATATATTTCCTCAAACGGCGTCTCATTGGGCGTCCCACATTTCTGGCCTTGTGCCACATCTAAGCTAAGTTTAGTAAATAACTATATTAATGACATGGATTGATTCATTAATTGATTTTAACGGCATATAAAACTTCTAGGGTTATTTCAATTCGTCTTATATATGATGCGAAGGAAATACCTCCTACATTCTCAACCGTCACCTGTGTGGTAAAAGTGGACTCAGACAATGGCAACGGTAGCTCCATATATATATATATATATATATATATATATATATATATATATATATATAATAGTAGAGGAAAACTCTTTTCCTCTATTATTATTATTATTATTATTATTATTATTATTATTACTACTACTGGTCTCCAACTAGGAACCACAAGGATCCGGGTTCGATACCGGCCTTCGACGATCCAGCGTATGAGTAGCACAGGGGTCTATACGGTAAAGTGAGAAGTTGGTGATAGGTGTGTCGCTCCAACTCACACGCCAAAAAACAATCTCCTTGGTCTCGCGCTAGTGAAAATAGGACATACTCCCTCCCTGTTGGCTGATACCGACTTTAGGCCACCCCGAAAACTTTACAATTTAACTTATTAGGGGGTCATAGAAATATATTGTAAGTCATACAGGACCCTCAGCAAAAAAAGGTTGGGAAACACTGATGTGTTTTAGTATTATTCGAACTATTGTCCTCATCTTTATTGTTATCTGTACAACGTTTTGGCCGCTGTGCCTTTCTTCGGATATTTCTTGTCGGACTCGGGAACTTTCTTGTCGTAATCGGGAGCCATCACGGAGCTTTTAACCCAACCCTTTATTCAGTCCATGAGGGTATCCTGTTCTCATTCCGCTAACTATAGCTGGGGTACCGTTGTTAAGCTATGTTAATTATTATTCTATATTACTGCTGCCCCTGATCAGGATTGAACCTGAAGTCTAGAGATAAGTGTCACTTAGAACTGTCTTAACCTAACTCCTTTATCCACTACGCTATGTGTCCAATTAATGCGTTTTAATCACCCAGCTGAACCTGCAAGTTGTGTAATAATATTTTTTTTTTTTTTTTTTTTTGCTTGCTAACCATGTAACCACACCCTTCTGTCGAGTCTGTAGACAATGTTCACGTCCTAGTAAGTTCACCAATAGAAATGAATTTGATAGTTTCCTTCTTGCAAGGCCTTTTGGGATTTTCGTGGTTAGCGAGCCGACTAACCACTCATTGAGTATCAGCACTACTTCCACCTTCCGCCATACCAGATAGTCCGCTTAACTGTGCCGTTAACAAAACAATTTTACTCAAACCCAAAACGGATAATATTCTCAAAGGAATGTCAAGTATTTTTTTTTCAGCGTTCATATTTTCCCATCATCTGTGAACTATAAAGGTCTCACAGTCTCAGAGAGATTAAAAATCTAGGAATATGATGAAATATACGAGCAATAAAAGGCGAATTTTCTCAATATATTAATCAGTTTGGTTTGGTTTGTTTTGTTTTACGGCATATCAACCTCGGTGGGTCATTTAATACCGAATAAAGTTGTGAAATAAATCATTCTTAATGGATAATACAATTTTGTTTATAAACTCATGTTTTTTATTCAACCCATAGATGGGACTCTAACAGAGTGGACCAGGGAGCAATGGTGATGAAGGGGTGCTCCACATTCCCCAAACCTCCAAAACTGGAACCTCACCATCAGATAGAGTTTAACGTCATTCCCAGGACATGTAGACCCTCAGTCACCGCCTTCTAGCACCCATATGATAAAAAGGGTTGGGGCTTGCCATAAGGGCAATAGAGTTGAGGAAATCATATAGGTGCTAGGGCTTGACGTGACCAGTCGATTGATCAGAGGGGGTCTCTCTGACTACCCGTCTAGCCCAAGATAGGGCCAAAGTGGAGTATTGCAAGTCATGAACTCCTCATCCACCAGGTTTCCATCCTTAAGCATCATGGGTCGCCACCCACGGCCAACAGGTGGCTACATTGGGGGAGTCTTACCCCTCTGCAGAGGTGCAGTCGGTGTATTCTAACGCCCCAGCCGACGTTGGTCAAAACAAAAATAATTGCAGTATTTGTTTGGTTTGATTTCTTTGTTTAATGGCATATCAACCTTCGTAGGTTATTTAATGCCGAAGTAGTAAAAAAGGGCAAATTAGGCGGAGTGGCCTATTGTCGGTATCAGCCGAACAGCCAGGAAGTATATCACCTTTTCGCTTGCACTAAACCAGGGAGATGGTTTTTGCTGAGGTGTCTATATATATATATATATATATATATATATACAGGGTGACCCTAAAAAAACAGGCCTGACTTTCAAATAAAATTCTGTTATTTGGGATCACCCTATATAAAAAAAATGTAAGACTAGAGACTATGAGAATCGAACCCGTACCTCCTTCGTCAAAAGACGAGTAAAAATACACCAAGCGCAACAATTGTACATTTCTTTCATCACATGTAACAAAGATTGAAATGCAATTACACAAAGAAACCCAAAGTAAACGAAACCAGATCACTCAAGCAATATTTCTTTTTTAAATTTCAGATAAATAATCAAGAATAGAATTTGAAGTATTTTACTTCCTCTATTGACTATGGCCAATTGGCTGTAACTATTGAAATCTCTGGACTAAATGGGCCGGGTTAGCTTCAGTCGGTAGAGCGTTCGGCTAGAAACCACAAGGTTCCTCGTTCCATACCGGCCCTCGCCAACTCAGCGTATGAGTAGCACAGGGATCTGTGCGGTAAAGTGAGGAGCTGATGGTAGGTGTGGGGCACCACCTCAGATGCTAGAATAATCTCTTGGTCTAGCGCTATTGAAAAGGGGATAGACTCCCTCGCTGATTGGCTGATACCGACTTTAGGCCTACCCAATGACTGACTAATTTAGGTAAGGAAATGCGTTTGAAGAAAAAACTTTGAAGAAGAAAAAAAAAACAACAGACGGTCCTCTCCCTCAATCAACACCCATAACAATTATGAATAACTCATTCAAGTGATCCGAGTTTACAGAAAGCATAAACAATCTCATTTGAAGCAGCAGGTCTCATGAGATATTGCACATAATATATCGGTGTAGCGTTATTATTATGGTCTACGGAGAATTTGGGGATTGAAAAGAAAACGGTAATCGGATTTCTGGAGAAAGAGAAGAAAAAGAAATAAGAACAAAAAGAGCTTAAAGGTTGGAAGGGTAAACACTCAACTCTGAAAAAGAACCCACGAGCCCAGAAAGAAATAAACAACCCCTTTTTGACTATACGACTTTCGTATGTTGTTACTCTGAACTAACGACGGCTACTTCAACTCGACATTGGCCCCTACGCAACAATCAGGTCATGCCTCTAAAAAAGTTAACACACTTTATATATATATATATATATATATATATATATATATATATATAAGTAAAGAAATAACAAAAGACTTAGAGATTTAGCATTATAGTCTATTTCAGGGAGCTCAGACAAAGCTTTGGCTAAGCTCCCTGAAATAGACTATAAAGCTAAATCTCTAAGTCTTTTGTTATTTCTTTACTTATATATTTGCTCTGCGACTCTAACATTAAGAGCACACATTGAGCTCTCAAACTGGGACAGTTTTTTTAAATTAAAACTCTTGTGTCGTAAGGAAGATTTCTTCTCTGGACTTTTGGGTTATATATATATATATATATATATATATATATATATATATATATATATATATAGTCCTCTCTATGTTTATCCATCTATCTACATTTCTGTGCTCAGAGTGGATATGTGCACGTTGATGCATTGCCACCATGTTGGGAAGTCGTGACTCCGGGAGATAACTGTGTCGTTGTGGATGCAACTACACGACACAATAGATTGATGCAGTGGCGCGTTTATTATTGACAAGTTGATTTGGCGACTTTCGTGCGCGGTGTGGGCCGGTGGCCTAGAGGTAGAGTCTCTGGCTCTGGGGTCCCCGGTTCGATCTGTGTGTGTGGGAGGGGGGAGATCATGGTACACACTGCTGATGAGACCTAATATTGGTCGAAACAGCTGTCCAGTGTTCCGCACGTCGCACGCGGTATTCGACATCCCATTTTCACTAGCGCTAGACCAAGGAGATTGTTTTTGCGTCTGAGGTGGAGCGCCACACCTACCATCAGCTCCTTACTTTACCGCACAGATCCCTGTGCTACTTATACGCTGAGTAGTTTTTTTCTAGTGTTGGAGAATTGAAAATAAAGTGCTCAATTACGGGTGTAAGAGCTGTATTTATTTGTTATAGGGTACAATACATTTAAGGAGCGAAATTGCCATTGGTTTCAAGACGGTAAGTGGCTAACACGCTGTTTTTAAACCAATAGTAACAATCGCACCTTACATGTATTGTACCCTATAACAAATAATATATATATACAAATGTATATATATATATATACACACACACACATATATATATATATATATATATATAATATATAGAGAGAGAGAGAGAGAGAGAGAGAGAGAGAATAGAATCATCCCCTACTTACCAGTTAATTGGATTATATATATATATATATATATATGCCAACCCCTCCACACGGGTAGGATGCAACACAGGGTCAATTTTTAAGCCGGTTTGGAGGGGGTTGGAAATGCCGAATTTTTCAAGTATAATGCGATAGGTAATAAGTTTCATGTTTTGAAAAACGGTAAAATCCTTGAACTGGTTATATTTTTACTCGTCTTTCTGACAAAGGAGTTATTTAGAGCTGGCCAATAGGGAAATCTGTAAGAGATTTTTTTTTGGGGGGGTGGAGGGGGGTCTTTGGCATTTTTTAAAAATTTGGCGTTGCAGGAATCGATGAACTGTTATGGTAAACGAGCTTATCTAAACACCGTCTACCGTTTTGTCAAAAAAGAAGAAAAAACATAAATAAAAAAAAAAAACTAAACTGACTCACTCCGGTGAGGCATGAAGAATGAGAATGAGTTTTGGCAGATTCTAATGTTGTTACCCCCCCCCCACTCCATTAAGGCAGTTTGTTATGTAAGTGAAACCCGAAGGAGAAAAATGGTCGAATCAAAACAATTTTGGCGGGAGTTTGGATGTTTATTTTGTCAGAGTGAACATATGAGCTGAATGTGACTGAAAGAATCGAGTCTTATTTAGTCCTGATTCTGATTTTACCTCTACCCCCACCCCACCCCCACCAGAAAGACTTACTTTTCTACCAGTTCTGTGATGACGTTAAACTGCATCTAATGGTGAGGTTCCAATTTTGAAGCCCTGGAGAGTATGGAGTACCCCTTCATTCCCAGCTGTATGGTCTGAAGTATTCCTATCTACTACATATAACGTGTACAAAGTTATATGGTTTCAAGTATTCCTATCTAATACAAATAATTTACACACAGTTAAATGGTTTCAAGTATTACTATTTAATACGAATAATTTGCACACGGTTGTATGGTTTCAAATATTACTATCTACTAAACATAATTTACACAGATTGTATAGTTTCAAGTATTACATTCTAAAACAGATAGTGGGGCGTTGCAAATCATGGACTGCTCAGCCACCAAGATTCTGTCCTTAAGCATCACGGGTCGCCACCCACGGCCAACAGTTGGCCTCATTTGTGTGTGTGTGTATGCGTGGTGGTGGTGGTGAGGGTCTTACTCCTCTGCAGTCGGCGTATTCTAGAGCCCCAGCCGACAGGGGGGGCCTTCTGTTTTGGAAGATGAGCGTTGTGTTTGAAATGGTTAGACAACAACCAAGTGCAAGCAGTCATACATTGTCAGCCGAAGTTTGTCCTTCACAAATCAATATCAATCGACCTCCCCCCCACCATAAGGTCGGCCTTTTGGTGCTTTCTTTCTTTCTTTCTTTCTTCATCTTCTTTTTCTTCATTAGAAACAATGCATTCTTCTCCTTCTTCTTCTTTAGAAACATTTCTTTCTTTCTTTCTTCATTAGAAACAATATATTCTTCTTCTTCTTCTTCTTCTTCTTCTTCTTCTTCTTCTTCTTCTTCTTTAGAAACAATCAATGCTTTCTTTCTTTCTTCTTCTTCTTCTTCTTCTTCTTCTTCTTCTTCTTTAGAAACAATGTTTTCTTTCTTTCTTCTTCTTCTTCTTTAGAAACAATGTTTTCTTCTTCTTCTTCATCTTCTTCTTCTTTCTTCATTCAATTTCTTCTCTTCTTCTTCTTCTTCTTCTTCTTCTTCTTCTTTGAAAACAATGCTTTCTTTCTTTCTTCTTCATCTTCATCTTCTTCCTTTTCTTATGCTGAAAATATTAGAAATACGACATAGCCCGAAATATTGCAAAACTTTTCACTCACCCTAGTATTATCATTTAGTATCCTCATTATAAAAACTATTCATAAAATATTTTTTTAATTGACCTTAAACTGAAATTTGAAATCCAATCTCTACTGCATTTTTTAATTATATACAGAAGCAATTTAATATGAACACAATTTGTTTGGCCCTCTCCTTCTCTTTCTCCTTTCTCCTTCTCTTTCTCCTTCTCTTTCTCCTTCTCTCCTTCTCTTTCTCCTTCTCTTTCTCCTTCTCTTTCTTTTTCTTTCTTTTTCTTTCTTTAAGAAAAAAAAACTATCAGATAATCTTAGTAATCTTCACCAGGAAATGTTATTTTCCTCTCCCTACTACTTCCGGTCATGAGCAATGCAGTATTTTATTCCACTGTATCGAGCGAGGAATTTTGGGTATTAGCCAGCCCCCGTCGGTAGAGCACATGACTTGGAATCGCAAGGTTCCTGGTTCGATACCGGCCCTTCGCCAACTTAGCGTATGAGTAACACAGGGATCTTGGCGGTAAAGTCAGGAGCTGATAGTAGGTGTGGCGCCCCATCTCAGACGTACGAGTAGCACAGCTTGGATCTATGCAACAATGTGGTGAGCTTATGGTAGGTGTGGTGTTCCACCTCAGACGCCAAAAACAATTTCTTTGGTCTAGCGCTACTGAAAAGTGGATAGACTCCCTCGTGTCTGTTTGATACCGACATTAGGTCACCCCGACGATTTTACTTATAATTCATCTTGTCGCCTATTTATTCACCCAAAAGTTTCAACTGACGATTGGGTTTTCTATCTTAAAGAAAATATATGAAACTATTAGGAATAAAACAAGAGGTGAGATTTAAATGTTTAGCTTATATATATATATATATATATATATATATATATGTGTGTGTGTGTGTGTGTGTGTGTGTGTGTGTGTGTGTGAAAATAATATATTGAAAAAACAAAGGATGTTTACAAATGCATGGGCTCATCAGGAGAGAATGTGCAAACCGTTTAATATTTTAAAATATTTTCTTCTCATATATATATATGAGAAGAAAATATTTAAAATATTAATATTTTAAAATGGAACTGATTTTTGTCACTTTCTTTCACAATGTCTTATGTCCGTTTAATAATACACCTCATAGATATTATAACGTTTCAAACACTTTTGTAATTTAATTATCTTTAGTAATTGCCAAACATAATTATTTTTTTTTAATTGTAGAGTTTTGAAGTACGACAACCGTAGTTTATAAACTAAAATTGGAAATGTTTCTAAAAATATCAACTGGCTGAAATCGCTCTCTATGTTTCTCCCATTTTCCATCAACATAGCTATGCGAGGCAGCTTTTTCAACAATGAGGGTGATAAAAACGAAGTACAGGTTACTCTCTTCTATCGACTTGACAAATAAGAAGCAGTCTGGTTGTACACGGGGGGTGGGGTTAATTTATATTGATGATAGATTTCAGTATTAAATAAAGCTAATTTTTACAGGTCTGCATAAATATTTTTTATTCGAAGTTTAACAAATTCTTTAATTTTATACAACGGTCCGTGCATTAATCAAAAACTTGTCAACTGATGAAAGCCTTTTTATAAAGTGAAAGAATAATAGGGGTAGATTGACCAAACAACAATGGGTTTTTGAAGAGATTTGCCATAAGACAAGACAAAATAAAAAGTTGTATGACATTTAAATAGACTAGCAAATATATGCACCCTCCGGGTGCAAGTATTTAAGTTTTAATATAATAAAATATCATATTAAATTAGAAAAGGCTGATGAAACTGACTAAGAATGCAGATAAAAAGATCTGCAACAGAGGGGGTATAATCGAAAAATAGAACAACTTTGAAACTAACTATTCCATCATTTTCCATTACTCCCCTCTTTCATTGGTAAATTTTCCTAATTTAACTATTTAGTTAAAATAGGAAGTAAAGAATAATATTACAGTTATTTCTTCTTGTAAATAAATTTCTTTTAAGATTTATCCCCGAGATTTTTCTTTATATTTCTTAAGATAAAACCAAACAATTAGAAATCAATAATACCAAGCACATATTTATTAAAATAAAATGTTAAATATCAATATGCAAATTAGCCTTCTCGTTCAAACTGTAAACCGCTATTTTGTTGTATATATAAATACAATTGCATGTTATTAGTACGTAGATATGGTCAACAGTATTAATAATGTAAAACAATTTTTATTAATAACTGAAGGTTTAAAAGAATGAAATCATGGAGAATTTGACTTAAATAATTAAGGGAATTGTGACTTGAGTAGTAATATAGTTTCGGTTACAGACAGAAAAACACACAATCTCCATTATGATAAGATATGCTAGATTCATATCTTTGTGAATTATTGTGGCGAAAGAAAAACAAAAAATTCACTAGTTCTTTTCTTCTTGTTAATTATTACTTGGTCTTCTCTTCTGGTCAGAATTGGGTGATCTGTTTTTATCTTAAAGCCGCAGAGAATGTTATACGTCTTATTTTCTAGGAAACATTCTTGTTTGTGCCTATATATTTTGTCAGCGTGGGCAAATTTTAATATCTTGTACAATTCCCAATGCATCGGATTTTTTATACTCAGTCATGATTACTTTTGCATTCCTGTTGTGCCAGTTGTTTGTATTATTTGATTAAATGTTTTATTTCTCTCGCCACATAATATGCACTTGCACTTCTTCTAAGTATCATCACTTTTTCCATTGACATAATTAGTTCTTCTTCTTCTTCTTCTCTTCTTCTTCTTCTTCTTCTTCTTCTTCTTCTTTCTTCGTTTTATTATTATTATTATTATTATTATTATTATTATTATTATTATTCAATCAAATTCTTATTGATAAAGTTGTATGGGGTTGCAAGAGGTTTTTGTGTTTTAAAGGTTTAAAGGTAGCTGGATATTCCCGGTGCATGTTCTTTGGGGTTTTGCTTTTAACGCCATCTCATTTGGTGGTCGCACTGAAAAGGAAGGAATTCAAGGAATGAAAAAGAAAAAGAAAAAGACAGAAGGTGGTTTTAGGACTTAGGCCTTTATTTACCGGTCATAGTCGCCTGTGGCAAGGGAATATCTCCCTAGCCACTAGTGCGACTAGACACAGTTCAGGCTAAAACTAGAATGCCCGAGATATTCTCTTGTGGGTCGGAAGTCAGTCCTTTTTTTTTCGCACATGCGCGAAGGTTTCTTCCGGTGAAGGCTCATGGGAGTGTATTTCTTTTTATTTCTTTTTTATTTTTATTTTATTTTAGTTTTATTTTAATCCCCACTGTTGACTCACAATAAAACATTTTTCAAACCTATTAATCGATTAATGGTTTTATCTTTAAGTTATAACAATTTACTTTACACCGTGCTAAAAAAGAATAACAGACAAAAAAAACTAGAAAAAAAGAACGAAAGAGAAATGGTCGAGAAAGTTCAAGAATGCCGAGTTTTTGTTGCTTCTAGACAAACTTCCCTTAATAAATTTCTCGGACCATATGACCTTTAGGCACCCCTTTTTGATCTCGATTAAGAAAGGACATGTTTTTCATTTACACCGTCAATATCCGGTTGTTTTAGACGATTTTTAGATTTTTTTAAATCATAAAACTAACCCCTAACCCTAACCACTAACTCTAACCCTAACCACTAACAAACAACCGGATATTGATGTTGTAAATGAAAAACATGTCCTTTCTTAATCGAGATCAAAAAGGGGTGCCTAAAGGTCATATGGTCCAATTTCTCCAGTGAACGGCATGTTTTCAAATCCATTATCGCTTAATGGTCTTATTTGTTTTAAGGTATAACAATTTACTGAACACCGCTTCTACAAAACTAAACAAAATTGTCGAGAAAGTTTAAGAGTGGAGTGTTTTCTTCCTACTTTCTTTCTTAACTTGGATACACGAGTTAAAACATATAAAACCCGCAATCCGAGCAGTTATTTCACTGTTAATTAAAACCATCTTATTTTATTTATACAGACCGGCTCTTATAAAATCGGACAAGAGGCAACTGTATTCATGCCAGTCTGACTAAGAAGCCGGTTATTTTAGAATGTAAAAGCCTTTCTTAAGTTGATGGCCAAATTCTTGTTGTTTGAGTAACAAACGTATAAATTGTTTGTTACAGTTTAAATTTGATTCGTCTAAACATACGAAATGGAATGACGAGAATTTTGGCTTAAGGCTTAAAGTACAATATGGCGTATGAATAAATAAGGTTTTTAAAAATAAAACTAAGGCCTACAGTTGAGACCATAACGAGGCTCAGAGCAAGAATCCAACGAATAAGACCCAACTTTCCAATCGACTATGTCCTCCTTCTGCATGACAATACTCGGTTAAACTTGCAAATCGGCCTCAAAATTGAAACGGAAACTTATTTGGTGATCCATGACAGTTTAACTACAGTGTATGAATGAACATTTTTGCGAATTAGGTTTAGGGGTTTGGGGATTAAGGTTGTTTTTAATTACGTATTGCTTTAAAAAAACTAAATTACTATACATTTAATGTTGAAAAATATTTTTTAAACCAAGTTTAATTGAAATTATACATTGCAATACTAATACAAACAACTGAGACTAATGTGTCAACCATTGGATTCAATAATTAATTTCAATGGTTAATTAAATGTATAGTAATTTGTTGTTTTTTTTTTTTTTGTTTTTTTTTGTTGTTGTTGTTGTTGCTGCTGCTGCTGCTGCTTTTGTTGTAAGTTTAACCCAATGCTCGACCTCACACAAGCATCAGGACAAGGGAGAAAATCGCCTCATTTGAGTGGACACCTTTACTGCATCCTCCATACTCACCAGATCTAGCGCCTTCAGACTATCATTTCTTCGGCCCCAGGAAAAAGAGTTTGAGAGGAAAACATTATTCCAGTGACGAGGAAGTAAAATCTGCAGTGAAGAAGTGGCTCAAAGAACAGTCAACAGAATTTTACGGGGCAGGGATACATGCTCTCATTCGAAGGTGAAACATTGCTATCGAGAGAAACAGTGACTATGTGGAGAAGTAGGGATGTGTTGGTAATTATACCTGTCCTAAACAAAATGGCATTACTTTTTGAATCACCTATGTGGAGAAGTAGGGATATGATTCACAGAGGACCAGCTTCATTTTGATGTATGAAACATGTTCCTGTGTTGGTAATTATACCTGTCCTAAACAAAATGGAATGACGAGAATTTTGACTTGAGAAAACTTTTGGCTTGAGAAAGCAGATGACTCTTATTAAGTTTTAAAAATTACTTGAAACCATATAATTATTAGCATTAGATATGAATACTTGAAACCATAGAACTATGCGTAAACAAATGATATTATTAAATAGTGATAGTTACTTTAAACCATATAACTTTGTTTGAGTAATAAATATTTTATCTGAACTAGCAAAAAGTATCTGACCCCTGGGCACAAGTATTTACGTTTTAATGTAATAAAATATCATATTAAATTAAAAAGACTAACGAAACTAAATAAGAACAGATATTAAAATATTACAGTTATTTTAATGTTATTTTAATTGATTTCTATATAAAATTATGTAGGGTCGCTTTTAATACGTTTGCGAATAACATGATAGTATTAGAAATGAGTAACAGCAAATAATTATCTATTAAACCCAGTTTTGCTAAAATCATTATGCAAATTATTCCCACCATATACTATGTAAATCTTTATTTCTTGGGGATATATAAAACATATTTCATAATATCAATGTATAAGTAGTATTGTCAGTTTTGTGGCAAATCTAACTCAGCTAGAATTTAATAGACATCATTAATAAATAAGATGCTAATTAGAATTAAATAATGTCTATTTTATAATCGTTGAGAATATAACTTAAATAACTAAGGAAATCGTGATGTCAGTGGTGACGTAGTTTCAGTTACAGACAGACAATTATATAATCTCCATTATAATAAGATTTATGTACAGATCAATGCATCTTGCGGTCGGCTCAAGGTTATGCAGCAGAGATTTGCAAGAAGCGCTTGATCATCTACGTAGTAGTCGTTTCTGTGGCATATCGTCTGCTTCTTGTATTTTTTTTTTTTATTTTCTTTTTTTGCGTGAAACCATTTTCTTTATTAAAATTTGTTAATTTTAAAGTCTAAAGTGTGTTTTTTTATTCTATTTTTATTTTTATTATTTATTTATTTATTTTCATTTTATTTTATTTTTATTTTTATTTTTTGTTCATCGTCCAATTTCTCAGTGAATTAATCTTTGAAATAAACCGTTGGTGATCGTTTCGAAAGATGATCATTCTTCATCCGGCAGATGGGATCAAAGACGTTTAACTTTCATTTCTAGAGATCTGCAACAGTTACAGACGAACGACGTATTTATCAAGCGGCGTCTCCCTTCTTAATTCGAGAAACGCTGGAACCATTCTATTTTTAAGGATATTACGTCACATTTCCGCTTGTCTGCTTCTTTTACGGTTCCAGGTCTTTGAGGCGTAAAACTTTACAGTGAATGTATTTTGTAATATTCTCTGTTGAAACGAATAAGCATTTTTTGTGTGTGCTCATACTATGAAATATGGTAAACATAAAAAATAAGTTTTTTTGGGGGGGAGGTATTCCCTTCGGCAAGTCACTCTACTGGGAAGCGATTTCTAAGTGTCCCGTCCCTGAGGGGCTTCCTTATTGTTAAGTCTCACGGTGCCTGTCCCAACACACGGATGTGAAAAGAGGAAGGTTGGACGTGGGGGTTAACATGCTAACTGTGTAAAGATAAAAAAAATGCTCGTTACAGAAATACAAACTGGAGAACCACAGTTCAATTCAAAAAGAAAAAAGGAAACTTGGTTTTATTGACGGAGAAAGAAATTTATTGTCTCTGAAGAAAGAGAGAAAGAAAGAAAGAAAGAAAGAAAGAAAGAAAGCATTGTTTCTGAAGAAGAAGAAGAAGAAGAAGAAGAAGAAGAAGAAGAAGAAGAAGAGAAAGAAAGAAAGAAAGAATGTATTGTTTCTAAAGAAGAAGAAGAAGAAGAAGAGGATGATGATGATGAGAAAGAAAGAAAGAAAGAATGTATTGTTTCTAAAGAAGAAGAAGAAGAAGAAGAAGAAGAAAGAAAGAAAGAATTGTTCCTAAAGAAGAAGAAGAAGAAGAAGAAGAAGAAGAAGAAGAAGAAGAAGAAGAAGAAGAAGAAGAAGAAGAAAGAAAGAAAGAAAGAATTGTTTCTAAAGAAGAAGAAGAAGAAGAAGATGGGGATGATGATGATGATGAGAAAGAAAGAAAGAAAGAAAGAAAGAAAGAATGTATTGTTTCTAAAGAAGAAGAAGAAGAAGAAGAAGAAGAAGAAGAAGAAGAAGAAGAAGAAGAAGAAGAAGAAGAAAATTGTTTCTAAAGAAGAAGAAGAAGAGAGAAAGAAAGAATTGTTTCTAAAGAAGAAGAAGAAGAAGAAGAAGAAGAAGAAGAAGTTTTTTGTGTCTGAAGAAGAGAAATAAATGAAAAAAACAACTATTATTTCTAAAGAACTTTATTGAGTCTTAGAAAAAGAAAAATGTAAATTCTACGTCGAAAGCAAAGAAACAAAAACAAACTCTTCTTCTTCTTCTTCTTCTTCTTCTTCTTCTTCTTCTTCTTCTTCTTCTTCTTCTTCTTCACTGTGCATTGATTAAATTATAAACTTTGTCGCATTTAAACATGAAGGAAACATTTCCTTTTATTTGAAAGAACAAAATCTTTAATGGTTTTATGTAAACTTTGATAGTAATTAAGATGACGACAGACGCTAAAACATCTCATTTTACACCATTGGTTTAGCAATAGTATTATTCTTTCAATGGAATAATCTCCCTGGAGTTACTTCCCCTTCTTCTTTAAGCGCTTCTCTTTTTTGCTCGTATCCTTCTTTTCCCTAACTCGCTTTATCTCTCAACAACTCTCTCTCTCTCTCTCTCTCTCTATATATATATATTATATATATATATATATATATATATATATATATATATATGGAGTAAATATGGAAATTAAATCCGACAATATAAAGAAAATTTGAAAAAACAAGTATTCCGAAATTGGGATGAATTTAATAATCGATGTTTAAAACATTTCGGTTACATTGAACCTTCATCAGGATGTCTCTTGGGGTGAAGAAAATGATGGATGTTTTTATATGTGACAGGAGATGAAAATCTTTTTAGTTATGTAACTGTATTTGATCAGCGTTTTAATTTTGAAAGGCAAGTCGCGATCTACTCACGCGAAGGTGTCATGACGCGTGACGCCACACGAAGAAATTTACGCAATTCCATGTAAAGATTGCGACAAAAAATACATTGGGGAAACAGCAAGAACTCTCAAGAAGCGTTTATATGAGCACAAACGCGATATTAAATTGGGCAATTTTCAGAACACCCTCCTCCAACATATGTCTGAAACTAATCATAACTTCAATTTCAATGATGCCACAATATTAGCCCATATTCACAACAAAAGACTACGACAGATTTTTGAAGCCTGTGCAATTTCGCATTTGCCCTCTCTTAATAATCGACATGGTTTTTTCAATATATCTCCGTTTTTAGCTAAAATAGTGTTAAACAATTACAAAATACCAGGCTTCATTTAATTAGTTATCATTCCCACTTTGTTCCCTTAATACCGACATGTATTATTTATTATATCTCCGTTTCTAGTTAAATAGTGTTAAATAATTACTAAATACCAGGCTTCATTTAATTATTTATTTAGTTATCATTCCCACTTTGTTTCCCTATGTTCTCTTAAAAATAATCAGTCCATTAATACTTTTTCTCGTCTTTTGCATTTCTTCGTGTGGCGTCACGCGTCATGACACCTTCGCGTGAGTAGATCGCGACTTGCCTTTCAAAATTGAAACGCTGATCAAATACAGTTACATAACTAAAAAGATTTTCATCTCCTATCACATATAAAAACATCCATCATTTTCTTCACCCCAAGAGACATCCTGATGAAGGTTCAATGTATATATATATATATATATATATATATATATATATATATATATATATATATATATATATATATATATATATATATATATATATATATATATATATATATATATATATATATATATATATATATATATATATATATATATATATATATATATATATATATAGTTAGCTCAGTCGGTAGAGCGTTCGGCTAGAAACCACAAGGTTTCTAGTTCGATACCGGTCCTCGCCTACTCAGCGTATGAGTAGCACAGGGATCTGTGCGGTAAAGTAAGGAGCTGATGGTAGGTGTGGCGCTCCACCTCAGATGCTAAAACAATCTCCTTGGTCTAGCGCTATTGAAAAGGGGATAGACTCCCTCGCTGACTGGCTGATACCGACTTTAGGCCGCCCCGACGACTTTACTTTTTACTTTATATATAGTATTACAGTGTGTATG
Source organism: Doryteuthis pealeii (assembly GCA_023376005.1). Classification (NCBI taxonomy): domain Eukaryota; kingdom Metazoa; phylum Mollusca; class Cephalopoda; order Myopsida; family Loliginidae; genus Doryteuthis; species Doryteuthis pealeii. The sequence continues at coordinate 20,688,436 of CM042173.1, forward strand.
GAATAAATCCGCTCTACTAACGTATAGAGCACTTTATATTTGTTATATAATTTAGGTTTCTTACCACTCAAAAAATCCCAAAACCGGCTATAAGGGACTCTATAGCCTTGGTCAGCAATTCATCTAGGACAAGGAAAAGTCTTATAAAACCAACCGTTGCCTTGCGGCTCTACCTTATCCCAAGAAAGGCTAAGGAAGTAACCCCGAAAACAAAGCACTCAGTAGGGACCCCAATCTAAAAGTGACATGGCGGAAACCCCACTTCCTGGTTCCCATCAGTCCCCTACTGATCAAGAGAAACAATTCTATTTTCGTTAGGTCTGAACCTAATTTTTTTTTGTGTGTGTCCCTACAAGATAAAGCAAAAATTCTTCAAAGCAATAGACGTATCAGTGCTGCTGGTTGTATCACATATACTCTTAGTTTTTATTATTTATTAGCTCTACTTTTGTATTGAACACTTTAGTATATTCATTTAGTATTTTTTTCTTCTTTTGGCCATTTTAATAGTACCATCTGATAATTTTCAGGAGGTGCATGTGATTTGGTCTTTTCTTTTTTCAATAATTTTTTCTCCATGCAAACGTTTGTATTGTGTAATTACAGACTATACAGCCGGGAGTTATTTTTTATACTGTTGGAGTTAATAAATATATATATATATATATATATATATATATATATATATATATATATATCTGTGTGTGTGTGTGTGTGTTTGTGTGCGCGTGCGCGTGTGTGTGTGTGTGTGTGTGTGTGTGTAATATTTACCAACCCCTCAGCAAGAGTAGGTTGCAACTCAAGGTCAATTCCTTAAGCGGAGTTTAACGAGTTTAAATTTAAAAAAATTCCTTCTAGTCTGGTTTCCTAACCATGGTTAAAGAGCCCAGTCTGCCCAGTAAATTCACCCGTAGCTTGAGGGAGAATAGTTAGATATATACCTTTCCCAAGATTATTAGAGCTATGTGAATTACAAAGAGCCGCGTCCAGGATTTGAACTCGGGTTACCGAGTAGATTTCATACGACGATACACATTACACCATGTGCCTCCATCTCGCTTGGAGAAATGCACAAGGATGCAGCGTGCTGTCTTGAACAAATCCTGAAAACAGCACACCACAAAATGCAGCTGTACCTCCGATCACACAAACCATCTAAGTGAGACGAACAAGACATGCTGGACAGTGCTGGAGAAGCAAGGACGAACTCATAATTGATGTTCTCGTGTGGACACCTACACATGACACAACAGTGTAGGCCGACCACAAAAAACTCATTCAATCACCTCTGTACGGATACTGGATACCGTACGGAAGACCAACCCGGAACGAAGAACGATTGGCGAGAGAGAGAGAGTCATGAGAATCTGTGCGATAGGGAATAGGGAGCGATAGCACCTATCGTCTGCTTGAATGAGCTAGAAAAAAACTGAAAAGAAAAAAGAAAAATCAATTTAGAAAAAGAAAGAAAAAAAAGAAGTAATGAGAAAAAGAAAGAAGAATTTTGTCAGAGATTATTATACTTTTTGCATATTGAACTATTTGCAATAGCTCTTAAGTAAACAAAGAAATATTGGAAGATCATAGATCACACATATTCTAGATCGATCTCTCAATGCAGGTGTATACAAGAGAGAGAGAGAGAGAGAGAGAGAGAGAGAGAGAGAGAGAGAATAAGCCAGAGATAGAAGTCAAGTGTGTGTGTGTGTGTGTGTGTGTGTGTGAAAACGAGAGAGAAAGAAAGAGAGAACAAGCGAGAGATATTGCGCGAAGGAGAGTATATGTGTGTGTGAGAGAGAGAGAAGAGACCGTGTGTGTGTGTGTGTGTGAGAGAGAGAGAGAGAGAGAGAGAGAGAAAGACAAGTGAGTGTATGAAAACGAGAGAGAAAGAGAGAGAGAGAACAAGCGAGAGAGAGAGAGAGGGGGAGAAAGAAGGAGACTGTGTGTGAGAGAGAGAGAGAAGGATAGAAAGCACGAGAGAGTGAGAGAGAGAGAGAGAGAGATAGATAGAGAGAGTGAGTGAGTTGGGTGTAACATGAAATACATGCGTCATTTTTCCCCTTATAAACATCATCAGAAAAAAACAACACATGTATATCATAAATCTGTCACCGCCTTCCGAACAGATTTCCTCAATGTTCAATAATGACCCCCCAGCCCACACCACCCCATCGATTCTAGACTTTTCTAAATGTTTTCCTCATTAAATAAACCATAAAATAATAGATTATTCCAATAACATCAGGTTATTCTGAGATGTTAATTACATTGCCCCTTATCCACGGTTTGTTTTCAGCGAGTTCAGTTATCCGCGGTTGAATTCAGAAACAAGGAGCCATTCATAGTTTTTACTCAATGAACTGGTGTTCGAACTCACTATACTACGATGTCGCAGTTCAGCACGTAAGCCACTACAATACGGGGACTACTCCTTTCCTCACTTAGTCCCTCACGTTGATGTCCTTGTACCAGACTAGATTAAGCCTAAATTAATTGCACCCAGTGATGTGGACACCTATAGTTAAGTTGGTACCATTATAATATGTGGCCTACCTTTTGAATGTGGCCTACAAAATCATGTCTCTCTTATAGTATGTGGCCTACCATAAAAATCATATTATAAGGTTATAATAATAACCGCTAACCCTAACCCTTAACCTTAACCCTAACCCTATTTCAGAATTTTAGAATATCTAAGAATTAAAAAGATCTCTGATTCATGTAAATTATGGATGAATTATTTTTTAATTAGTCTTAATTACTATATACAACTTATGACTGAATTGTATTTCTTGAAATTGAATATATGTGAAAAATAATTAGTTTCAATAAATTGCCTACTACTACTTATATCTATAAATATACTCTTACTAAGGTAGGACACATTCAAACCGAGTAGGCCACATACTATAACAGAATCAAAAGGTAGGCCACATACTATATACAGCTTATGTTATGAGTGATGACTACAGCAAGGCCCTGGAATATGTCAGCAATGTAAAAGTAGTAAATGACATCGCTGAGCGGGGAGTCAAAATGATGAGTGATTTTGCAAACATCATTACTACAGATTCTCAGCAAAGAGAGTATCTTCTTCAAGCTGTGGAATACAACCATGAGCGATTTGATAGCTTCAAGAAGCAAACTCTGAACATATGACTCTGAAGTGTCCTTCTGACATGGACAATAGACTTTTCTGCCTCTTGAAAATAATTTTTAGGGTCTTTGTCACACATTTTCTGATGTCAAGATTGTAATATTTATGAAATGTTGATATTTTTCAGAATATGATGTGTCTTTTTTTTCTTGAATGTTTACTTGGATTCTTTTTACAGAAAGAGTATTACAAATACTTCAATTTGATACCCAGTTTGTTGTTCTATCCCAATTGTAACAAAAGTTACAGGTGTAAAAAGTTACAGGCAAAATTTGGCACTTTTCTACTATCGCGGGCTTAATATCTTGAGGTCCAATGAAGCAAAAGTTCCTGATATTTTACCTCAAAATGGTTGGGATTTTCGGCTTTTCCAGGTCAAAAAGCATGGGAAACCGTGCAGGAGGGTATGAAAAAAGGAAAAAGTTGATTTTTGAACCGGTCTAATGTATCATACGTGTGATCACTTACGGGGGCCAGTCCTTGTCTGCCTGACTGTCAGTATTTTGTCTCCCTTCTTATTAGAGAGTATCTCTCTCTCTCTCTCTCTCTCTTGATTTGATCTTGAGAATTATGAAGATTTGATTATATTCAAAGATATTTGAAAATTAAAATAAACATAGAAATAGCATTGAAATTCTACTTAAAATATCCAGCATTTGTAAATTCAAAAGTAAACAAAACTCTATTTTTCTAGGTGAAGCAAAACTCTGAATCCAAACGTCTCCCTTTTTTTAGATTGAGCGAGGGTAAAAATCTTTATGTGTGGTTCGCTTTTCAGAATTTGTTCGTCGATTTAAATTATTTTGAATTTCAAATGAGAAGTTTTACAAACGATTTACTTTTTATTTATAAAAGAGTTTGTGTATTTATTTGTGTTGTGCGTTCATGCAATTCACATAAAAACGACTTTAAAACACGACTTTCTTTATTCAACTGACACAATTTTTTTACTCAATTGAACATCGAAAGTTGTGTTTTATATGACAAAAGTATTTATTCAAACGTAACGTAAAGATACAACATTATGTTAATAAGGTAAAAGTTATTCTCAATGCAAAATGCTGGTTAATATTAGATTAGATTCAGATAACGTCTATTTTCAAACACTTGAAATACTTCAAATAGGTTCAGGTATATACAAAGAATTAAATCTTTTATCAAGGAAAGGCATAAAATCAAATACATTGCCAGTCAACAGCCTGGATCTAAATCCAATTGAAAATTTATTATGGATTTTTTTTTAAACTGTCCCTGTGAAGGCCTCCATCAAACCAAAGATCCCATTTAAGCAACAGTACGTACTGTAAGCAGCCTGATATAAAACTGACTTGATGTGGTAAACTCTTCTAATATATCTTGTGTATGTAATGGGGGAGAGAGAGAGAGAGAGAGACAGAGAGAGAGAGAGAGAGGGAGACAGACAGAGAGAGAGAGAGAGTATGAGAGATGATAAGATGAAGACTCTTACTTGTTTACTCGGCCACTTCTTGCTGTCTGCTAATTCTTCGGCCGCCAAAATCTTCGGCCGCTATATTCTTCGGCCGCCATATTCTTCTCAGGGGCTGATTCTATGAGGCTGATTTCTTCTTTCTTATTCGGGCTCATTTCTTCGGGCGAGTCATTTCTGGCTGACTTCTGATTTAGGTCGGAAAATTAAAACGGAAAGTTTTTTGGTGGTACCCAATGACAGTTTAACTACAGTCTATGAATTAACATTTTGCGAATTGGGTTACAGTTTTAGGAGATTAAGGTTGTTTTTAATTACGTATTGCTTAAAAAAAATAGACAACAAAAAAAACCAAATTACTATACATTTAATGTTGAAAAATATTCTTTTAAACTAAGTTTAATTGAAATTATACATTGCAATACTAACACAAACAACTGTCTCAATAATAGATTAAATAATTAATTTCAGTGGTTAATTAAATGGTTAAAGTCGTAGGAAATGGACTCGTCGTCCCGAGTTCAAATCCTAGACGAGGCTGTCTACATTACACATAGCGCTAATACACTTGGTATGCATCTATCTACTATCCATCCAGCTATGGGTAAATGACGTTTTCGGGTCATTTAATGCCGAGTGTCCGTGTTTGTTCCACCTCAATTAAAGTGTTAGCCTTGAGATGTGCTATTCAAACCAAAGTGTGAAGATCATTCTAAGTGAAAGCCTCTCACTTCGTACGTACGTTTTATGTAACAGAAATCTGTTGTTTTATTTCTTTTTTTAACACATAAACTTGGAATTGTTTTTTTATATTAAACAGTAAAAGATTATTTTTTCTTTTTTTTCATTTATTTTTATTAACGTTTGAAAATATTTTTGTCAACAATTACAGACTTATGAAATCTTTGTATTTTGTACATATCTACCATTACACCATGATGGATTCGTTGGTTATTTTGTTTAACGGCATATCAACTCGTTTTGGGTTATTTAATGCCAAATGAAGTCATGTTGATAAACAAAGGACTCAGCATGATTAGAGTGCCTGCTGTTTCTTAAGTGGTCACCCATCTAAGTATTGAACAGACTCATTGTTGCTTAACTTCAGTTGATTGGTTGGTTGGCTTATGGCATATCAATCCTTTTCGGGTCATTTAACGCTGAATTAAGTCAATTTGGTAAACAAAGGTTATGAGTTGCTTACAGTACATGCTGTTGCTTAAGTGGTCACTCAATTAAGTATCGAAAAAGCTCATTGCTGCTTAACTTCGGTGATTTAGCAGGAACCGGTGCTTTCACCGTGAGTTGTTCGTAATGTAAGTGAAACGCTATATTAAATAAATAATTCATATTTCTTATATATATATATATATATATATATATATATATATATATATATATATACGTACACTACGCAACGCCATTGCTACTACATCCGGGCATTCCCAAGCATATGATTCGGCCATAGCCGAACACTTGTCATGTATAAATGCTTGTAGGGCTGACTATACTGACGAGTGTTTCTCCGTCTTGCACAGAGCTAGATCTAAGCAGCACCTAACCATTCTTGAAGCTGCTTATATTTCATTCTTTCGCCCCACTTTGTGCAGACAAAAAAAACCCAAACACCTCCTTTACTTGTTGGGAGACATCTCCAACCCTGGTTCGACCTGAGGGTTTATATATATATCCCCCCCCCCAGACTTTTTTTTCCTTTTGTCCCCCTCTGGCTCACTTCGATTCGTTCTTAAAGAATATTTCTTATACAATCTGACTTTTATTCGTCGCCGGTGTTTATACTTGAAAAAGAACCGGTCGAAAAGGCCTTCGTATTCCCCACATTTTATATTTTATTTTATAATAAAATATTACCATCTTATTGTATGATCTCCCTACATACATATGATTCCTCCAATTCTAGTACTATATATATATATATATATATATATATGTGTGTGACGCACATAACAATAATGTTCTTGAGAAAGGTATGAATCCAACTATTCTCCCTCCATCTATGGGTAAATTGTAGGGCAGACTGGATCCTTTAAACTTGGTTAGGCAAACAGTCTAGGAGAAAGAAAACTCGGAATTCAAACCAGTTAAACTCCGCTTAAGAAATTGGCCACAATGCTTAGCTGATACAAGTTTCACAATGATAAGGCAGCGATATAATAATTATAAAGTCCTCAATACGTAAGTAGAGCGGATTTATTACAATTGTAATAAATAATTAAATTGTAATATATATATATATATATATATATATATATATATATATATATA
>CM042173.1:20697825-20700325 GCA_023376005.1 Doryteuthis pealeii
ACTAGAAAGATGTAGTATTAGTTTTTATCCTTGTCCGCTGATTCATGCTTAGAGAGTTGTATAATCCTCGTTCTTGGTCTGTGTATCCAACAAACAATTGTAGGAGAATTTATCAACGCCTTGAAACAGTAAATTAAATACATGTTTGGGCGTTTTTTGATTGGCCGATTCAGCTGTTTCGGAACAGTCTATAAATACAAGTCGTGATCTTCAGGGCACCTCACGTGGTTGAATGGTTAGCAAAGCTAGATTTGCAGACCATTGTTAGTGAGTTCGATCCTCATTGGGCACCCCCTACTTCTGGCCTTGTGTTACATATAAGCTTAGCTTAGTAAATAACTATATATCTAAAATACGCCAAAAATTAAGAGAAATAATATTATTTCTGTTGTGAGTCATACAATATGCATAGTCCTCATTTGAAGCCTTGTGCCAGACTTATCTAGTGTTATATTGCAATTGTCTCATATGATGTCATTTGATCCTAAGAAACAACATATGCGTTCAAGATGTTGCATTCTGTCTTGAACCGATCCCAAAAGGAAGGTGTGGCCTGATCCAGCCAATAGAGGCAAAGGATATACCCTCTCATTAATAAGCCCCCTTCCCCACACCAAGGAGAGTTGGTTGGTTGGATTTTACGGCACATCAACCCGTATTGGTCATTTTATGCCGACGACGTTTATTTTATTCATTCTTGAAGGGTACTCAATTTTTAAACACATTTCTTTAAACTTTTTATTTCTATTTAACACAGATGAGACCCTAACAGGTACTACCACTCCGAGTTAGTGTGGACCTGGCAGTAATGGTGATGAAGGGGTACTCCACATTTTCCCAGAACTCCGGAATTGGAATTTCATCATCAGAGTTTAACGTCATACTTAGGACAATAAGACCATCAGCCACTGCCTTCTAGTGCATATATCATGAAAAGGGTTGGGGCTTGCCATAAGGGCAATAGGGTTGGGACAGTCATATAGCTGCTGGGGCTTGACGTGACCAGCCGATTGATCGGAGTGGACCTCTCCAACCGCCCGTCTAAGTATTCCGTCCTTAATCATCATGGATCGCCACCCACGACCAACAGGTAGGGTAGGTCGATTTTTTACTTTAAAAAAAAAATCAAATTCTCTCAAACAGCGAAAGTTGTTTGTTGGTATAATGAATACTGATACCAAAAACTAAATCTCATGCTTACACCATTTCTTGAGGAAATAGCATTTTGATGCTATTAAAATGCACCAAAATTCCACGTTTTCCAGCATTTAGCCTAGAAAGTAGTTTTAAAATTTAGCAATTTCAACATCTAAAACAGAAAAGATTGTCATTTTAAAGGAAACAAAGGAAATAGAACTAGAATTCAAATTGAAAATATGCCCCCCCCCCCCCATCACCACTGACACCTCTGATATGTTGCTTTTTTCCTTATGATTAATCTGTAACAGTGATAATATTTTAAAAGTAATATATTTCAATTCATATCTCTCGCCAATCAACGAACCCCAACTCGAGTTCCAAATTTTTCAGGCCTTTGTTCGATATTGACACACTTTGAGTTGTTATCTGTGAATTACGCCTCCGCAAATGTTCGATACATCCGTTATCCAGGGTGCCAAGGGAGGTGGGGGTCATTAGGTCAAAATTGTTTACTTACGATTATTATAATTATTGAAACCATATTATTGTTTGCAAGAAAAAAAGGCTAACTTCGGTATGAATTTTGGTTGGTTAATTTTACGGCATGTCAACCCTTGTTTGGTTATTTAATGTCTATGTCTTTCTTTTTTCAAACATTTACATGGTTTTAAGTAAATATTCCTATTTAATAATAATAATAATAATAATAATCTTATTATTATAATGGAGATTGTGTGTTTTTCTGTCTGTAACCGAAACTATATTACTACTCAAGTCACAATTCTTAATTATTTACGTCAAATTCTCCATGATTTCATTCTTTTAAACTTCAGTTATTAATAAAAATTGTTTTACATTATTAATACTGTTGATCATATCTACGTACTAATAACATGCAATTGTATTTATATATACAACAAAATAGCGGTTAAGTTTGAACGAGAAGGCTAATTTGCATATTGATATTTAAAATTTTATTTAATAAATATGTGCTTGGTATTATTGATTTCTAATTGTTTGGTTTTATCTTAAGAAATATAAACAAAATCTCGTGGTTAAATCTTAAAAAAATTTATTTACAAGAAGAAATAACTGTAATATTATCCTTTACTTCCTATTTTAATAAATAGTTAAATTAGGAAAATTTACCAATGAAAGAGGGGAGTAATGGAAAATGATGGAATAGTTAGTTTCAGAGTTGTTCTATTTTTCGATTATACCCCCTCTGTTGTAGATCTTTTTATCTGCATTCTTAGTCAGTTTCATTAGGCTTTCTAATTTAATATGATATTTTATTATATCAAAACTTAAATACTTGCACCCGGAGGGTGCATATATTTGCTAGTAATAATAATAATAA
>CM042173.1:20702825-20755325 GCA_023376005.1 Doryteuthis pealeii
CCACGTAAACCTTACCACAGAAAATTATGATCGATATTCCCCAGCAGCTGGTGACCACACAACCACTTCAAGGACAGTTCAATTGTATGGAAGCCCAAAGGAGCATAAATCTTCTACTTTGTTCGTTCGTCTGTTTTGTTTTTGTTGTAACCTAACAATGGTTACTAAATGAGCAAACGTAGGTTGGAAATTAAATGAAATGGTGACCATACAACCATTTCAAGAACAGTTCAATTATATGGAAGCCTAAAAGAGCATAAATATTCTATTTCGTTTGTTTTGGTTTTGTTGTAACCTAACAAAGGTTACTAAATGAGAAATAACCAAACGGAGGTTGGAAATGAAATGGAATCTTTATAACGTTAACAAAATACAATACTAACAAAAACGTCTTCGGCATAAAGTGACCCAACTAGTGTTGACATGCCGTAAAACCCAACCAACCAAATAACCACCCAACATAGCTTTTTAAAATTGAATTTTCACGCGGTTACTATTTTGTTAAGTCAACCAGAAACCGACCAGGAGTTCAGTGAAGAAAACGTTAAATTCGTGATTTGCACAAAGGCTCCAGTCAGTTGATAAATTGTCATGCTCCTTTCTTTCTTTCTTTCTTCTTTCTTTCTTTCTTTCTTTCTTTCTTTCTTTTTCTTTCTTTATTTCTTTCTTTTATTTCTTTTTTCTTCTTTCTTTTCTTTTTCTTTCTTTCTTTCTTCTTTTTTATTTTTATTTTTTTACTTTTGTACGAATAGTGAACAGTTTTCAGGTCACCGAACAAAATGGTTGCCATTCGGAAATATCTTTACGCAAATGAGATTTTCAGATATTTACGTTGCGATTTACAAACGAGAAATAATGATGACCTTTAAGATGCGTATGCTTTGTAAGGTACAAGGCCAATTTACGTTTCGCTAATCAGTGACGCTATAAGCTCTTCTGCTCCTGGCTGCACATCGGTGCAATAATGCAAATGCGTGTAAGTGCGAGCAAGTCTATATGAGTATGTATGCTAGATATACCCAAAAATTCGGCTGCTATTCTTTTTAAAAACGAATCAAAATTAATTAAATCGATTATTTAAGGTCAAATTTTTTACTAAGTCGAAAAGTAGTAACATAATGAACACCAGTAAAAAAAAAAAAAATTTAAAAAAAGCAAAATAATGTAAATTTAAAAAAAAAGCAAAATAATGTAAATTTAAAAAAGCAAAAACATGTAATTGATTTTTTTCGATCAATTTCGATCGCGTTTGGCCGGAAATCCGTTTTCACGATTGAAAATAAAATTACCAAAAATCAGGGAGTTATCCGATTTTATCAATTAATGAATTTTATAATGCATCAGTTATTTCATTTCAAAACTTTAATTAGGTATTTCTGCTATGATAAATTGATATATAAAATTCATTTAGAATATCAGCAGCAAGATTTTAAGTTTAAAATATCATATCATTAGATTCTAAAAAATATATTTTTAATAACTACTTTACTTTAGGATCTATCACCCATATTTTTTGGTCGAAAACTGTATTGAAATTTACCACTTCCCACCATTTTAAACGAAACAAATATTGATGTATATTTTTTTTTTCTTTTATAAAATAATAGCCAATTAAATAATTGTCGAAATGAGTAAAAAAATCTCCAAAAATTATTCTTTTTAGTTTTTATTTTCATTTTATTTTCCGATTTTTGGTACTTATTTACTACCCGAACAGATTCTTTAAAAAAAATGTTCTTCTATTCACACTTTCGGTCTTTTGTCTTGTTATTTATACAGAAAAAATATCACACACACCGATATTTTGCGCCCCCAAAACAAGAGGGGGGGGTAAAGTTAAGTGACCTGAAAAAAATCAGAAAGTTTTAAGATAAAATAACATGCCTTATAAAATTCATTCATTGATGAATCAACACTGAAAATTTCATTAAAATAGGATAATTCCCTGATTTTTGGTAATTTTTTTTAATGGGGGGGGGGGGCAAAATTTTATTGTAAAAACACGGATTTTTCGACAAATTGGATATACCGAATGTATACGTATATATATATATATATATATATATATATATATATGGCATGCCGTACTCAGGTTAAAGAGTGACCATTTCCTCCGATCATAACACCATTACACACACACACACACACACATATATATATATGTGTGTGTGTGTGTGTGTGTGTGTGTTGTTATAATGGTTATCGTCGTAAGAAATGGATACAATGAGTCGTGTTCAAATCCATCCTTGCATTTCACATAGGTATGAATCCAACTACATTTCACTTAGCGCTAATACTCTTGGGAAAGGTATGAATCCTACTCTCCCTCCAGCTATGGATAAATAGTAGGGCAGACTGGGCTCTTTAACCTTGGTTAGGTAACTAGTCAAGGAGAAGGAAAACTCTGAATTCAAACATATTAAACTCCGCTTAAGAAATCGACGTGTCACATCCTTCTCGTGCGGAGGGTTTTTATAATATATATATATATATATATATATATATATATATATATATATATGTGTGTGTGTGTGTGTGTGTGTGTGTGTGTGTGTCTGTGTGCCCGTGGTGTAATGGTTATCATTTTTCGAAATGGACACTCTTTAAAATTAGTTTGGCAACCAGTCTAGGAGAAGGAAAACTCTGAAAATTCAAACATGTTGAACTCCGAGCGGGATGTAAAACAAAGTTAATTTCTGAAGCGGAGTTTAACAGGTTTGAATTCAGAGTTTTTCCTTCTCCTAGACTGGTTGTCATACCAAGGTTTAGCCAAGTCTACTCTGTTATCTCTGTCACAATGCTCGGTGCAAACAAGACCTGATTTATCCCGGCGCAAATAAACCCTCAAAATAGAAAATAAAAAATTCTATAAATTGACAAATGATTAAACTGAACTTGGGATACATGAGTAATCCGTAGCGATTATCCTGTCACTTTTCTTCAAACGATTTTTATCTCATTCACATCTTAACGTCTATATTACAACGTTTGATGTTTTCTTTTTAACTTTTCCTTTTAAGACAAGTGGGGGGGGTGACCCACAGAACGTTTGATGTTCCACAGTTAGCAACAAAAAAACTGTTTGTGTATTTACCCAACACCCCCACCCCAGGCAGAATGTGACACAAGGTCAATTTCTTAAGTGGAGTTTAACAGGTTTGAATTCGAAGTTTTCCTTCTCCTAGACCGGTTGCCATACCAATGTTAAAGAGCCCAGTCTGTCCCACTATTTAGCTGGGGGGAGAATAATTGAATTCATACCTTTCCCAAGTGCATTAGCGCTGTAACGATTGTTTTTCCTTGTTGGGATGTGGTTGATTTTGGTAAAGGATTATCATCCCTTGCCACCAGGGTTTGCCACTAGAGGGCGTACACACCCTGGCTATTTAAACACAGCCCGGGAAAAACTAAACCTCTTTCTCATCTGGGATCTCCAGATATGCACTAATGGTGTCTCTAAGCCCCCCCCCATCACCAACAACTAAAAGGCTTACCACGTGGCTTCTGTACGAAGTAAGTGATAACCTTTCGAGGTAACTTTCATCTCTTGGTTTAACTGAGACATCTTTCTTCTTTCTTTAGGACTTTCGTTCTGTCTTGTATTTGTATTCTATGTTAAATGTGCTCAGACAATAAAGTCTGTATTTTGTTAGGTACCTCTTTGTTGGGTTTCGTTGCATATATATTCACCTCCAGTCGGAGGTTTTTCTGAAACCTAACGTATTTTAAGTAGTGATTTTATCCATGGAGTTTAAGCCACAATTCTTAAAGCGCTATCTGAAATGCAAACAGCTACGTCCAGGATTGAACTCGTGTCGCCGAGTCCATTTTCTACGACGATAACATTACACCACGAAAAACTGTTTAATGATGTGACACTCATCCGCACTGGGTGTCCAGGTTATCTGAGCTGGTACGTTATCTCTGTTGCTATTACTTATTTTGTCATTTCTTTAGACAAATAGAGTGAAGACAATTATTTCTTAAATCAGAAAAGTGCTCAAATACTCGCCAGCAGAGCAAGATAAAACCTAAAAGTAATGTTTTTTTCTCACCTCATCATGTCAGTCTCATGACTATAAGTCTCATGAATTTTTATCTTTAAAAATACAATCATCAGCTGAAACATGCGAGTAGAATGGACGAAGAATACTATATATATATATATATATATATATATATATATATATATATTATATTATTTAAAAATTGGGGCGGATGAAACAAAGAAATCACAGTGCTCAACCAAAAATTTGTAGGAGCTTTATTTATTTATTAGTTGAATTTTTTTAAATATAATTATTTTCCATAAGCAACTACCCAGGTTTCAGGTTATTTCACCATCATCAGGTTGCTAATAGATCTTCTGGTGTTTATGCGAAGACATTTCTTCCTTGATAACAGCAAGAAATGTCTTCGCATAAATACCAGAAGATCTATTAGCAACCTGATGATGGTGAAATGACCTGAAACCTAGGTAGTTGCTTATGGAAAACAATTATATTTAAAAAATTCAACAAATATATATATATATATATATATATATATATATTATTATTATTATTATATTATTATTATTATTATACTAAAGCTGAGCAAATAAATTTTTGTTTCCTAAAGGTTTTTTTTTTTTCTTGTTTAGCTTAATGACACAAAATTTATACTAAAATATTCCTTTCTTTAAGGATTGAATTATGTTTGGAAAAAAATCCATTTTAATTGGTTCTAACTAGACGTAACTCGCAATTAATTCAAAAACTGACACGTCCTTCACTCACATTCTGCATATTACTTTCACCCTCTCTATGTATATCTTATCTGATTATCACCTCCTTATATGTTAGTCTCTCTATGTGAGTAAGAGGGAGATTGGAGAGTTATTGTGATAGAGACATTTAACTACTCACTTTATTTGTAAGTTAAGATTCAGCGAGGAGCCCGATGCTTAATACAATTCCATGGTCCATTTCAATTTAAATTAGGTCAGACGCTTTCTTTCTTAAAAATCTTACAAAATGATTTTAATGTTTTTTTTTTTTTTAACTCTACGACAGTATTTCTATCTTTTCACTTTGCAAACTCTCTTTAGTGCATATCGCATAAATGCGTCCTGGCCACCTGCCCTAAAAACTCTAAGTGGTACCTGCTGAAAATCCGACCCGTGCTACTTATAAATAATGTATTGATTCTTTTTATTTTCGAAACTCGGTCGTATTTATTTTTAAAAATTCGTGACAGTTGTTTTAAATTAAAATAAAATGAAAATACCGAAAAAAAGAAGATATTTTAAAGGGGAGGGGTTAAAATATTTACATTTACTTGTCGATGAAAAACCTGGTGGGCTTACTTTTAACGCCTTCAAACCGCTAAAAAATATTTTAAAGCGTGGGGTGGCTAAAATATTTACATTTACTTGTTGAGAAAAGATTGTAAAATATCGCTTTCGTGTCGCATTAATATTTCGGGAAAAACGCCTTCAAACAGCTAGGGAATTCATATGTATCACGGGTCGGATTTTCAGCAGGCACCGCTTAGCGTTTTTTTTTTTTTTTAGGGCAGGAGGCCAGGACTCATTTATGCGCCCTCTCTTTTCCCTAATCCTTGGTACTGCCAAAATGTTGTCCCATTTTCATTTTAAAAACGAATTAAAATTAATTAAATCGATTATTTAATTGAAAAGTTAGGCCCACACCCTTTTAGATAGATGTAATATAGATGTATAATTGTTTCACTGATATTCTAGAAGCTAATTATATTTTAAAAAAAACAACAGAGTAAAAAAAGTCTCGAATATATATATATATATATATATATATATATTATATATATATATATATATTTAGTTTCTCGATTTCCAGTACTTATTTTCTACCAGAATATTTCCCTTAATTTTTTTCTTCTATTCTCACCTTCGGTCTTTTGTCTTTTTATTTATACTGTAATTAGTTTCACCTTTATATAAACCCACCGATATTTTGCGCCCCAAAAGTAAGGTGAGGGGGTCAAAGTTAAGTGACCTAAAAAAATCAGAAAGTTTTGAAATTAAATAACTGGTGCATTAAAAAATTCATTCATTAATAAATCAGCAGTGAAAATTTCATTAAAATCGGATAATTCCCTGATTTTTTATTAAAAAAATTTCAATCGAGGGGGTTAAATTTATTTTGTAAAATATGGATATGACGTCATTTTTGGCAATACCTACATAATCCCC
The DNA here is from genome assembly GCA_023376005.1 of Doryteuthis pealeii. Lineage (NCBI taxonomy): Eukaryota > Metazoa > Mollusca > Cephalopoda > Myopsida > Loliginidae > Doryteuthis > Doryteuthis pealeii. The sequence continues at coordinate 20,709,040 of CM042173.1, forward strand.
ATTTTCTACGGAGAGCTCAATGGGTGACCCACGTTTTGTCTAGTATATATATATATAATGATCACATGAATGTAACTTTACCAACAGACTATGATAGTTTAATGTGAAAAGACTTATATATATATATATATATATATGTGTGTGTGTGTGTGTGTGTGTGTGTGTGTGTGTGTGTGTGTGTTTGTCCGTGCGTGTTACATAATGTATTGGCATCAAATCAAACTAAAGACGTATTTCTGAGAAATCGATCCACAACTTTTCAGATTCACACTATCCGTCCAATCGTCGAAGGGGTACGTGCAAAAGATCTCAAGGCAACACTATTGGTGTATAGATTTCTCTACCGACTGAGCTAATTCGAAAAACTGTTAAGAGGCGCCAAACAAAACACTCGCCCCTTTTCTACCCCGGCACCCGAGCCAGCTCAGATATTGATTGTATCTATGGAGCGGATTTACGAAGATTAGATAGGAGAAATCGGGAGACAAACAGTCCCACCAGTTAACCATGGTTGGGTGAGAGGGGGGTCAACAAACAAATGGAATCTTCGATGTTTCACACGCCCAGACATGAACAGATAAAATGATAGCAAAGAACTAAACAAAATATTCATTATAGGTCGAGTAGACATTCTTTCTTATTAGCCAGAAATGGAACAAGTAAATAAAGGGTTAAAGGGGGTTGGAGGAGGGCGCATATATCAATTTGGGTTAACACCAATAGAAACATACAAACCTCAAATCAAAATATATAGAGAGATATGAACAAGTAAACAAACAAGCAAATAAGCAAACAACAACACATAGATACAAACACACACACACACACACACACACACACACACATATATATATATATATATATATATATATATATATATATATATATATATATATGGGTGGTAGAATATGTAAATAGATCCAAAGGTATGTTGAAATGAGAAAAAAACAAAGTATTCCGAAAAGGCTTAAACATCTAAAACAGATTTCTTTGATTTAAAAAAAACAACTTTTCTTATATATATATATATATATATATATATATATATATATACGAGATCCTGAGTAATTCGTTTCTAAGAAACTATTGAAATGTATTTACAGTTAGCTTGAAATGGTGGGGGAAGAAAAAAGAAAAACACTGGGACGCATAGATACAAAAGCGTAAACACAACACTCTCCTATAAAAGGTATGGAGAACTCTATGGTGGCCTTTACATATATGTGTGTATTAAAACAGTTAATAAACCCCTTCGCATTCTGTGGGTGACGATAGCCAAGCAGTTAAGTTGTCCGACTGATGCTGAATCGATCGGAGTTCTATCCCGGGTATAGGAAGCCCACAATGTGTCTAGCCACACTGAAGAGACTTGATAAGTCGAAACACGTGTCTGTGGATGACTATATATATATATATATATATACAGATGCTTATAGGTACGTATCCTACGTCCGTGACACACAAAAATCTAATTGGACGCAGTCAAATCATATCCATGCGTCCCAGTGTTTTTTCTTCCCCCCACAATTTCAAGCTAACTGTAAATACATTTCAATAGTTTCTTAGAAACGAATTACTCAGGATAGGTTACAAGGTAGGGGTTAGGTGGCTTTAGTTGGGACCCATAAATTTTCCGGGGGACTCATTCAATGCAAGAATATTTAAATACAATATATTTAAATAAATACAGCTTTTACAAAAGTAATCGAGCACTTTATTCTCAATTCTCCAATACTATCAAAGGACTAATATATATATATATATATATATATATATATATATATATATATATATATATAGAGAGACTGTGATAGATAGATAGATAGATAGATAGATAGATCTGAAGAGACTTAGATATAAACAGATTTAGATATATAGATATGAACAGATGTAGATAGATAGATAGATAGATATGAATGAACAGAGATAGATAGATAGATAGATAGATAGATAGATACGAACAGGCTCTGATTTTGAAGAGAAATGAATTTATTTCACTTTAATATCAATTTGATTATATTATCAGCTCTAAAACTTCTTTTATAAGAAGTGAGACCTTATCAATGAGTTTTGCCTCGTATATGTGCCAAAAGCAGCATAGTCTGGAACAAGGTCATCATTTTTGTAGTGATTTGTCCTTTTATTGATTTGAACTCACGATATCTCTAATTGGCTGTTAGGTGACCCACCTCACATGTCATTCCTCCTCGTCGAGTCAGACTTAACCCCCCCCCCCTAATTTAATGGCATTTCTATTGAAGTTGACATTCCGAGCGTTAAGTTCACGTTTGCTATGTTTGCTGCTTTACCAAACAATTGCCTTTCAGATTTCTCTCTCTCTCTCTCTCTCTCTCTCTCTCTCTCTCTCTCTCTCTCTCTCTCTCTTTCCTCTTTCCGCCTTTGCTTCTTTACCTTACTCTTTCCTTCTCGTATTTCATCTTTTTCATACACCGTTTCTTCTTTCCTTGATAGATAGATAGATAGATAGATATGAACAGAAATAGATAGATAGATAGATAGATAGATAGATATGATCAGAAATAGATAGATAGATAGATAGACATGATCATAAATAGATAGATAGATAGATAGATAGATAGATATGATCAGAAATAGATAGATAGATAGATAGATATGAACAGTCACTGACAGACAGACAGACAGACAGACAGACTGATAGATAGATAGATAGATAGATAGAAAGAAAGATAGATAGATAGATAGATAGATAGATATGAACAGTCTCTGACAGATAGATAGATATGAACAGACTAAGATAGATAGATAGATAGATAGATAGATAGATAGATTGATAGATAGATAGATATGAACAGACTGAGATAGATAGATAGATAGATAGATAGATAGATAGATAGATAGATAGATATGAACAGTCACTGACAGACAGACAGATAGATAGATAGATAGATAGATAGATAGATAGATATGAACAGACTGAGATAGATAGATAGATAGATAGATAGATATGAACAGACTGAGATAGATAGATAGATAGATAGATAGATAGATATGAACAGTCACTGACAGATAGATAGATAGATAGATAGATAGATATGAACAGACTGAGATAGATAGATAGATAGATAGATAGATAGATATGAACAGTCACTGACAGATAGATAGATAGATAGATAGATATGAATAGACTGAGATAGATAGATAGATAGATAGATAGATAAAGTCTTTTCTTCTTTCCCTTTGAATTTCGCGTTCCCCCTTTTTTTAATACACTGTTTTCTTTCCTTTTTTTTTCTTGCTAATCTATTTTTCCTTACTTGACGCTCGTTGTGTAATGGTTATCGTCGTTAGAAATGGACACGGCGACACGAGTTTGCATTAATTCTTTCATCCTTTCTTTCCTCCTTTCTCTTCTTCATTTTTATCTTATTCCTTCCTTTTACAGTTTTTTTTTCTTTTCTCTTTCTTTCCTTCTTTTTTCTTCTTTTTTTCTTCTTCCTTTTTTTCCTTTCTTTTCTTCCTTTATTTCCCCTTCTCCCAATTAATTTCATTCTTTCTTTCTCTTTTTACCTTTCCTACTTTTACCATTTTCTTCCTTCCTTCCTTCCTTAACTCCTTCTTTCTTTGAGTTTCCTTTTGATTTCCTTCTTTTCTTTTTTCTTTCCTTATTTCTTTCTTTTCTTTTTCCTGTTTTTTTTTTCCTAACTTCCTTTTTCCTTTCCTTCCTTATTTCTTTCATTCTTTGCTTTCCTCCTTCGTTCAATTCTTTCCTTCCTTTCATTCCTCCTTTCATTATTCATTTACTTCTTTCTTTCTCTTCTTCCCTTTCTTCCTTCTTTGTTAGCTTTCATTTTCATTTCTTTCTTTCGTCCCTCTTTCCTTCATTCTTTATCACTTCATCCTTTATTTCCTTCTTTCTTTCTTTCTTTTCTTTTTCATTTCATTTTTTTCTTCTTTTTTCTTTCCTTCCTTTATTTCTTAACTCTTTACCTTTTTGATTTTTCCTTTTCTTTCTTTCCTTCCTTCCTTATTAATTTCATCTCCCTTTCTCTTCTTGCCTTTCCTTCTTCCTTTCCTTTTTTTCCTCCTTCTTTTCTTCCTTTAACTCTTCATCCTTTCCTTCTTTTTTCTTCCTTTCCTTTCTTTCCAAATTCTTTCTCTATTTCATTCTTCCTCCCTCCCTTCCTTCCTTTTTCATTTCTTTTCATCTTCCTTTTTCTTCTTGCCTTTCTTTCTTTTTTCCCCTTCTTTCCTTCCTTTCTTTATCACTTTCATCCTTTCTCTCTCTCTTTCTTTCTTTCTTTCTTTCTTTCTTTCTTTCTTTCTTTTCTTTTCTTTCCTTTGTCCTCATTAATTAGAGTCCACACGGAATTAAAATCTGACCGTTTCCATCACGAAGACCAAAATTCCAATTTTTGTTTTCGTTATGTCAAAAATTCCATGAATGGTTATTCTATGGGTGTGGTTCTAGAAGGGATAGGTTTGACCCTGACACCAAATCAATTAGTATTTTCCATCCGCGTTTCCACTACCGATAATCGAAAGTCAAAATTAGTTTCGTTTTCTGAGTCTTGTTTCGACACGCCCTAAAAAGTGAGTATTTTCGTTCTCGATAATTTCTGTTTGCTTTTTGAAGCTTATATAATACTCTGCCTACGGTATATTTTGATGATCTTTGCTGCTAAAAAAGTTTTCGATTGGTCCTTTTATAACAGGGTTCTCAAACAGGCGACCCTCGAGACAAACTACGTGGGTAATCCCAAAAGAAAGGGTCACACCCAGTCTTGGCTTGGTAGTCGTTTCTGATAGAGCTCCCTATTGACGCTACCGCCAGCTGTGAAGTTCGCGTAGTTTTTCGGTTTTTGAAGACAAAGGGGATCAAACCGATTTAAATTCATCCCCAATTGACGGAAGTATATGGTGAGTCGTGCGTGGATGCCAAAAAGGATCGCAAGCGGTGTAGGGAGTTTGCAGCGACAACGAGGTTCAGCGCTTCCTCAACGACATGGTGTTTCCAGTAAAGGTCTGCGTTCGAATGGTCGAGGGTTTCTTTTTGGCACCATAGAAGTGTTGTAATGGCTAGAGTCGTAAGAAATGAGCTCGTCGACCAGAGTTCAAATCCTAGACTAAGCTGTCTATATTTCACTTGGGAAAGGTATGAACCTACCTGATCTCCCTCAGCTATGGGTAAAGGCAGGGCAGACTGGGCTCTTTAACCTTGGCTAGGCCACCAGTCTAGGAGAAGGAAAACTCTGAATTCAAACCTGTTAAACTCCGCCTAAAAAATGACCTTGTGTCACATCCTTCTCCTGTGGAGGGGTTGGTAAATATGTATATCTGCTATTAGGTAGGTTGCCCAAGGCGAAAAAGATGACCTATAAAATGGGTGGGAATTTGTTTTGGCGATAATACGTATAAAATCATGAGAAACAAAAAAATAATTTGATATTCGATCGGCTACGCTTTGAATTAATAATGTTTTGTTTTTTTTTATTTATTTATCGTTTTACTAATTTGATTACATTATTTTAATTTTTTTTTTTTTTTTTGCTTTGAAATGTTAATTTGAAATTTAGCAAATCGCGTCATTTATATTTTATTCAAAAAATATAGTTAATCATTGAATTAAAACTTCTTACTATATCATTATGTGGTGTCATTCCCTCTACTCTGACGAAAGAAAAATCCGACTTCCCACCAGTCCGGATTGAAATAAGATCTTTTTTACGTGGTGATTTTTATGAGTCATCTTGCGAGGATCGAACTCGCTATTCAGTAGTAATAGATCGGCAAACGATTATTAAACCATTTTTCTCCTCTACCCGGGCTTTGCCGGGTAGCCGCCGCTAGTTTGTACTAATTCACATATCCCATATCTTTTCAGCTGTATTACCGATTAGCATAATAATTGTTGGAAATCAATCCCCCACTAATCTTACTTTTCGTCCGCTGTCCTTCTACCCCGGGACATAAGGGTCCTTTTAAGTCCGTGAGTTTGATACCCTTGTTTTAAAAACCATTGTTATAGACAACTGTTATCATATGATAGAGAGAGATATGAACAAGCAAACAAACAAGCAAATAAGCAAACAACACACACACACACACACACACACATATATATATATATATATATATATATATATATATATATATATATATATATATATATATATATATATATATATATATATATATATAGGGGGTTGGAATGTATCCGACCGAATGAGGTAAAATAAGGAATGAAAGCACAAAATTCAGCTGAATTCAATATTCCAGCAAAATGTATTACACATTTTTGTCTGAGTTTTGTGCTTTCATTCCTTATTTTACCTCATATATATATATGTATCATATATACATATATGGTAGAATATGTAAATAGATCCGAAGGTATGTAGAAATGAGAGAAAAAAAAACAAAGTATTCCAAAAAGGCTAAAACATCTAAAACATTTCTTTCTTTTTAAAAAATATCTTTTTCCAGTGTTTTTCTTTTTTTCTCCCCCCCATTTCAAGCTAACTGTAAATACATTTCAATAGTTTCTTAGAAACGAATTACTCAGGATAGGTTGTATTTCAAGGAACTATTAAACAAGGGCTCACCAGCCAACCAGCCAACCAACCAACCAATTAACCTATGTTAGAACTAATAAATGTTGGATGATAAGAAATTCGGGGCTCTTCGCAGAATTGCGTTCCGGCCTCCCGCCTTAAAAAAAACGCTAGGCGGTGATAGCTGAAAAAACAACCCTCCTTACGAATGAAGTCCCTAGCTGAAGCCGTGCCTGCTGAAAAATCAACCAGTGCTTAATGCGTTTTTCCCGAAAAGTTAATGCGATATTTTACCCCCTCCAGTCTCTTTTCGGCGGGTAAATGTAAATATTCTAACTCTTTAAATATTTACATTTACTTGTCGATAAAAATATGTCTTACCTTTAATGCCTCCAAACCACTAGAGAAAAATAATGTGTCGATAAAAACGCCTTCAATCCGCTAAAAAATACCTCTTTTTTTTTTTTGTATTTTCATTTTTTTTTTTTTCGACAATCAATTACAAATAGAAAATCAAAACATTTTTTCTGTATTTTTATTTTATTTAGATATATTTATTTCCAACAATTAATTACAAATTCATATTCGTAGGAGGGTTGTTTTTAAGCTTTCACCGCCTAGCGTTTTAAGGCAGGGGGCTGGGACGCAATTCTGCGAATAGCACCGGAAATTCTTATCGAATAAAAGGTGCATATTTAAGAAAATTATTTCTCTGAAATGTACGTATAAAAAGGTTTCTAGAAATTTAAAAAATGCTTCAAGAAATTTAAAATAAGCTTCTTGGGATTAAAGAGTTTCTAAAAATAAAAAAAAGGTCTTCAGAAATTTTCAAAAAGCTTTCTAAAAATTAAAAACAGCTTCTAGAAATTAAAATAAAATCTTAAGAAATTAATAAAGGTTTCTAGAAAGTATTAATTTCTAGAATTCCAGGAATTTAAATTTTTTTTTAGAAATCTATAAGGTTTTTTTAATCAAAATTGGTTTCTAGAAATTAAAAAGATTATAGAACTAAAAAAAAAGAGCTTAGATGAATTACAAAAGATTTCTAGAATTTAAAATTTCTTCTAAAATTTAAAAAAAACTTCTAGAAATCAAATAAAAGGCTGTAAAAATTTAGAAAAAAAAAAAAAGAAGTTTTAGAAATTAAAAAAGATTTCTAGAATTAAAAAAAAAAAAAAAAAAAAAAAAAAAAAAATGTCTTCCAAAATTAAAAAAAAATAATGACTTCTAGAAATAAAAAAAGGCTGCAAAAATTTTAAAAAAAAAAAAAAGGGATTTTAGAAATTAAAAAAGACATCTAGAAATTTAAAAATGGCCTATAGAAAATTTGAATTTTTTTTTTTTAGAAATTAAAATTGGTTTATGGTTATTAAAAAAGACCTCTTGAAATTAAAAAAAAGGTTTCCATAAATATGCCAATTAAATTACTGTCTACCAACAAACCAATATCCCTATCACCTTGGTAAATAGACAGAAACTGTGAATGGAGGCTTTTATAAGAAAGTCTTTATAGGCCAATGCATGAAATAAAGACATAAAAAGATATTTTGTCACGAACCAGAGAATGTAAAATGTTGGTCGTAAATAATTATATATGAGAACCAATAAAGCTGAAAAGGGTTTTATATTTCTAAATTAACTCGAAATAAAAGACGAAGATAAGAATGTGTAATAAAAATGAAATACACAATAGTCTCCTCTGTTCAACTGGTAAAGTTACACAATTAAATTTCAAACATTCTAATCTCTACATATATATAAGGGGCAGTTTGTGTATATGTATGTCCGGAGTATAAAGTACGTAAGACTTTGTAAGTAATTCAAACATCAGTCGACCGATTGCAAATGGCCGCCTCTTGGCTCTTTATTTATGCCCATTCTTCTAAGGGCAGACCAGTCCATTCAGACAACACACAGGCGGATATCACTCTACTTATACACGGAGGAAACTTCGAAAATAAAACAATTAACGACAAAGTAAATATATATACACATTAAATATCACCAAGGCTTGGTTTTTGAGCAAAAAATAATAGAGATTTGATTTATGTTCGTGAAGATAATTGGAAAATAATGTTTAAATGATAACAGCATGGATTTTTTTCATTTAATATTTTAGATAATTGACATTAACATTTCTTTTCAGAGTAGCTGGATCAACGCAAGGTCTATTTTTTTACATAGGGATTTAAATGGGGGCATCCCATAAGGATTCAACTCACGATTCAGTAATAATGGATCTGCGGGACTAACTTTAAAAAATCCCCCTCTACCCAGGCGACGCCGGGTAGCTACTGCTAGTACATATATAAAGGGCAGTTTGTGTGTATGTATGTCCGGAGGAAACTATGAAAATAAAATAATTAATGATAAAGCAAATATATATACACATTCACTATCACCAGATCTTGCTTTTTGATAATAAAATAATGAAGATTTGATTTATATCCGTGAACATAATTTTTAAAAATAACATTTAAAGGATAACAGTATGGATATATATATATATATATATATATATATATATATATATATATATATATATACTAGCTAATATATGCACCCTCCGGGTGCAAGTATTTAAGTTTTAATGTAATGAAATATCGTATTAAATTAGAAAGTCTAATAAGAAGGCAGATAAAAAGATATGTAACAGAGTGGGGGTATAATAGAGAAATAGAAATGAAACTTACTCTTCCATCACTCCCGTCTTTCATTGCTGAATTTTACTTATTTAACTATTTAGTTAAATTAGGAAATAAAGAATAAAATGACAGTTATTTTTTCTTGTTAATGGATTTCATTTAAGATTCATTGAAGAGATTTTTGCTTATATTCATTAAAATAAAACCAAACAATTAGAAATCAATAATACTAAGCACATATTTAATAAAATCACATTTTTAATATCAATATGCAAACTAGCCTTCCCGTTCACACTGTAAACCGCTATTTTTGTATATATAAATACAATTGCATGTTATTTGTATGTTGATATGGACAACACTAATAAAAAGGTGAAGCAATTTTATTAATAATTGAGGTTTAAATATAAATAAAATCATGGAGAATGTGATGTAAATAACGAAGGGAATTGTGACTTGAGTAGTAATATAGTTTCGGTTACAGACAGAAAAACACACAATCTCCATTATAATAAGATATATATATATATATATATATATATATATATTTGCATTTAATATGTTTAAATAGGAGACGTCAATTTTTCGATTTCCGAGTGTCTGGATCAACGCAAAGTCTTTTTACGTAGGGATTTTAATGAGGCATCCTGTGAGGATCTAACTCGTGATTCAACAATAATGGATCTGCGAGACTACCTTTTTTAAACCCCCCACCCCTCTACCCAGGCGACGTTGGGTAGCCGATTCTAGTATTTAATAAAAGACTAACTGTATTTTCCCTTTATTTTTTACTTTGTTTTAAAATTAATACTTTGTGAATTTCAAAACAAAGTTTCCAATGTTGGACAAAAAAAAGGAAAAAAAAAATTGATAAAAACTGAACCTTTTTTATTATTGCTACAAATTTTAATGGTTTAGACACACACAGGAAGTGATTTCACATCGCTCTAATACTCTTGGGAAAGGTATGAATCCAACTCCGGCTATGGGTAAAATAGTAGGACACACTGGGCTCTTTAACCTTGGCTGGGTAACCAGTCTAGGAGAAGGAAAACTCTGAATTCAAACCTATTAAACTTTCTTCCTCTCTTCTTTTGTTGTAACCTAACAAAGGTTACTAAATGAGAAATAACCAAAACGGAGGCTGGAAATGAAATGGAATCTTTATAACATTAACAAAATACAATACTCGCCATCGGCGTGAAGAAGGTAAACCACTGCTAGTGTTATACGACTACAGTATAATTCTCCCGTATTTATTAGGATTGGGACATACCAATTAATGTACATAGGTAGGGTATATGAGGATTTGGGACATGCCCATTAATGTTCATAGGTAGGGTATATGAGGATTTGGGACATGCCCATTAATGTACATAGGTAGGGTATATAACAGAAAGAAAGAAAGTGTTGTTACCTAACAAAGGTTACTAAATGATAAATCATCAAACGGAGGTTGGAAATGAAATGGAATCTTTATAACATTAACAAAATACAGTACTCGTCAGCGGCATGAAGAAGGTAAACCACTGCTAGTGGTATAAGACTACTCAGTCAGCATAATACCCCCATATTTAGGAGGAGTGGGTACATAGCAATTAATGTTCATATTTAGGGTATATAACAATTTCCTATTAATCTTCTTCTTTCTTTCTCTTCTTGCTTTTCCTCCTTTTCTTTTCTTTCTTTCCTTCCCTTTTTTCCATTTCTGTCATATCCTGAACGTGCGGAAAGGTTGGTAGATCTATAAAAACATCTACTATCTGGATAGAAACATTTTATTACAGAGGAAGTGAAAGCAATTATCATGAAAACAAGTTTTCTCTCATTAAACCATGAGGACCGACCCCTCCCCCCCACCCAGTGACCTGTTACGAGGGTAGCGTAAATGTGGTAGCAAATTATGCTTAACAAATTTGTAATGACACACCAACCTTCGTGGATTATTTAATATCAAAGCCATCCTTATAGTGTTACGATTTGTGTGGCTATCCTTTAGGCTTCAAGCAAGAGAGCTTGTCCAGTGGAGATCCTTTGTTTTAAGCAGAGTGCGACCCTTAGTGAAGAATCCTTTGGTTGTTCCTTGGTGCTCCTCAGTCTTGCAGGTCCTTCGTCAATGATTGCAAATGGACGTCTGTCTGTATCAGCCGATTAAGTAGTTAACCAGCCACGTATTCGGGCTGTTGATTGGCTGACCTCGCTTAGTCTATAAATTTAAGTGATGTATTGCAGCACACCTTATATACCAAAATAATCCAACAAAATATAGCTTAATATTGTAACAGGGGAGTTTTTCGGTTGGTTGGTTGGTTGGTTGGTGTTACGTTACGCTCTCCTATCGGAATGGTGAGATGACGTGTCAGCGTGTGTTACGTTCTGGCTCTTACTTCGAATTGAGTCATGGTGTGTTGATATACAAGTAATTGTTGTATACTTATCTATGGACCGGTACTAAATCGGAGAGGCTCGAATCTTCGTGGCTGAGTTGATGCTGGGTTTGACTGGAAATTCCTGGATGTTTAGAGTCTGGAAACCAACTTGGGATGCTGGGGGCTATTTTGCCTTGTGCCATTTAGAGTTTTTAATAATAACATGACCATATCTTTTTCTCGTGAGATGTTTATTTCACCCCAAAGTCACAACTGCCGAGAACAAAAGCCCATATCTTACTCTCTCAGCACATTCTACCAGACTCAAATTCACACTCTGACTTCTCACTCCTCCTCTCTCCCACTTCGCCACGTCTCACGGATCGTCCAATAGAAACAATGCTATGTGGCTATGATGATTCATGCTTAAACTTTTCCATTCTCATCTAACACATAATTCTTGATAAATTTACATGTCATGGCTTATGCCGAAGACTTTTTTTTATTCATAGATGGGGCCTTAACAGGTACTACCATTCCGGGTCAGAGTTGACCAATGAGTACTGAAAATAAAGGGATACTTCACACTCTCCAGAGCTCCAGAATTTAAACCTCACTAATAGAGGAGTTTTCCGGGTATTGTGATAAAAAGGTTAATGCTGAAATGACTTATAAATAAAATAAGCAAACATCAAAATAAATAACAGGAGTTTGAGTTAAAACAGACGTTGTTTTTTATATTCTATTTTTGATAAGGAGAAAAGCCTACAAAAGATATACTGTATGAGTATTAATGTTTGTATGTTTGCAGTGGTACGTAAATGATTTAGTATTAGTTTTCAAAGCTTACTTGTGTGTTGATCCTGAAATTCCTTATAAGATAAAACTTATTTATCGTCGTGAAATTTTGGGTCTGATAATGAAACTATTGGGGCTGCTTTATACTCACTAGTTTTTGGCGGTAAAATAGGGAAAAGTTATTTCTAAAAACCATGACACACGTGGGTATTTTTTCTATTTTTAGATTTGGTAACATACGAGAGTGAGTAAAAAAAAAAGTAATACCATTTTCTTTATTTCATGTGAAATTTATATATATATATATAAAACTAAGGCTTACATTGAGACCCTAACAATGCCCAGAGCAAGAATCCGAGGAGCAAGCTAATCAACAATGTCTTCCTTCTGCATGACAATGCTATACCACATACAAGCATCAGGACAAGGGAGAAAATCACCTCATACGGAGGACAACTTTACCGCATCCTCCATACTCACCAGTTTTAGCGCTTTCAGACTATCATCTCTTCGGTCCCATGAAAGAGGGTTTGAAAGGCAAATATTATTCCAGTGCCGAGGAAATGAAATCTGTGGCGAAGAAGTGGCTCAAAGAACAGTCAAAAGAATTTTACGGGGCAGCGATACATGCTCTCATTCAAAAGTGGAAGATTGCTATTGAGAGAAACGGTGACTATGTGGAGAAGTAGGGATGTGATCAACAGAGGATCAGCTTCATATTGATGTATGATACATGTTCCTGTGTTGGTAATTATACCTGTCCTAAACAAAATGGCATTACTTGTTTACTCACTTATGTGGAGAAGTAGGGATGTGATCCACAGATGACCAGTTTCATTGTATGATACATGTTCCTGTGTTAGTAATTATAAAAATAAGTAAAGTCAGCGGAGAGACCTAATGTCGGTATCAGCCAGGCAGCGAGGGAGTCTATCCCTTTTTCACTAGCGCTAGACTAAGGAGATTATTTTAGCGTCTGAGGTGGAGCGGCACACCTACCATCAGCTCCTCACTTTACCACACAGATCCCTGTGCTACTCATACGCTGATTTGGCGAAGGCTGGTATTGAACCAGGAACCTTGTGATTCCTAGCCGAATGCTCTACCGACTGAGCTAAACCGTTCCTTGTTGGTAATTATACCTGTCCTAAACAAAATGGCATTACTTTTTGACTTACTCTCGTCATTTTTCTGTGAAAAAAAAGTATGATATTCAGGAGTCTATAGGCATTTATTTGGTCGCTTTTTCCCCCACCCCTTTCTTTTACAAATTAAAAGTCATCTTTTTCGCCTTGGGAAACCTACCTAAACTGGAGAATTCTTGTTTCTGTCCCCACCCTGCGATGCTTGCCTTCTTCCTATGTGCGTGTGGGTGTATGACGGTGTTTATCCGGTGTGTATTAAGCCGGCTCCGCATGTGTGTAGAGTGTCTCAGAAATTAGTGTCCGAAGAGAATACCCAGCATGATCCCTTGTCCAATATCAAGACTAAAGAGCCCTACTAATTACCTATAGCTGCGGGGAGAATAGTTGGATGTATACATTTCCTAAGAGTTATGCGTCCAACCATGGTGTAATGGTTAACAAGCTAGTCTCATTCATTACTGCTGAATAGCGAGTTCGATCCTTGCTTGATGCCACATAGTTTCGACCATGTGTCACATCCTACCCTTGGAGAATGAGTTGCGTAAATACCAGCTTCCCCAAGAGTATTAGCGCTATGTGAAATGCAAGCAGCTTGGTCCAAGATATGAACTCGGCTCGTCGTGTCTATATTCTACGACGGCAACCATTACATATTTTTGTATCTGAGATGGAGCACCACACCTCCCATCAGCTCCTCTCTTTACTGCACAACTCCCTGTGCTACTCGTACGTGGAGTTGGTGAGGTATTGAACCTGAAACCTTGTGGTGCCTTGGCTGATGCTCTACCAACTAATATTGCATTGCAGACCCGGTTTTCACACACAGTGAATATTAGAGGCAGTGGTTGACTTAAATATGTATATTTACCAACCCCTCCACACGAGCAGGATGCGACACAAGGTCATTTTCTTAAGCGGAGTTTAACAGGTTTGAATTCAGAGTTTTCCCTCTCCTAGACTGGTTGCCTAACCAAGGTTAAAGAGCCCAGTCTGCCCTACTATTTACCCATAACTGGAGGGAGAGTAAAATTCATACCTTTCACAAGGCCTCACATTAAACTAGGGACTGGCAAACTGAGTCTAAAATACGTTTTCGACAAAATGACTTTAGCCCCTCTACAGAAAATAATTTACCAAAAATCAGGGAATTATCGGATTTTAATGAAATTTTCTGTGTTTATGTATCAATAAATGATCTTTATAATGCATTATTTATTTTATTTCAAAACTTTCTCATTTTTTTCAGGTCGCTTAATTTTGACGCCCCTTATGTTGGGGGCGTAAAATGTTTTGCAAGTTGGTCATATATTGTACTAATTACAGTATAAATAATGAGATAAAAGACCGATCTTATGAATAGAAACAAAAAAAATTGTTTACGGTTGCGCTTCTATGAGAAAATAAGTACCGAAAATCGAAAAATAAAATGTAAAAAAATAATAAATAATTAATTTTTTGAAGATTTCTTTTTTACTCATTTCGATAATTTTTTTAATTGGCTATTATTTTATAAAAGAAAAAATTATACATCGATGTTTTTTCTGCTTAAAAAGGGGGGGTACATTTTCAATCGAGTTTTTCTTCAAAACTTATTACTTTTGGAACCTAAAATAAGGTTTGCATTAAGTAGATATTTATTTTTAGAATCTAAAAATATAACATTTTAAACTTAACATCAGGATTTTCATATTTTAAATGAATTTATATATTAATTTTTCATAGCAAAAATACTAAATTAAAGTTTTGAAATGAAATAACTGATGCATTATAAAATTCATTAATTGTTAAATCAATACTGAAAATTTCATTAAAATCGGATAATTACCTGATTTTTGGTAAAAAAATTTTCCATCCCAAATGTTACGTTAAAATTGTAAACAAGCGCTTAGAACCATTAAAAAACAGCCAAAATGGCGGATCACGTCGAAATTGACCAAAACAAATAGTTTTAAATCTTTAAAAATAAACTGCATATGTAATTATATTTTTATTTTTTTTAATGATGGTCATTATGCTACTACTTGTGGATTTAGACAAAGTTTAACCTTAAATAATAGATTTAATTATTCTTAATTCGCTTTTAAAACTCCTAGCAGACGAAATTATTGCTAATGCCTACATTAAACCGACCTTTTGACGCATGTCGATGATGGGGAAGAATTAAAACCTCACTAACGGCGACTGATGAAAATAAAATTCAATCGGTAACGAGTTATCTCCCTTGAACAAATTAGATTTTTAAGGGAGAGCACTCTTGCTAGATTGTGTAAAGATTTCTTTTTCCCTGGAAATTTTTTTTTTTTTTTACAAAACCAGAAAGAGAATTATAGGCTACAATCCCAAAGAGATTTTCGTTCAGTTTTGTCGGATGTAAAAGATGGCTTAAGTTGTCCGTAATTATTAAAATAAAAACTTCCCAAAAATCCAATTATTTTTCGCGCATAGGTTTCTTGGTTTCATAATTAATCAATTAGGTTTTGTTTTTTTTAAATCGTCGGGGCGGCCTAAAGTCGGTATCAGCCAGTCAGCGAGGGAGTATATCCCCTTTTCAATAGCGCTATACAAAGGAGATTGTTTTTGCGTCTGAGGTGGAGCGCTACACCTATCATCAGCTCTTTACTTTACCGCACAGATGCCTGTGCTACTCATACGCTGAGTTGGCGAGGACCGGTATCGAACTAGGAACCTTGTGGTTTCTAGCCGAACGCTCTACCGACTGAGCTAACCCGGCCCTACGTATAATAATGAAAGTAACTCCGAAATTAAAATTAGCCAATGAGATTACTGGTTTTATCTGGCATGTTATCGTCAGCTAATGAGAAACGTGTTTACGAAATAAATAAATGAATGTAGAGCGACCCTATAAAGAAATAAGAAACAAGCGGCAGTACCCCGAGCTTTGTGTATGGAGTTAACCACGAGTGTGGCAGACAGGATGAGAGTCAAAGAAATAAAACGAACAACAGAAATATGAATAAAGGACTGTATTACAGAATAACAAAAGGTTGCAGACTTTATTTGTCACTTAACTGGTGTATCCTGAGATATGGGGCATTAACGGAGCCCTTTGCTACGGCCTTCTGATAGTTCGGATATGATGGACTTCTGTTTTGCGTCCGACTCCGATTCTGGTTGTTGAAGAAAAGGTGGAGAGACCCTTTTTTAGGTCTGTCTCCGGTGCTAGCTGGATTAGAAGAGGTGGCATGAGTTTGCTTATTCGGCTTTGCCGTCAAAGTATGCAGGCTCATGATTGGTTGGTTTGAAACAGAGGCTCGCAGACAAAGGACGATAACCCCCATACCCCAGAATTCTCAATAACCCTCAAAACAAACAAAAATCCCTTTACTAAACCAAACAATTTTTTTTCTTCAGGAAAAAATTCAAAATATCATAATTTTAACTTTAAAAAAAAACTGGCGTTTTAGAAAATCAGAAAAAAAATTGAAATAATAATATTTCGCATACATGTGACAACAAGTCGCACTTCCCAAAAACGCAAATGTCTATCTCCAAGAATTGCTTACACACATATGAACATACACACACATACATATAAATACACATACATATGTGATATTATGAAAAAATTGAAAAACACAAGTTCATAAACGAGTAATGTTGATTTCGCCAACGCGACCGAAACACTACATAATTTAAAGTATAAACATTTACGTTTTTGATAAGTGTGACTTGTTGTCACATGTATGCGAAATACTATTTCTAGTTGTTCTAAAAAGACAGTTCTTTTTTTAATTGAAAATTATGATATTTTGAATTTTTTCCTGAAGAAAAAAAAATTGTTTGGTTTAGTAGAGGGATTATTATAAGGTATTGTTTATTTCGCCTACGTGAAATAAACATTACTCGTTTATAAACTTGTGTTTTTCAATTTTTTCATAATATTACATACTGTCAGATTCACTACCACTTTTACCTCACACACACACACACACACACACACATATATATATATATATATATATATATATATATATATATATATATATACACACATCTTATGTATATGGTGATTGCCACTTCTTCGCAGAATAAGGCCATTTCTACAAGTAGTTAGGATGTGAGCACGCCGAGGGTCCCCTGATCCAAATTTGTTGGTTTCCTGAGACCCTTTCTTGGTACGTGACTGAGAAGCCCAACCCTTGACAGGCAGGCAGGCCCTGCCACACAGGTCCCATTTGTGGTCCGTCTTAGATGCAGGAGATGTGTCCATACCGTCCGTCATGTGCCGCTTACACAGAGGCCGCTTTAGGATGGGGTGCTCGAGCTGCCTTACCTCAAATCCATACAGCTACCATGGGCCTGCTTTTACAAAAAATGTGTACCCGTTCCCCACTTATATCAATGGGTCCTCCTCGCTGAAGCGGACTTCCGCAAGGCTCAAGATGTCTGCCCCATATCGAGAGTTCTTTGCCACGGTACCAGTTCATTGTTCAGGGTTTCGAGAGATGTCCGAAAATTTCAGGTGGCCATTGTTAGCCTAGGTTTGTTGTAATATTTTCTTGTTTTCGCCCTGCTAATGTGAACAGCCGCCAGCCACAGGTTACTGGCCAGCTTGATATTTTTTTAGGTCACCTTTTCTATACCCTTCCCAGATATCTGGGTGGGCAGTACTACCCAGCGGCTGCTCAGTCACTCACAATCTCGCCACGCGTGGATTCACAACTATGTGCATTCATATATATATATATATATATATATATATATATATGTGTGTGTTGTGTGTGTGTGTGTGTGAATCAGTATGTGTGTATGTGAATTTAAATATTTTGTCACCCTTTTTTAATCTCAAGCATCACTGTAGTACATCCGTCAGTAAAGATTTTGTCAATAAGAAATTCAACAAAAAGAAAAGTTAAATAAAAACTTAAACACTCAATATATATATATATATATATATATATATATATATATATATATATATATATATATATAAGGATATGAAAACACACAATGCTGTTAAAATGAAAATATTTTATATCATATTCATAGCTAATATTGAACAATATTTCGATTTATAAAAATCATCTTCAGAGCTTGTTTTTAATCCGGACTCATCGAGAGAGAAGCAGAAAATAATTTAAATTCAAAACGAAAAACATTGATGTTCCAAAAAGCGTGCAAGCCATGCGATCGTTTCGTCATTAGCACATCCGCGACGCGTTTCTAAGCCAGCGACACAAATGTATATATTTAGTGTAACCGTTTTTAAAGAAGACATATTTCAAATTCAAAAATAGACAAATTCTCTTTTTCAAACAGGAAAAGTTTTAACCCGTTCATGGCCAGCCTGCAACGGATTTCTTTCAGAAAATAAATTTTTTTTCTCAACTTTTTATTTTTTAATTTTAAAAAATACTTTTTAATGTAAAAAATTTGAAAGGTGTAAGGGTTTATAGGGATAATGTGAAATTTAAATTTGTTAGGAAATATATGTTAGAAATGGTTATGTGAAGGGGATTTTATGATTTCTGAGTACAAGTGTCGCTAAATAAGGTGATATATTAAAAAAAAGCCTTGTCTTTGGGGGTTGTATATATATATATATATATATATATATATATATATATATAAGAGAGAGTTTCATAATTTGCTTGAAGCATTGTGTATGTATTGGTTAGGAGGTTGATTTAGAAGGCTATCACAATGCAGTTGTAGATTTGTTTCATTAGTAATTCTCCATTGTGCATGTGGGTATGTGTTTCGTGCGTGTGTGCATATACTCGTACATGTGTGCGTTGGGTGTGGGTTTATTGTATGATGAACTCTGAGCTGAGTTCACTCCTGTTATTGATCTCTGGGTGTAATCTAGCTATTAGCAAGGCCTCTTTAATTCTGAGATTACCCAGATTTCTCTCCCGGGCCTCTATATTGACTGTTATATTTCTTTCTGTGTTGTTGCATTTAACTAAGTGTTATAATATTATAATAAAAATACAGGTCAACACACAACACCATTGTTACCGTATTATTATTTTTTATTTATTCCAAACTGCATTGTGATAGCCTTCTAAATCAACCTCCTAACCAATATATATATATATATATATATATATATATATATATATATATAGTTAACTTTTCTTGTAAACAAAGGTAGCATGGATCATTTAGAGATCTGCACACATTTGATTTTCGGAGGAGATTCCATTCAATATTTGTTGTTATATTTTGATCTTTTAAATCTCAAATATATCTAGATGGAGTAGTTGCGTTTCTAGACTTAATATTAGTAAGTGAGTGTATATGGTTAATTAGTTTATTAAGCCTAGAAACGCAACGTCTATCTAGATATATTTGAGTTTTAAAATATCAAAATATAACACCAATTATTGAATGAAATATCCTATGAAAATCAAATGTGTGCAGATATATATATATATATATATATATATATATATCTATTCCCATCGGATATGGTTAAATATAGGGCAGACTGGGCTCTTCAGCCTTGGGTAGGTAACCAGTCTAGGAGAGGGATAACTCTGAATTCAAAATTCCTGAGGTCGGTCGTTGATTTGGTTTGTGGCAACCTTTGATGCACCAATTCTTTCCTATCGACTGTGCCAAAAAGTGTGGATGGTCCAACACAAGCCTTCACCACTATAAACAAATCCCTGTGTGGGAGTTCATTGTGTGTATGAACCCTCATACGCCGAAAATCGACGGGAGAGTCCATTTTATATATATATATATATATATATATACCGACTACTCTCCTTCCAGCTATCGGTAACTGCCACGGTAGACTGGGCTCTGTGACCTTGGTTAGGTAACCAGTCTAGGAGAACGAAAACTCTGAATTCAAGCCTGTTAAACTCCACTTAAGAAATTGACCTTGTGTCACATCCTGCTCGTACGGAAGATACATAAGATACAGATGATGTCAATGCCATTAAACTATTCAATTCAAATCTCTCCAATGTTGATAAAAAAAACCACTTTTTAAAAAATAAACCACTAAAATGATTTTTTAATGAGGACAAAGGGAGACAAATCAAACTTGGTAATTTCTTATTTTATTCAGAAAATTTATACTGACATCATTTATGTTTGATAATCTCTTCAATAAAAAAAAGTCACATCTGAAAAGGTTGAAAGATCAGACTTATATATCAACAAGGGCAGATAACTCGCTTTGCGGTCTATTTTAAAAGTCGTCCAAATTAAATGAAACTCTTAGTACTGGTAAGTGGCAACTAACTTTCTACATTTATTTTAGTATACAGTACAAATTAAGAATAAGTCTACGGTGAGACTCGAACCTGTGCCCTCACCTTAACCTTTGTGAAATGAAGCGGCTATACCTGGCAGCTGCCTTAATGGCTAGGTTACAACGAGAAACTGGTGGATGTCTTCCAAATTTAACCATATAGCTATATTCCCAGTTTCCCCGAGTGCCAATATACCACTACCTTTGCTTGTATTACAGCAGCAGCAACATCAACAGCAGCAGCATCGGTAGTAGTAGTAGTAGTAGTAGTAGTAGTAGTGGTTTGAATTTCTTAGAAGAAATATTGTCAATTATTATTATTAGTTCCCATCTGAACAGGATTATTTTGGTTTGAGTTTTCATTTCTGCCTGTCTACGGGTTCGATATGATGACCTTAGCAATTTGGGAACACAGGAACATCTGTCGACTGTAATCACTTCAAAAGCGGCTTCATAAATCTTATATAATTTCAACCTTCTCAAATATAAGTTTATTTATATTGTTTTATTTACGCTGCACTGAGTATGAATATTCCTTTCAGTAAGCGTCTTTCGCTTTTTCTCCACCCCCCCTCTCTCTCTCTCTCTCTCTCTCTCTCTCTCTATATATATATATATATATATATATATATATATATATATATATATATCATTTTTATGGTTTCGTTTTTATGGTTTCACTGGACCGCATTTTCCCTCGAATAATTTAGTGTTGATACCATCCATTTCGATAACATCCGGTATCATCAGAACGTTAGATGCACTTCCGGTTATGGTGCGTAGTTCAAACGTGTCAGTGAACCCGACTCCAATGCCAAAGATATTAACCCACTCCGTCCGAAGAGCCTTGGCAGCAACGTGGGTTTCAAACAGGTCGTCAGACGTCCCATCCGTAATTATAACGATAACTTTGTGAGACGCCATCCTTGCACCGCTGCCGGCTTGGAACGACGTACTCTTGGCCAGTTTCAGGGCTGCTGCGGTGTTTGTGGTGCCGTTTTTCTGGCTGATCTGAATGCCATTAATGGCCTGTTTAAGGCTATCCTGTGTTGCGTGTTGAGTCAGACCGAAGAGCTGGCTAGCTTTGTCTGAAAACGTAATAACAGCCACTTGCACGTTTTGTGGACCAATGGTTTGCGATTCGATGAATTTCGTGACTACCTCCTTCTCTTTCTTGAGTAGACCGTCATCGATACTGTAGGAAGTATCTAACAAAAATACAACGTCTGCCTCACCCTTGGCGCACTCTGTTGAAATAGAAAATAAACTTCAATTGGTAATCTGAACATTAGCTACATAAATGAGAGTAACCTCCCCTTGTTTGTTTCACTTTGAGAAAGCTGTTTGTTTTTGGTCGGCCATTTTCATTTCACCGTAAATCTACACATAAAATACGAATATGTTCGAATCAATAAAACTGCATGTTTTGACACGAAGATTTTATAAAATGTGTTCTTAATTGTGCTTGCGCATTATTTGAAATGAACTTAATTGTTATTAAGAAAAAACCCACTAGAGAAAGAATCAGCCCTGCAAAAGATGGCGGCCGTCCAAGGAGAAGCAGAAAAGAAGTAAGAACCAATTTATCATCCCCTAATCATCTCATGCCCCCCCTCTCTCTCTCTCTCTCTCTCTCTCTCTCTCTCTCTCTCTCTCTCTCTCTCTCTTTCTCTCTCTCATTTATATACCCGATATGTGATAAGCGATCGGTATATAACACTCTCTCATGAGGTTACACGGTCCACATTGACTGGGTAATCCTATTTTATAACAATTGTCAGAAATAATGACTGAAAGCCCTGTTAGTGACAATGACACTCTCCTATGGGGTTACACAGTCGAAATTGACTGGGTAATCCTATTTTATAACAATTGTCAGAAATAATGACTGAAAGCCCTGTTAGAGACAATGACACTCTCCTATGGGGTTACACAGTCGAAATTGACTGGGTAATCCTATTTTATAACAATTGTCAGAAATAATGACTGAAAGCCCTGTTAGAGACAATGACACTCTCCTATGGGGTTACACAGTCGAAATTGACTGGGTAATCCTATTTTATAACAATTGTCAGAAATAATGACTGAAAGCCCTGTTAGTGACAATGACACTCTCCTATGGGGTTACACAGTCGAAATTGACTGGGTAATCCTATTTTATAACAATTGTCAGAAATAATGACTGAAAGCCCTGTTAGAGACAATGACACTCTCCTATGGGGTTACACAGTCGAAATTGACTGGGTAATCCTATTTTATAACAATTGTCAGAAATAATGACTGAAAGCCCTGTTAGAGACAATGACACTCTCCTATGGGGTTACACAGTCGAAATTGACTGCGTGATCCTATTTTATAAAAATTGTCTGAAATAATGACTGAAATAATGACTGAAAGCCCTGTTAGTCGGGTTTAGAATACACGGACGGTATTCCCTGCAGAAGGGCAAGACCATCACAAAATAAGTGTCTATGTTACCCATACCTTTCCATTTTTCTGAAATTTTGTCAATATGTGGACTATGTCAAAGTTAGATAATACCCAAATTTTGAGCTTCTAATTAAAAAATTGGCCGAGTTATGTCGAATTTTCGCTTTCCGAATTGAAGTTGGGCGCAAAAATGGCGACTTTTTGTAATCTATTTTTGTCTGTAAAATGAATCCTAACATAATTTTTGGAATTAGAAGCTCAAATTTTGGGGATTATCTAACTTTAATATAGTCAACACCTGGACAAAATTTCTGAAAAATTGAAGGGGGTGGGTGAAAATTTGTTATTTTTTCATAGAATTATAAATTACTTGAAACCAAATAACACTGTGCACAAAGCTGATTATTAATATTGCATAATCTTCTCTCTCTCTCTCTCTCTCTCTCTCTCTCTCTCTCTCTCTCTCTCTCTCTCTCTCTCTCTCTCTTAAATTATAAATTACTTGAAACCAAATAACACTGTGCACAAAGCTGATATTAATCTATGTGGCGGCATAGATTATTGACAACACTGTGTAGATGGAAATTTACAAACCGTTGGTGACCATTTGACACCACAAAGGGAAAACCCGCGGATCACGTAAAGTCACGTGAAAGCTGGTTAACCCTCAGTACCAGCTTGGACGTCAGGCAGGAGGCATGTCTTGCCTTAGCTGGGGCTCACTTGCACACGCGTGTTGTGTTTAGTTAGAGAAAGAAGTTTTGTTAAGAATAAAAGTCTTAAAGAAATAACATGGTGTTGTTGGTTGATGCATGTCTTGGCAAAAAGACTGACCAAGAAGAAGAAAATGAATCAAAGATGAACAACCAACAAGAACCAAGGAATAGAAGTTAACATGGCGACTAAAGATCACACGAGCGGCCAGAGAAGAAAGTAAGTTATACATCTCTCTCTCTCTCTCTCTCTCTCTCTCTCTCTCTCTCTCTCTCTCTCTCTCTCTCTCTCTCTCTATGGTTCATATACTCGCAACATGTGGGTAGATAACAATTAGGAAATAGAAATATTTACTTGAAACTATATGATTTTGTATAAAGTATTTGAAAACAGGGCCGGGTTAGCTCAGTCGGTAGAGCATTTGGCTAGAAACCACTAGGTTTCTAGTTCGATATCGGCCCTCGCCAACTCAGCGTATGAGTAGCACAGGGATCTGTGCGGTAAAGTAAGGAGCTGATGGTAGGTGTGGCGCTCCACCTCATATGCAAAAACAATCTCCTTGATCTAGCGCTAGTGAAAAGGGGATACACTCCTTCGCTGATTAGCTGATACCGACTCTAGGCCACCACGACGACTTTACTTACTTTTTACTTATTTGAAAATACTTGATATCATATAACTGTGTAAAAAATCTCTAAAGAAGCAACTACACAAATGATGTAAATATATGTATACAATGAACGCAATTTCTTAAACTCTAAGTATAAAATAACGCTAGACGGGTTGACGTGCCGTTAAAATCAAGTAATCATCAATAATCCATTTAAAAAAAGGTTCAACTTACGTATTGATGATGGGTTGTAATTTGACCACCGCCATCTTTTCCTCCATCTTTACCTCCTTGTCCTCCATCTTTTCCTCCATCTTTTCCTCCATCTTTACCTCCTTTCCTCCATCTTTTCCTCCATCTTTTCCTCCATCTTTACCCTCCTTTTCCTCCATCTTTTCCTCCATCTTTACCTCCTGTCCTCCATCTTTTCCTCCATCTTTTCCTCCATCTTTATCTTTTCCTTTTCCTCCATCTTTCCTCCATCTTTATCCTTTACCTCCTTGTCCTCCATCTTTTCCTCATCTTTATCCCTCCATTTTCCTCCATCTTTACCTCCATCTTTTCCTCCATCTTTACCTCCATCTTCCTCCATCTTTCCTCCATCTTTTCCATCTTTTCCTCCATCTTTACCTCCTTTTCCTCCATCTTTTCCTCCATCTTTACCTCCTTGTCCTCCATCTTTTCCTCCATCTTTACCTCCATCTTTCCTCCATCTTTACCTCCATCTTTTCCTCCATCTTTTCCTCCATCTTTACCTCCATCTTTTCCTCCATCTTTACCTCCTTTTCCTCCATCTTTTCCCCCATCTTTACCTCCTTGTCCTCCATCTGTTCCTCCATCTCCACCCTCTATTATTTGTTTACTACACACTTGTTTAAACAACTGATTTTCGATGTTTAACAGATTTTTAAAATCCGGAACCGTGAACACATGATTATCTCCACTGCTTATATCATGAAGTTCTGCAATGTTTATTTTCCCAACTCCGACAGAAAAGATTTCCACCTTCATCGCTTTTAAAACTTTTGCAGCAAGTTTGGTTTTTCCCGGATTTACCGATTCTCCATCCGTAATCACAATGACAATCTGGTCAGCGTTTTTACCCCGACCCCCGTTCGCTGGCGCAAAACCGTTTATCCTCACATCCGTCAGGGCTTTGTCGGTGTTTGTGAAGCCGAAGATTCGTTTGATACCCTTGATTCGTTCTTCCAGCTTTTTCTTATCGTGCAATTCGTTCAGGTGAAGTAGAAACACTGATTCGGTGGCGAAGAGAAAGAGACCCACTTGAATGTTTTGCGCACCAATCTTGGCGTGGGAGACAAAGTTGTTTAAGAAAGTTATATACATATCAAAGTCTTTATCTCGGACACTCTCTGAAGAATCCAACACGAAGATGACATCTTTCGGTAGATCTTTGCAAACTGTAAAATAAAAAAAAATAAAAACTTACTATAATGGAGATTCTCTGTCTGTCTATCTGTAACCGAAACTAACGCTGTTGTGAATGTAGTGAGATAGCCAATAGCGTGTTATCTCATTTGCATATGTCTACTACAGCGGTGTATATATAGAGATAGTTCGACGATATAAGGAACCAAGCTACGATAAGCGAACTACTACTACTACTACTACTACAAGAACGTACGAAACTACACATCACAACACATGGCGTCGTCGATAGGATTACTCACAAGATTAGTGGCTAAGATGTTTTGCAGCTCATGCTAGAAGTAAGAAGCTGCAAGACAAAAAGAACGTTGGTGGAGATTTATTTTTAGCGTCCGCTGGATGTGAAGCAAACACGAAAGTAGCCGTAATGGCGTATCCAAAAGATTTGGAGGATCTCACCTTTGAAGAAATTGCACACACCATAAGGAATAATTTAAGACCTAAGAAAAAACTGGTTATCGCAGAGAGAACTAAATTCCTCTCTGCGAAACAAAATCCCAACGAACCAGCGAGAAATTACATTCATAGACTAAAAAAGGCTTCGAGATTCTGTGAATTCGAAAAACTCGGTACCGCAGATATGAGTATAGAGGAGGAATTGATTCAATTACGGTTCATTGAAGGACTGCACAACGTTTGGTTTGGTTTGGTTTGTTTTGTTTTACGGCATATCAACCTCAGTGGGTCATTTAATGCCGATAAAGTTTTGAAATAAATCAATTCTTAATGGATTATACAATTTTTTTATAAATACATTTTTCTATTCAACCCATAGATGGGACCCTAACAGGTACTACCACTCCGGGTCAGAGTGGACCAGGGAGCAATGGTGATGAATGGGGTGCTCCACATTCCCCAAACCTCCAAAACTGGAACCTCACCATCAGATAGAGTTTAACGTCATTCCCATGACATGTAGACCCGCAGCCACCGCCTTCTAGCACCCATATGATAAAAAGGGGTTGGGGCTTGCCATAAGGGCAATAGGGTTGGGAAAATCATATAGGTGCTAGGGCTTGACGTGACCATCCGATTGATCGGACTGCACGACGTAAAATAAAAAGATAAAGTTTTAGAACGTCTGCAGTCAAATAACTGTGAGTGGAATTTGTACAACAACTGGAAATGATATCCGACTTCAAGGAAGATACACAGCACAATACAATGGTATTTCAAATAGAAGAAAAAACACAAAAGAACACGGATGTGTTACAAGTAAAAATCAGGCTAAAAAATTGTATGTACTGCAAATTTTCAACATAATTTTGACAAAAGAACAAACTGCCCCGCTTATAGACAAACTTGTTATATATGCAAAAAACAAAATCATTTTGGAACCGTATGCAAAGCCAAGTCGAAACGAATAAATTCGATAGAAGACGTGTACCAAGTATGGGCGAACAAAAAACAGAAGCTGACAGTAAAATGAAACGAAATACCATTTGATATGCAAGTCGATACAGGTAGTGACATGACTCTTATTTCAAAGAACTTTTGGCAACATATGGGGAAACCCAAGTTAAAGAGAAGTCACTTGAAATTGAGACAATTTGATGGTTCTTACGTCACGGCATTGGGACAATTCGACGTTACGTTTGAGGCCAATAGGAGATTCGAAATGGTCCCCATAACCGTAGTGGATTGTTTAAAAAATCATGGACTAATAGGCACAGATATTATAAACATAGATACAGACAATTTAATCGACTGCATAGAAAGTAAAAAGCAAAAAATAGGAATGTTGAGAGGTTACAAAGCCACAATACGAGTGAAAGATAATAGCCACCACCCCCCTCATATTATGAATCTCGTAGGATACCTATCCATTTGCGACCATTAGTAAAAAAAGAAATTGGAAGATATGGTAGCAGAAGGAATTTTAGAACGGGTACCAGTCGGCGGGAGTAACTGGGCGTCCCCAATTGTAGTTTTGCGAAAAAAAGATGGGGATTTAAGAATATGTGGTGATTATAAGATTGGTGTGAATTTTTATAATTCACACCAATCTTATAATCACCACATATTCTTAAATCCCCATCTTTTTTTCGCAAAACTACAATTGGGGACGCCCAGTTACTCCTGTTCAGATTCGTATCCTATTCCTGAGCTCGAAACTGTATCACGCACATTAACAGGCACTAAATATTTTACGAAGATTTATTTGAAGGCAGCATACAATCAAATACAGATTGACGATAAATTTAAAGAAATGACCACTATTAACACCCCCTTGAACTAATGCGGTGGACGCGTATTCCTTACGGTATAAAAACCGCATCAGCAATATTTCAACGAGCTATCGAAAATGTTTTAAATGGGGTGGTATAAAATATTATAATTTATCAGGACGATATTTTAATAGGGGTCACCAGTATAAATGAATTACAACAAAAAACTGAGCAAGTTATGAACAAATTAAGAGATGCTGGCATGAGCGTAAACCGCGATAAATGTAAGTTTAATTGCGAGAAAATAAATTATTTGGGCTTCCAAATATCAAAAGAAGGCATTTCACCTGACCCAAATTTATTAATTATAATAGTGCAGGTATGACACCTGCGATATTTTAAAAGAATTAGAATCGTTTTTAGGATTGGCAAATTTTTATAGCAGATATGTGCCCAAATATTCCGACTTAACTGAAGCATTTGCAGACTTACGAAGAAAGAATAGTGAGTTTGTTTGGACACAAAAAAAAGTACTTATGGAAAACCCCAGAAAAGAAGTAACCTTAACTACGGATGCCAGTGAACATGTTGTGTCTGCTATATTGTCACAGGACGATCATCCGATTATGGACCTGTCGTGAAGGCTAACCAAGGCAGAAATGAACTACTCGAATATAAAGAAGGAAGCTTTGGCCATAGTGTGGAGCACACAGCGCGCCCGACAATTTCTATTGGGTCGAAAATCTTTGCTAAAATCTGACCATCGACCCTTAGAATTCATTTTTAATCCACGGAAAGAGTTACCCAAGGTCACATCCGCCAGGATAATGAGATGGGCCATACTGCTGATGGCCTTTGATTTCGACATCATGTACGTCAAAGGAAACAAGATTCCGCATGTTGACGCGTTGTCCAGATCAGCCTTTAACAAAGAAGACGACGAAACGAACGACACTGAAGAAATACTACATTGGGTCGAAACCGATGTACTGCCGATTAAACAGCTACAAACCTTTCTGGACCCTATTCTGAGCAAAATCTCAAATAGAATAAGGAGGAATAAATGGAACGACTGCTCTAAAGCTGAAAGGCCTTATAAAGAGATTAAACATAAACTAACCATGGACAGAGGGGTTATACGTAACGGAGATTTGGTGGTACCTCCGCAATAAATGCAAAAAGAAATAATTAAATGTGTACACGACGATATACATTGTGGAATAGCGGCCACACAAAAAAGACTCAAATTGGAGGGCTGGTGGCCAGGATATTCGTGTGACATTGAAGATTACATAAAAAAAAAAGATTTTCCACAAAAATCGACTCACTCGTCAAGGGCGTAGGACTACTATTGATTTTAGTAGATTCTTTCTCGGGGTGGCCACCAATATGAAAAACTCACAAGGAACTCAAAAAGAGCAAATAATAATAATAATAATAATAATAATAATAATAATAATAATAATAAACTGGCATAAATGCACTGACGTTTAAACAAATAATATTAAAAAACTGAATAATTAAAAATAGATATTAAATAAAATACTCTAATAAAATATAAATAAAAGATGGATAGATAGATATACAAATAAATTAAGAAAAAAAACTTTAAATAGTTAAAAAAACGCGGCAAACAACCCCCCCCACACACACACACACCCAAAGGGGGATAATGAAATAATTTATCATATTTAAAAGTTTGTAAAATTGAAAACTACTAAATTTAAATGTTTAACTACATCTTGTGTTTTGTTTTGTTTTTTTACGACGGTGTGCAAGGTATGTTTAAATTTGATTTTAAATTGTTAATTTTGACTAATTTAATAACCTGTTGTTGGTTTGTCTTTTAAAATGATAGCTTTTCTGTCAAACATGAGTCGTCTTTTTTTACTATCTAGCTTTTACTTTCGATGTATATGATGATAAAAGATATATATTTCGTAAGATAAACTGGCATAAATGTACTGACGTTTAAACAAATTTTTTTTTAAACACAAAAAACTGCCTTATTATAATTAGGGTTTCTTATTCAACAATAAAAGGGGTCATGTGGACTTATACTAAGTTAAAACTTATAAATTTATGAGGTGCTACTATCTCGTATGCATAAGTGATTCAAGTGCGTATGGAGATTAAGTACATAGATACATTACCCATCATTATACATCCAAATCCTAAATGATACTAATTAGGATGAGTTCTTTCACCATAGAGCTTAACCATCGAAGTATCTACAATTTTATTTGCTACTCACACAAGTTGCACTAGTTATACATGTACTCGTCTGATGTCTTCATTAATAAAATTGCATAATACTTGACGGTAAAATAAAGGGAGGTTGGGTGGGGAGAAAAAGACTGGGGGGAGAGAAAGAGGGAGTAATCGATACTTCTCGCACCCTACGTTTGACCCTTTCTTAAATGGGTCCCAATGATTGTGGCTGCACACCATACAGCAATTTAACATTAATAGTTTACAATCCTGCTTACCAACATTGTCAGGTCATAACTGTACGTTTCGCATAAAATCGTACCGTACAATAAGTGAACCCGTTCGATATGATCTTGTATGATCATAGTGAAATGATTGACTGACACAAAATGGGTTTCTCATATGCGGCTGGGTCTTACGCCTTGTTGGAGCGTTTTGCCATCTGCAGTGTCGCTCACCAGTATGCACAGTATATGTACTGAAGGAATTGATGGGCGATATTGGGAATGATGAGATGCTCTGAGCGGTGGGGGTCTGGTCGTGTGTGGGGTGCATATTTTGTGTGCGTATACTATACACATCTCCCCCTTTTTGTCCCGTGTCAGGGGCTCAGGCCTTAAACAACCCCTGGGTCTGGTATAACCACACTATACCACCTCATGAAAAATGTCCGAAATAAAGTATATTAGCTGTGGAACGCAGACTTCAGGTCTGTGTCACATGATCAGCAGGTGCTCCTTTGATGGCCAACACGGGGGACCCGTTAGGCATCCTATGAATGTTGGCCCAATTTTTCCTTTCAGTTACTCAACACAAGATGGAACATCCCCGGAAAGAAGAAAAAATAATCAGGATACCCAATGATCAACCTTATATGCATGTTCTTTCAGATATACAAGGAAAAATGGTAGCTCAGCCGAGAGACGACCCAGTGACGTGCCAGCCAAGAGACGACTCAGTGACGTGCCAGCCGAGAGACAAAGAAAAGTGTGGACCAGAGAAAATAACATACAAGTACTCCATTGTTATTTTAAGAGCAACCCAACACAATAGAGGTTATAGAAAAAGAATGCTTTAGATTTGGAATGACAACAAAAATTTCAGCACAACCAGCCAAAGATGGGCAGACCAAGCAAGAATGATCTTGAATAGAAAACTTTTTCTGATCTTGAGATAATAGAGATATGTGGACAGGAAAATCAAGGAATACAAATCCATCAGAAACAACTAAATAAAATAAACAACACGCTGGCAATCAAAACAATGTACAACCTAGCTTCACGGCACACGAACTAACACAAGAACAAAGAAAGGATATAGAACTGATACAACAAATCATGACTGATAAGAAAAGCACATTACCATCCCTAAGAAACATAGAGTGAAAAAAAGTCAAGAAAGAAACTGAAAAGGTAAACAAGATATTGATGATCATCCCAACAAACAATATCACTGATCTAAATAACCTTATCTATGCAGGAGCAAAACTAGTCTCCGATAGAATTGGTGCAGCCGTACGAAACACAAACAGAGAAACAAACAGAAACACTAAAGCTAGGTGCAGGTTCAGATTGGAAGAACAAATTTAAAAAAAAACTATGACAACAAATAAATACTTTAAACAAAATTACAAATGCACATTTATCTAGAAAGTTGAAAAGACGACAGCAAATTAAAATGGAAGAAGTTAATCAAAAGATATCAGCTATAGAAGGAAGACATAAAAGATACCGAGATAGAACTAAACAGTACAAACAAAATAGAACCTTCCAAAACAATGAAAATAAATTTTATGAACAAAATGGTGGATCAAAACCAAACACAGATGAACACCCAGATGCAACAGAAGCAAAACAATTTTGGAGTGATATATGGGAGAAGAAAGAACAAGAACTTGGGTGAACAAGGAAGAAGGGAGAGGAACGAGCTCAGTTAGTAGAGAAGTTTGCAGAAACGAAAGTGATTACTGGTGTCATTTCAACAGACTCCAGTTGGAAAACTTTTTACAATTTAAAAATTTAAAAAAACAAAACAAAAAAATATACAATGACCAGCTCTACGCGGTTTTAAAAATGAAAACGAGAGAAGATTTTGGCAGTACCTAGTAAGAGCCAAAATGTGTGTGTTTGTGACTGTATTTTTGTAATGGGCATGGCTACCCCCCCCCCCCGACATAAACGGCAAAGAATCGCTTGTGCCGGGCACCAGACACCCGGATGGGACGAGACGGAATTTGCATAAGGGGTGGCTGATCGATGATAAATACGGACAGTGGCTGATACTGTCAGTGAGCAACAAAGCAAGTGTCTGTGAGAGAAGTGAAATTCGACGACTACTATTGTGTTTTGGGTGAACAAAGAAAAAGGGAGAGGAACGCGCTCAGTTAGTAGAGAAGTTTGCAGAAAAGAAAGTGATTACTGGTGTCATTTCAACAGACTCCAGTTAGAAAACTTTTTTTACAATTTTAGCAGTAATTATTAGAAATGCATGTGCACCACCAACCAACCCCACCCCCACCCCCAGTGGAAAATATTTATTGACCGGTATGACACGTGGTGAATTTAGATTTTTTCAATCGCCATATTAAATTTTTGGCTTTTTCTCTTTTCGACTCAATGGTTTATTGAAATTGAATTTTTAGATTTTATTCAATGTGATGTGATTAATGATATCTAATGTAAGTCATTTTTAGTCATGATGTTATAACGAGTTTGGGTAATTTTATAATTCTGATAAGTTTTACCTTTGTAGAAATTGATTTTTGAAAATTAATTTTGAAACTTTTATTTGGGAATGTAATATTTTTTTGTGTTGGAGGGTTCCTGAAGAATTTGTAGCCACCGGCAGTGACCGAGTGTGGAAATGTGTTAACCAGGGTAAAATGATTGTCCCTCAGAGTTGAACGAAGAGGCACAGAAAAATAGTTGTAAAAAGGAAATTTAAAATACTTAATGGTATTGGTGTGTTGTGTCGTGTAAGGAATTGTGGGTAACACATAGCTGATGAAGATTTTTTGTTGCGCGGTAAAATTGTTGTTGTTTTATTCATGCATGTTGATTTTGATATGTTGGGACCATGTGTCTTGAATGCTCTTGAATTTTGTTTTGGTATGATTGTATTATTGATGTAAATTGTCTTCCCAGTCTCCAGTTCAGTGACATGTGGAGCGGAAAACTGGTGAATTGGTCATTGGAATCCAGGCAAACGTGTTGCTGAAGTGACCAGGGTCACGTTGGTTAGTGACCAGGATTTGGGGACCAAGAGGTTGGTCCAGTTGTGTTTTGATTTTGCCAAGAAATTGTAAATGGCCCTGCAGTGGGGTTTTTTTTTTGGGGGGGTCTTTTTTTTTTTTTTTTTAAGTTGAAAACTTGTTGTAAATGTAATTTTGATGTATGCATGGGGGGAATCAGACAACCACACAGAGAGAGAATATAATTGGAAGCAATTTAGAAAATTACCAGAATACGGGAGAGCCTCGAAATGGAGAGACAAGTAAAAAGTAAATTCATAATTAGTTATGAATTTAAAATGTATGATTATGAGGCATGTTACATAATTGTTAGTACCCTAACACTTATGTACGCCACAACACCCTCATGAATTGCGTAAGTTTATCTTAATGTAAAGTCAAAATCATTGATACATAGAATAAATCTTATTTATTAACGAGGTCGCTATGAAAATCTGAGTTAGATTTGCCTCAAAACAGCCCATGTTATTAGTGCGTTTAAAAACTTGCAATGTGTCTTATATTTAACTAATAAATAAAGATTTACATAATATATGGTGTGGTTAATTTGCATACTGGTTTTAACAAAACCAAGTTTAATAAATAATTACTTGATGTAATTTATCTCTAATATTATTGTTTTATTCTCCAACGTATTAAAATCAATCCTATGAATTTTATATAGAAACCAATTAAAATATTATTAAAATAAGTGTAATCTTTTTATATGCGTTCTTATTTAATCTCTCTCTCTCTCTCTCTCTCTCTCTCTCTCTCTCTCTCTCTCTCTCTCTCTCTCTCTCTCTCTAGGGGGAGGGGGCTTCTGTGTCTCACCTCAACGACACGCTCCTTAGTACTGTCCCTAAAACGCGTGCTATGTTGTTATAGTAGTTTTCGCCAATATGAGAAAAAAGAAAGGGGAGAATTTGCATTGGTAACATAGTACCCGTCAAAGATGAATTACGAAACGAAAACCTTACCTATGCGGGAAAAATGTGTCTCTTTTCCAGATTGCAAACAGTTACGAGTCTTAACAGCTCTCTCTCTCTCTCTCTCTCTCTCTCTCTCTCTCTCTCTCTCTCTCTCTCTCTCTCTCTCTCTCTCTCTCTCTGTAAAGGTGGCTCTAGTCTGTGTTTCACCTCAATGACATGCTCCTTAGTACTGTCCCTAAAATGCGTCCTATGTTGTTATAGTAGTTCTAGCCAATGCGAGAAAAGAGGAAAGGAAGAATTCTTATTGGTAACATAGTACCTGTCAAAAATGAATTATGAATGGAAAACCTTACCTATGCGGGTAGAATTTTTCTTTTTCTTTTCCGAAGTACAAACAGTTTCGATGATTCTTTTTTCGATCTTCTTCAGATTTGGAAAATCAGTGACTGTCATAACATTGTTAACATCGCTAGCGATATGGTGTAACTCTTTCACGTCGACCGCTTTGCCAACTCCAACAGAAAATACTTCAACTTTTAGGGTGTGAAGAGCTTCCGCCGCTGCTTGAGTGGCGTTTGGTCTGACTGAAGTACCATCCGTAATGACAATGACGACCTGTTTAACATTGGAGCCACGTCCGCCATTTTGTGATGAAAAGGCGTGTTTT
This sequence comes from Doryteuthis pealeii, assembly GCA_023376005.1. Taxonomy (NCBI): domain Eukaryota; kingdom Metazoa; phylum Mollusca; class Cephalopoda; order Myopsida; family Loliginidae; genus Doryteuthis; species Doryteuthis pealeii. The sequence goes on from CM042173.1 coordinate 20,744,171, forward strand.
TTGACATCTTCAAGAGCTTGGTCGGTATTTGTGAAGCCATCGTCTCGCTTGATGCTATGAAGTTTGAGCAATAATTGATTTTTGTCTTTGAAATCGTTCAGCTTGATGAGAAAGTTTGATTTATTGGCGAAAGTGAAGAGGGCAATTTGGATGTGCTTCGGTCCGATTTTGGAATCTTTGACGAAGTTCGATACAAAATCAATTTCTTTTTGAAAGTCATTTGCTTTCAAACTGCTCGAAGTGTCCAACACAAAGACAAGGTCAACAGGGATAACTGAACAGACTGAAAATAAATTGAAAAAAAAAATAAATAAATAAAAAATAATATATATATATATATAAAAATAATTAATCGTAAAAAATTCCTTTACTAAAAATCTTTTGAATTGCAACCGTCACATTTCTTAATACCCATCCCCTTCCGTTTAAATTGTTTCGTCTTATTGCCAACATCTCAAAAATCCGCTACATTTGGATGACAAAAGGTATACATATGAGACATGACCGACTTATTTATGGCGCGAAATGCCCACGTTGGTGAATATTGTAACGTCTTTCGTTCCTTTTTTGCAGTATTAAGGTTTTTTTTTTTGTAAACTGATTTGACTTTCCTCTCCGACCCAAACAACTACGGGAGTGAATGAGCTCTGATGATGATTTTTGTAAAATCGAAATATTGATCAGTATCAGCTATGATTATATTATAAATTGTTTTCTTCTTTAACAGCATTGTGTGATGTTTTCATTCCACCTTTTCTTACTCATATATATATATATATATATATATATATATATATATAAGTAATTGGTAATTTGCTTGAAGCATTGTTAAGTATGTTATAATGTATTAATTTGAAAGCAATTACAATGCAAGTAAAAAATAAAAACAAAAACAAAAACAATAAAAACGAGAGAAAACATGGTTTCAATACAACACCATCAATTACTTTTAAAGCAAATAATTGAACAGAAAGAACAGAAAGACAAAAAATAACATCTTTTTGTTTTTATTTTTTACTTGCATTGTAATTGCTTTCAAATTAATACATTATAATATATATATATATATATATATATATATATATATATATATATATATATATATATATATACATGGGTTATATGACGTTATATAATACAAGTATTTAGACTATTAATACTCAGGTTTTAATAGTCACTTAAAGTTCAAGATTACCATTAAAAGTTGGGAATCCAAAATTTCAGGATTGCGGGTTCAGATTCGGTCCGGAATGCTTTTAATTTTCTCACGTAGTCGGCCTGATTTCAAAATGGTAATATATGTTGGATTATGACCTCTAGGAGTAAGGTTGAAAAATGTGATACACTGACACATTGACATTGGTATCTATTAGTTTAGAAGACCAGAACTGATACTAATTATACGACTTTAGTGTAAAATAACTAAGTATCGCAATCAATTATTTTAGTAATAAATTTTTTAAAGTTTTTTTTAATTAAACATTGAACATGAAACCGAGTTTCAAAATCAAATATTAAGTTTTACCAACTAAAATAATCCCTTGAGAATATGAGGCTACTGATTGTAAGGTGTGTGTCCAGAACCACGTGATTAGACTCGACATCTAACTCTAATTATTATACATATGCTGGATCCCAAGCTATATAGGTGTGAGGAGAAATGAAAGAGCTGACCCCGCAGCTAAATCGGCTCTAGATTTGATCCCCGACACATTCAAGATTCCATATACTGACTTGAAAACTAAAATTAATAGATTCCTTCATACAAAATTGCAACAACACTGTAATAACAACATCCACAAAGAAACTCTTCCTAATCAAACCCACTTTAAGAAAGTCTAGAAAGAAACAAGTCATTGTGTCCTGATTACACATTGTTCACACAAGACTAACGCATTCCTATATACTCAAACAAGAACAACAACCACCGTGTGAAACATGTCAAACACCTTTGACTGTTAAACACTTATTCATGGAATGCAGGTTTTTTGCTCACATCAGAAACCGTTATTTTAAAGCACACAATATGAAAGATCTATTTGAAAATATCAACATAGAGGACATTCTGTCCTTTTTGAGGGAAATAAAATTATACCATAGAATATAGACATGAACTTAATCGATACCATACAACATGATCTCACATGCTAACACATTGTTAAAACCAATTACTAAAAAGTATAAATATAAATACACAACATATATTACTTTCTAACCGTTAGGCATGGCATAAACCCGGACGGGTTGATATGCCGTTAAAATCAATCAACGAACCAGCCAGAACCACGTGGTAAATTACTACGCGACGATAACTGGCGTCATTTCGTTTTCCCTTTATTTTTGTTTCTCCTTGTATAATTATGTTCAATGAAGTAAACGAACGTGTAAGCACGTGTGTTCAGTACCTCCGTTAAAATACGTCTTGTTTTCTCATTTTTACTAACACTCTGAGTCGACTAAACCACACCATATTAACAGTCTATGTGCCTACTTATTCCACATAGTATTTGTATAAACGGTTGTTTAGAAATTATTCCGTTTAAAAATGCTAGAGAAATACTTTGGAATGAAAACATCCGAGTATAAACGGTTGATTAGAAATTATTCCGTTTAAAAATGCTAGAAAAATACTTTGGAATGAAAACATCCGAATATAAACGGTTGATTAGAAATTATTCCGTTTAAAAATGCTAGAGAAATACTTTGGAATGAAAACATCCGAGTATAAACGGTTGTTTAGAAATTATTCCATTAAAATCTGCTGGAGAAATATGTTGGAATGAAAACATAATTAACATATGAGGAGATAGATATATAAAAACGAGTGCTGAGAGAAAAAAGAAAGACCGTCTGAGAATCAACTCGCACGGAGCTGGTGTCAGTTAGCCAATTCGACTGCTTTCTTTTTTTCATTTTTTTTTTTTTTCATTTTTCCTACTGGGGTAAATAGTTGTTTTGTATTGCTTTGATCCTTCTTTCTATCTTCCTCTGTTTGGTCGACTACTACTACCACAAGTTAACGATCCACGGCGGAAATAAACTTTATACCGACAATCAGAAAAACGGTTGGTGTTCGACTTTTTGTTGTGACATAAGTTACCACGGAAAACATAAAAAGAAAAAGATGAGAGTAGAATGACCAAAAGGGCTCATTAAGGGTTAATGTTACTTACTTGGTTTTTCGCAGGTGACTTTATTGACGGAATCTTCCAGTCCCTTTAGTTCAGAATAATTGTTGACAGAGAAAGAGTTTTCATCAGACGAGGCGATTTTCTTCAATTCATCTTGATCGGTGTGTTTACCGACTCCAATGGAATAAGTATTAATATTTAATTTGTGAAGTGATTCGGCTGCCGCTATCGTTTCTTTTAGATGAATTGATTGTCCGTCTGTAATAACAATGACAACCCGTTGTACATCTGGCCGTGCACCGAAAGCCGTGCTAAAACCGTCTCTTAGAATATCTTGAAGGACAAGATGGGTGTTAGTCATACCATTCAATTGTTTAATGTGTTCAACGGCATGGATCATGGACATCTTATCTTGGTAAACACCCAGGGGAAAACTTAAGGCCGACTTGTCAGCAAATGTGAAGACGCTAATCTGAGTTCCTTCTTTGCCGATTGTATCCGTGTCTTTGATGAATTTCGAGACGAATTTCAGTTGCAACTTAAAATCTTCAGGTTTGATGCTTGTAGAAGCGTCCAGGGCGAAGATCACATCTGTTAAAGCGTGTTTACATATTTCTTCTATAAAAGAAAAAGAAAAAGAAAAAAAAAGACAGATATCATTTCGTTGTTTAGTTGGTTGGCTGACTGGTTGGATTTTACGGCATGTCAACCCTTGTTGGGTAATTTTATGAAGGAAGATCTATTTGGAAATATATATATATATATTTTACCATCCCCTCCGCACGTGTAGGATGCGACACAAGGTCAATTTCTTAAGCGGAGTTCAACAGGTTTGAGTTAAGAGTTTTCCTTCTCCTAGACTGGTTACCTAGCCATGGTTAAAGAATCCAGTATGCCCTGCTATTTATCCATAGCTGGAGGGAGAATTGGATTCATACCTTTCCAAGGGTATTAGCACCATGGGAAATGCCAACGGCTTCGTCCAAGAATTGAACTCGCGTTGATGAATCCATTTCCTACGACTCTAACCATTAGACCACGCGCCTCCAATCTATTTGGAAATATATATCGATTGTTTGGTTGGCTGGTTCCTTGCTTTATTTTTATTCATTCTTGTTGGGTATTCAATTTATAAATATATTTTAATACATTTTCTTATCTATTTAACCCACAAATAGGATCCTAACAGGTACTACCACTCCGGGTTAGAGTGGACCTTGGAGTAATAGCAATAAAAGAGTAGTCCACATTCCCAGCGTTCCAGAATTGGAACTTCACCAGATGCAGTTTAACGTCATACACAGGAAAATGAGACCCCTCAGTCACTGCCTTCTAGCACACATATGATAAAAAGAATTAGGGTTGTTATAAGTGTAATAGAGTTGGGACAATCATATAGGTGCTAGGGATTGACGTGACCAGCCGATTGATCAGAGGGAGCGTCTCCTACCGCCCGTCTAGCCTATGTCAGGATCAATGTGGAGTGCTATATGGCATGGACTGTTCAGCCACCACTCGAAATTTAAGAAAAATGTAAAAATGAAACATTACGCGATGTTTCGTCATCAACTATTTGAATGAGAACGCTAACATCGCGTGACGTTTCGTTTTTTACATTTTTTTTTTTTTTTTTTTTTGCATTTTGAGTGCCAGCTTCAGCCTTTTAACATCGTGAACTAAGGCTCATAAGCTTTTGGTTGTTTTTCCATCAATTTCTTTTCACATGATTTATAATTATTAAACAAGTTGAGCCCCGTTGATGGTTTGATTAAAACCGAAACACTTTAGCGTCGGCTTTCTGTAAGTCAATCTTTGACTTATGTTTTTAGTTTTTAAAAAACGTTATACTTAATTACATAGTCGGATTTTATATCTATTTTTCTTCTCATTAATGTATATATATATATATGTGTGTGTGTGAGTGTGTGTTTCTGTATATATACATATATATATATATATATATATATATATATATATATATATATATATATATCGCATGTATATGGTATAAAATAAGATAAATAGATGAATAAGTAAATAATCTCCGTTCATCTTAGCAGTTTCAAGTTGAATGTATTTTGTGATTTTCTTAACGCGTTTACCTTCACCCGTTGATGACATTAGTTATTTATCTATTTATATTATTTTATACCATATACATGCGATATATATATATATATATATATATATATATATATATATATATATATATATATTATACATGCGAGATTTACCACCATTTATCAACGTGCCAACAACAAGGACATTTAATAACGGTTAATACAAGCGCCTAATTCGACTGCCTCCTTTTTTTCTTTTTGTATTTTTCCTACTGGCGTAAATAGTTGTTTTGTATTGCTTTTATCTTTCTTTCTATCTTCCTCTGTTTGGCCGACTACTACTACCACAAGTTAACGATCCACGGCGGAAATAAACTTTATACCGACAATCAGAAAAACGGTTGGTGTTCGACTTTTTGTTGTGACATAAGTTACCACGGAAAACATAAAAAGAAAAAGATGAGAGTAGAATGACCAAAAGGGCTCATTAAGGGTTAATGTTACTTACTTGGTTTTTCGCAGGTGACTTTATTGACGGAATCTTCCAGTCCCTTTAGTTCAGAATAATTGTTGACAGAGAAAGAGTTTTCATCAGACGAGGCGATTTTCTTCAATTCATCTTGATCGGTGTGTTTACCGACTCCAATGGAATAAGTATTAATATTTAATTTGTGAAGTGATTCGGCTGCCGCTATCGTTTCTTTTAGATGAACTGATTGTCCGTCTGTAATAACAATGACAACCCGTTGTACATCTGGCCGTGCACCGAAAGCCGTGCTAAAACCGTCTCTTAGAATATCTTGAAGGACAAGATGGGTGTTAGTCATACCATTCAATTGTTTAATGTGTTCAACGGCATGGATCATGGACATCTTATCTTGGTAAACACCCAGGGGAAAACTTAAGGCCGACTTGTCAGCAAATGTGAAGACGCTAATCTGAGTTCCTTCTTTGCCGATTGTATCCGTGTCTTTGATGAATTTCGAGACGAATTTCAGTTGCAACTTAAAATCTTCAGGTTTGATGCTTGTAGAAGCGTCCAGGGCGAAGATCACATCTGTTAAAGCGTGTTTACATATTTCTTCTATAAAAGAAAAAGAAAAAGAAAAAAAAAGACAGATATCATTTCGTTGTTTAGTTGGTTGGCTGACTGGTTGGATTTTACGGCATGTCAACCCTTGTTGGGTAATTTTATGAAGGAAGATCTATTTGGAAATATATATATATATATATTTACCATCCCCTCCGCACGTGTAGGATGCGACACAAGGTCAATTTCTTAAGCGGAGTTCAACAGGTTTGAGTTAAGAGTTTTCCTTCTCCTAGACTGGTTACCTAGCCATGGTTAAAGAATCCAGTATGCCCTGCTATTTATCCATAGCTGGAGGGAGAATTGGATTCATACCTTTCCCAAGGGTATTAGCACCATGGGAAATGCCAACGGCTTCGTCCAAGAATTGAACTCGCGTTGATGAATCCATTTCCTACGACTCTAACCATTAGACCACGCGCCTCCAATCTATTTGGAAATATATATCGATTGTTTGGTTGGCTGGTTCCTTGCTTTATTTTTATTCATTCTTGTTGGGTATTCAATTTATAAATATATTTTAATACATTTTCTTATCTATTTAACCCACAAATAGGATCCTAACAGGTACTACCACTCCGGGTTAGAGTGGACCTTGGAGTAATAGCAATAAAAGAGTAGTCCACATTCCCCAGCGTTCCAGAATTGGAACTTCACCAGATGCAGTTTAACGTCATACACAGGAAAATGAGACCCCTCAGTCACTGCCTTCTAGCACACATATGATAAAAAGAATTAGGGTTGTTATAAGTGTAATAGAGTTGGGACAATCATATAGGTGCTAGGGATTGACGTGACCAGCCGATTGATCAGAGGGAGCGTCTCCTACCGCCCGTCTAGCCTATGTCAGGATCAATGTGGAGTGCTATATGGCATGGACTGTTCAGCCACCACTCGAAATTTAAGAAAAATGTAAAAATGAAACATTACGCGATGTTTCGTCATCAACTATTTGAATGAGAACGCTAACATCGCGTGACGTTTCGTTTTTTTACATTTTTTTTTTTTTTTTTTTTGCATTTTGAGTGCCAGCTTCAGCCTTTTAACATCGTGAACTAAGGCTCATAAGCTTTTGGTTGTTTTTCCATCAATTTCTTTTCACATGATTTATAATTATTAAACAAGTTGAGCCCCGTTGATGGTTTGATTAAAACCGAAACACTTTAGCGTCGGCTTTCTGTAAGTCAATCTTTGACTTATGTTTTTAGTTTTTAAAAAACGTTATACTTAATTACATAGTCGGATTTTATATCTATTTTTCTTCTCATTAATGTATATATATATATATGTGTGTGTGTGTGTGTGTGTTTCTGTATATATACATATATATATATATATATATATATATATATATATATATATATATATATCGCATGTATATGGTATAAAATAAGATAAATAGATGAATAAGTAAATAATCTCCGTTCATCTTAGCAGTTTCAAGTTGAATGTATTTTGTGATTTTCTTAACGCGTTTACCTTCACCCGTTGATGACATTAGTTATTTATCTATTTATATTATTTTATACCATATACATGCGATATATATATATATATATATATATATATATATATATATATATATATATATATATATATATATATTATACATGCGAGATTTACCACCATTTATCAACGTGCCAACAACAAGGACATTTAATAACGGTTAATACAAGCGCCTAATTCGACTGCCTCCTTTTTTTCTTTTTGTATTTTTCCTACTGGCGTAAATAGTTGTTTTGTATTTTTATCTTTCTTTCTATCTTCCTCTGTTTGGCCGACTACTACTACCACAAGTTAACGATCCACGGCGGAAATAAACTTTATACCGACAATCAGAAAAACGGTTGGTGTTCGACTTTTTGTTGTGACATAAGTTACCACGGAAAACATAAAAAGAAAAAGATGAGAGTAGAATGACCAAAAGGGCTCATTAAGGGTTAATGTTACTTACTTGGTTTTTCGCAGGTGACTTTATTGACGGAATCTTCCAGTCCCTTTAGTTCAGAATAATTGTTGACAGAGAAAGAGTTTTCATCAGACGAGGCGATTTTCTTCAATTCATCTTGATCGGTGTGTTTACCGACTCCAATGGAATAAGTATTAATATTTAATTTGTGAAGTGATTCGGCTGCCGCTATCGTTTCTTTTAGATGAACTGATTGTCCGTCTGTAATAACAATGACAACCCGTTGTACATCTGGCCGTGCACCGAAAGCCGTGCTAAAACCGTCTCTTAGAATATCTTGAAGGACAAGATGGGTGTTAGTCATACCATTCAATTGTTTAATGTGTTCAACGGCATGGATCATGGACATCTTATCTTGGTAAACACCCAGGGGAAAACTTAAGGCCGACTTGTCAGCAAATGTGAAGACGCTAATCTGAGTTCCTTCTTTGCCGATTGTATCCGTGTCTTTGATGAATTTCGAGACGAATTTCAGTTGCAACTTAAAATCTTCAGGTTTGATGCTTGTAGAAGCGTCCAGGGCGAAGATCACATCTGTTAAAGCGTGTTTACATATTTCTTCTATAAAAGAAAAAGAAAAAGAAAAAAAAAGACAGATATCATTTCGTTGTTTAGTTGGTTGGCTGACTGGTTGGATTTTACGGCATGTCAACCCTTGTTGGGTAATTTTATGAAGGAAGATCTATTTGGAAATATAGATCGGTTAGTTCTTCTTATTATTATTATTGATGATTATCCATCTGATGAGACTTGATTAGGGGAGCTTTGTTAAATCAACTTAGATTTATAAAGGCCCCAATTTTGGTCGAAATAAATTTATTATGGAATAACGGTGTTGAGTTTTTCCTTCCTTTCAAAGATAAATATTGCTCTGTATATAATCTAAAAAGATTATTATACACTGAGCTCTCTGTAATGATTTAAAGATTCACAGTATTTGTACATACTGGATCATACAATAATAATACAGTGTGTCTTAGAAATCACATCCCTTAATACTAAGTTTTGTATACCTCACACCGATCTATCTATCTATCTCTCTCTCTCTCTCTCTCTATATATATATATATATATATATATATATATATATATATATATGGGGGTGTTATTTATTTAAACTAGCAAATATATACACCCTCCGGGTGCAAGTATTTAAGTTTTAATGTAATAAAATATCGTATTAAATTAGAAAGGCTAATGAAACTAAATAAGAATGCAGATAAAAAGATTTGAAACAAAGGGGGTGATAATAGATAAATAGAACAACTGAAACTTACTCTTCCATCACTCTCGCCTTTCCTTGTTATTTTTTCTAATTTAAGTATTTAGTTAAAAAAGGAAGTAAAGAATAAAATGACAGTTATTTTTTCTTGTTAATGGATTTCATTTAAGATTCATTGAAGAGATTTTTGCTTATATTCATTAAAATAAAACCAAACAGTTAGAAATCAATAATACTAAGCACATATTTATTAAAATCACATTTTTAATATCAATGTGCAAATAAGCCTTCCTGTTCACACTGTAAACTGCTATTTTAGTGTATATATAAATACAATTGCATATTATTCATTTGTAGATATGATTATAATAATGTAAAACAATTTTATTAGAAATTGAGGTTTAAATAAAAATAAAATCATGGAGAATGTGACGTAAATAACAAAGGGAATTGTGACTTGAGTAGTGATATAGTTTCGGTTACAGACAGAAAAACACACAATCTCCATTATAATAAGATATACAAATACTTACTTGTCTTTTTCTTTTCGCAAATGATTCTGTTTACTTGTTTTTCAAGACTTTTCAGACCCTGAAAGTTCTTTACGGTAAGGGCGTTTTCTCCTGTCGTAGCAATCGCTTTCAACTCATTTTTATCAATAAGGTCTCCAACACCAATGGCCATTGTGAAGATGTTTTTCTTGTGTAACGCGGCAGCGGATATTTTTGTCTTCAACGGATTTTCCGACTCTCCGTCGGTAATGACCACCACGGCCTTCTGCGCATCCGGACGCGCATCCGCTCGGGGATCAAAGCCGTTCTTCACGACATCGTCCAAGACCAGATCAGTCTCAGTCAATCCACCCGTTGACTCAATGGCCATTATGCCCGATTTCAAAGACGCTTTGTCTTGGTATCTCCCCAATTTGATGACGTTGGCGAACTTTGTAGAGAAAGTGTAGATACCAACTTGAGTTCCTCTTTTACCAATTATCGGGGTGTCGTCCACAAACGCAGATACAAATTCCAACATTGTCTTAAAATCGGAATCTCCGATGCTTGAAGAAGAATCCAATACAAAAATTACATCTGTCTTTTTTACATTGCAATTTCTTTCGATGGGAGCTGTTGAAAAAAAAAAACACGAAAAATTACAAGAAATATGTAAGCATTAATAATACAAGGGTGGGTTTGGTTTGGTTTATTTTGTTTTGCGGCATATCAACCTCAGTGGGTCATTTAATGCCGATAAAGTTTTGAAATAAATCAATTCTTAATGGATAATACAATTTTTTTATAAATACATTTTTCTATTTAACCCATAGATGGGTCCCTAACAGGTACTACCACTCCGGGTCAGAGTGGACCAGAGAGCAATGGTGATGAAGGGGTGCTCCACATTCCCCAAACCTCCAAAACTGGAACCTCACCATCAGATAGAGTTTAACGTCATTCCCAGGACATGTAGACCCGCAGCTACCGCCTTCTAGCACCCATATGATAAAAAGTGGTTGGGGCTGGCCATAAGGGAATACAAGGGTAGATAAAAAAATGGTGCAATATTTTAGGACATGGGTAATTCCCATATCAAATCATCCAGGCCATGTCACCCCCCCCCTTCAATTTTTCGGAAATTTTGTCCATGTGTGGACTATGTTAAAGTTAGACATCCCCAAAATTTGAG
>CM042173.1:20760325-20790325 GCA_023376005.1 Doryteuthis pealeii
GAGATAGATAGATAGATAGATAGATAGATAGATAGATAGAAACAGATTGAGACAGACGGACGTACAGCTAAATAGCAATCTACAATAGATAGCTAGATAGATGCTGGTACAGATAGATAGATAGATAGATAGATAGATAGATAGATCTTAAATAAATAGCCAGTCCATAATATTCTGAGGAAGTACAACAATGATCTTGTTAATATCTTCTTACCTGTTGAAACCTCGTCCCACATGGGGGAAAGGCATATTATCAACAGCAATGATACAATCATCGCATTCGTTGTTATCAGGTAGAATTCCCAGGAGTTTCAACAAATTGAACAGCAAAGACGTTTCTTTCTTTATATCCACCAGACGACGTTTTTCCTTAATTGTCTCAGCCAATCGTTGCAAAGAAGGAACAAAAATAAAACAAGAAAGAAAAAAAAAAGTTCAGCCGATAAGCAAAATTCCTTATCAACTATTTTTGAAATATATTGCATTTGTTTGAAGTCATTTTTCGGAAGTAAGATAAATAAAAAAGAGAAAGGTATTCCTTTTATTATCACACACACACACACACACATACATACACACACACGCATACACACACACACATCTGTACACAAATACACATACACTTGTACAAACGCACAAACTCACACACGCACACACACATATATATAAACAGACAGTAGGAAGCGCGTGGTGTAATGGTTAAAGTCATGGGAAATGGACACGTTGCCCCGAGTTCAAATCCTGGACGTGGCAATTGCATTTCACTTAGCGCTAATACCCTTGGGAAAGGTATGAACCCTACTCTCCTCCCAGCTATGGGTAAATAGTAGGGCAGACTGGGCTCTTTAACCTTGGTTAGGCAACCGGTCTAGGAGAAGGAAAACTCTGAATTAAAAACCTGTTAGACTCCGCTTAAGAAATTGACCTTGTGTCGCATCCTACTCGTGCGGAGGGGTTGGTAAATATGTATATATAAACAGACATGCATACACAAACGCACACTCATCTGTACACACACACACACACATACACACACACACACATACAGACATACACACACACATACACACATATTAATAAAAACGAATTGATATGTTTTTTTGTTTGTTTTTTTTTGTTCATTTGGTTGTTTTTTCATTTTTATAAACTTATATACTGTCGGATTCACTTCCATTTTTTGGATAAAATTGCAAATTGCAAATCGTCGCCAAAATTAAAACAGAAAAAATTGGCTTGGGCATAGATTTTAATGAATTTAATTATTACTTTTACTTTTAATATTACTTTTAATTTTTAATTTTAACAGTTAGTTGTGTTTTTAACCGTTTTTCATTCGACGTTATTTTCCTACAGAGGGCCGCAAGAGAACTAATTTTTAAGGGAGATATATATTTTCCGATAATTTATTACCATAAAAAACACGGATTATTACACTTTTGGTCATCAATACTTAAGAAAAGCAAGCGTCGCCTGTAATATTGAAATAGAAAGTACATTTTTTGTTTGTACATGTTTATTAATTCTGACTAGTCTTATCATTCATCTGTTTTATTTTATCTATTTTTTCCTTAAACACAACTAACGGTTAAAATTTAAGTTCAAAATAACATAAATCGTGTCCTTAGTAATAATTAAATTCATTAAAATCTATGCCCAAGCCAAATTTTTCCGTTTTAATTTTTTTCCTGATATATTTAATTATATTAATTAAACAATGACAGACAGCGGATGATCGGCTGGTTAAGAAATTAATTTATGACCGGCTGTTAAATTACCTCAGGGGTGGCAACACACATGACCCAGACAAAAATATATAATCCTTGTCTATTGATCTGTCCTCAAAGTAGAAAGATGTAGTATCAGTTTTAATCCTTGTCTGTTACTCTGTCCTCAAAGTAGAAAGATGTAGTATCAGTTTTAATCCTCGTCTGTTTGTAGAAAGATGTATCAGTTTTAATCCGTGTCTGTTATTTGTCCCCAAAGTAGAAAGATGTAATCAGTTTTAATCGTGTGACAGTTGATCTGTCGTTAGAGTAGAAAGTCGTAGTATCAGTTTTAATCCTTGTTTGTTGATCTGTCCTTAGAGTAGAAAGACGTAGTATCGGTTTCAATCCTTGTCTGTTAATCTGTCTTAAAGTAGAAAGATTGTATCAGTTTTAATCCTTATCTGTTGATCAATGTTTACATTTTTTGCACTGTTAATTCAATTGAAATTTAACGTAGCCAAAACCAAGTTATGACTAGAGGCTTTTTTTTTAATTCTATGAAAAATCAATGAAAGGTCTGATTTTCACGAAAAATTCCATAATTACTTACCTTTTGATGAAAATATGTCTGAAATAGTTTTTTTTCTAAAATATATTAGGAGAAATATTTTTACGAGGTCTACCTCCCACCCGGTGAGTAATTTTTCCCAAGTCGGATAATTTGATTTTTGAATTGACTGTTTTCCTTTGTATGTTTTTCTTTATGCTCGTTATTTCTTTTTTTGTGAGTTTTTTTTTTTTTTAAGTTCAAAAATATTTACGTTTCTTCCTTTAATATTGCCTAAACTGATCACGTGACGTATTTTGGTGGTACCTATTGATCGCAGACACACGCCAAACGAACAGACAAATATTCAAAAAATCCTTTTTACTTATTTATTTCATGTTTCTAAACAATGTCTATTTTGCAACCTTTGTTTGCTTCTGTTTGTTGTATTTTATGGCACGTCAACCCATATTGAGTTATTTTATGCCAAAGACGTTTTGCTCTATTTATGCTTGATGGGTATACAAAAAAAAATTCCGGGTGGATCTGCGGGTAAGAACAATGAAGGGGTACTCTACATTCCTCAGAGCTCCAAAATTGAAACTTCCCCATTAGATGCAGTTTAACGTTATAGACAATACACTAATACCCTTAGTTACCGCCTTCTAGCACATATATGATAAGAAGGACAGGTGCTTGCCATAAGGGCAATAGGGTTGAAACAGTCATATAGGTGCTATGGTTTAATGGGACCAGCCGATTGATCAGAGGAGGGGGGCTCTCCGCTATCCATCTTGCCTTAGTAAGGACCAAAGAAGAGTGTTGCATGTCATGGACAGATCTGTCACCAGCGTTCCATCCTTCAGCATCACGGATCACCACCCACGACCAACAGGTGTCTCCAGGGGATTTTAACCCTCTTCAGAGGGGCAGTAGGTGAATTCTTCTACCCCAGCTGACAGGGTGGACAATCTTTATTATCAATTAAAAATTTTCACTAAACAATTACAAACGTTATTTGTTACAATCTATACATGTATAAAGGGCAGTTGGTGTGTATGTATGTCCGGAGGAAATTACGAAAATAAAACAATTAACAACAAAGTATATATAAATACACATTCACTATGACCAGATTTTGCTTTTCGAGCAAAAATAATGAAGATTTGATTTATATTCATGAAGATAATTTTAAAAATTCTAGTGTAAAAATCTATTAGAAATGATTTTAGTATAAAAATGCATTGGAAATGATTATTACTATAAAATGCATTAGTATTAGATAGAAATACTTGAAGCTATGTAACTGTGTGCAAATTATTTGTATTAGATAGGAATACTTGAAACCATATAACTGTGTGCAAATTATTTGTATTAGAAAGGAATACTTGAAACCATATAACTGTGTGCAAATTATTTGTATTAGATAGGAATACTTGAAACCATATCACTGTGTGCAAATTATTTGTATTAGATAGGAATACTTTATATCATACTAGAAGAGGCTACCCCGTGTTGTAAAGGGGGATAAAAAGTTAGTCTCACAGATCCATTGATTGTTTTGGTTTTCCATAATTGATTTGTTTATGTTTCAATCATGAAGGCCACTAATGACTTTCCCTTCTCTTACTATTCAAATTCTAATTTTTAAACATGTTCATGAATATAAATGACATCTTCATTATTTTGGCATAAAAAGCAAGCTCTAGTGATAGTGAATGTGTAGATATATTTACTTTATTGTTAATTGTGTTATTTTAGTAGTTTCCTCCGGACATACATACACACAAACTGTCTTTTATATATGTATAGATAACTGTGTCAAAATAAAACTCTCAAGAAACAACGTAGTTTCTTCATAGTCCGGCACAAGGCCAAGAAAATGTGGGTATCTAGGAAATATCAAATTCACTACACTAGTAATGACCAGAAGAGCCAACTTACTTTTTAAGTCTTAGTAGAGTTTGACACAAGGCTACTATAGAGGGGCACCCAGTGAGGAACAAATTTGTGAGCATTAGATCGGCTCTTCAGCAAGCGCCCACTTAAAGCAAAAAAAAAACTTTGCATTTAACATAGTCAGGTATCGACGGGGCGGCCTAAATTCAGTATCAGCCAGTCGGCGAGAGAGTCTATCCCCTTTTCAATAGCGCTAGACCAAGGAGATTGTTTTAGCATCTGAGGTGGAGCGCCACACCTACCATCAGCTCCTTACTTTACCGCACAGTTCCCTGTGCTACTCATACGCTGAGTTGGCGAGGACCGGTATCGAACTAGGAACCTTGTGGTTTCTAGCCGAACTGAGCTAACCCGGCCCCTCACAAAAATTGAGCGCCCGGTGAGGATTGTACGTACAAGCAATAGTCCAGCACGTCACAAGTGGCCTCTTAAAATCTAAAGCTTTGTAAAGTCAGGCATAAGGCCATAATAATTGAGATATCCAGGACAAATCAGATTTACTACACTAGTGAATGTTTAGCTCAGTCGGTAAAGCATCTGCTTAGGAATCGTAAGGTTCCTCGCTAACTCAACGTAGCTTAGGTAATCTGATCTGTGCGGTCAAGTGGGAAACTAATGCTTGGTGTGGCGCTCCACCACAGCAAAACAATATCCCTGGTCTAATGAGTAGCACAGATTGGATAATCTGGTCTGTGTGGTAAAATGGGGAGCTGACGGTAGGTGTGGCGCTCCACCCCAGCAAAACAATATCCCTGGTGTAATGAGTAGCACAGATTGGATAATCTGGTCTGTGCGGTAAAGTGGGGAGCTGACGGTAGGTATGGTGCTCCACCCCAGCAAAACAATCTCCTTGGTCTAGCGCTAGCGAAAAGGATATAGACTCCCTCGTTGTCCAGCTGATACCAACTGTAGGTTACTCCGTCAACAACCTTCACACTAGTAAGGCTTGCTGGATATTACTCTACGGTAGGCGCCGTCTTTTTGCGTCTCCTGACCTTAGTATAATTTTCTTTAAAGTTGGCAGAGTGGCCTATTGTCGGTATCAGCCGGACAGCGTGGTAGTCAATTTCCTTTTCACTAGCGCTAGACCAGGGACATTTTTTCTGGGATGGAGCGCCACACCTACCGTCAGCTCCCACTTTATCGCACAGACCAGATTATCCAATCTGTGCTACTCATGCGCTAAGTTGGCGGGTACCAATATCGAACTAGGAACCTTGTGACAAAGCTAACCTGATAGGGCACACAGTGAGGATCAAAGTTACTAGCAATACTCATCATCTTTAACAGGTGGTCCCTTTGAATAGTCTGGCATAAGGTCGCAATTAAAGGGATATTCTGAAATGATCGGATTTGCGTCTACAATGATCCTATGTTGTAAATCAACTCTACGGTAGGCGTCTTCTTTTTACGCCATCTGACACAAATCTATTCTGGTAGGGCACCCAGTGAGAATCAAATTTACTAGCTCTTCAACGGACGCTGGTTTAAAACACAAAACTTAAACTTATTCTGGTAAAGGGCCAAAATAAATGGATGTATTTAAAGTGAGGATTTACGAGATCTCTCTTGCGAAGTCTCGCACTACGATAGACTCCCCTACATACGTTATAATGTGCCACCTGCTTTTTCGGACAAGGAAGATAAAGAAAAAAGGTCACGTGACTTTGAGATAAGACGAACTATAAGAAAATTAGATGTGAACACTTTAACTTCCTCGTATCTGTTATTTGCAATCTGTGAAATTGACGCCTGTTTTTTGTTGTTTCTTGCTTTTACATTGTCCTTTTTATAATCAACAGGATAACCTGTTGACTAGGGTAGGTCGATTTTTGAACTGTAACGTCTCTCGTGTGGCGAAAGTTGCATATTAACATAAGATACTACCGCACAAAATATTTTGCCTTCATTTGAGGAAATATATTTCAATCTTTTAAAGTGTTATCACTGTTATAGCTTAATTATTAGGTAAAAACCAGCATATCGAAGGTGTCGGTTGTGATGGGGGGGGGGATATTTTCAATTTGAATTCTTGTTATATTATTTTATTTGTTTCGTTTGAAATGACAACCTTTTCTGTTTTGAATATTGAAATTGATATATTTTCTAACCAATTTCTAGGCTAAATCTTACGAAAACGATGAAATTTTTATGCATTTTAATAGACGATCTTTGATGCTATTTCCTCAAACAATGGTGCAAGAGATCTAGATTTTGGTATCAGTATTCAGTATACTCTATTTAAAGTCATTTTTCTGTTGGCGTTGAACAAATGGGTAGCGCATGAGGGTTTGATCGTCTCTAATGGGGTCTAACTGACGAGAGGGGGTATTATGTTGGAAGACCCGACCCCCCCCCCAATGAACTGACGACGCTACCCAGCACTGTTTAGTCAAGCGCATCTCAAACATTAACATTCAAAGACAGTCAAATGATTTAGTAGACGATCTTTGATGCTATTTCCTCAAAAAATGGTGCAAGAGATCTAGTTTTTGGTATTAGTATTCAGTATACTTACACACAACTTTTGTGTCCCTTGACAATTTGATATTTTAAAAAGTGAAGAATCGACCTACCCTACTCTTGACCTTCACTACATGACCGACAATGCAGAATGTGTCCAACGAACCCCGTCTATCCTACTATTAAGAAGATAAGGATTAATGCCTTTCACAAAGTCATTAGTGCGACGTTGCAGTTTTTTTGTTTTTTGTCACACCAATGCCTCTAATTGCAGTTCGAACCTCTAATCCTTTTCGATGGAAGTCTGTCTCCAACCAAATGTTATCTACCAAGCCATTGTCAAAGTTTTAAAAAAGAAAAAAATGTTTATATCGGTGCAACTGAAATACCCTAGAAATAAAGGAGCTATTTCTATAAACAGTCGATCACCGATAAGAAATACACAGTGAAACCCTTTATATATATATATATATATATATATATATATATATATATATATATATATATATCCAATTACCGCGTTAACCTTTCCGTTGCGGTGGCATACGCAAATTATCTAAAAGTGCTCAATATATAAAAAACATAGAACAATAATAAATATTTTGTGAGGTAATTCTTTATATATTAATAATTGAGGTTTAAACAAAAATAAAAACCTTGGAAAATATGACGTAAATAACAAAGGGAATTGTTACTTGAATAGTAATATAGTTTCAGTTACAGACAAACACACAATCTCCATTCATTATAAAGATATAAACCATAAATAATTGAAAAAAAAATTAAAAAATTTAACCTTTATCCTGCAAAACATGCAAACAGTAATACAATTATTATTTCTACCATAAGATCTGTTATTAGAGTTCAGACAAATTTACTCTTGGGGAATTTTCTGAATTCTATCCTTCCTTTTTCAATTAATAAATACTAAAAAAAAAAATTCTGTAATTTTTAAAAAATTTTATTAATTCTTGAACTTTTTTTTTAACAATTCTTTAACAATTTAAAGTTCAAGTTTTAAATTAAATTTAATATTAATAAATATATTTGTTCTGGAAATAAATAAAACTTTAATTACTTAATATTAGTTTCAATATAGTATTTAATATTAATTAGAGATAAAGCTATGAATTTAAAATGTTTTTTATAATTTCGCTACATGAAAGACGTTACAGTTTGAAAATCGACCTACCCTGATGTACAATATTAATGCAATATCTATTATAGGTAGTAAAATATGGACATAAATCCGACGGTATGTAGAAAATAAAAAAGCAAAGTATTTCAAAAGATGAATTTATTCTAGATGATGAAGTCGACGTTCAAACGTTTCGTTTTGTTTCTTGTAACTTTCATCAGGACATAAGGATGAATAAAGTGTTGTCTGAATAGTGATGGATATCTTTTCAGAATATCTACATTAGGGTAGATCGATTTTTGAACTGTAACGTCTCCCATGTGGCAAACGTTGATAATAAACATTTTTTTAAAAATACCACATGAAATATTTATCTGCAAAATTTTGCTTTCTTTTGAGGAGATAGATTCCAATCTTTTAAAATATTATCATTGTTACAGCTTAATTATTAGGTAAAAAAGCAGCAGAGGTGTCGGTGATGATTAGGGGACATGTTTTCAATTTGAATTCTAGCCATATTGTATTCGCTTCGTTTAAAATGACAACCTTCTCTGTGTTAAATATGGAAATTGCTAAATTTTCTAACCAATTTCTAGGCTAAATTTTGCAAAATCGAGGATTTTTTGGTGCATTTTAATAGACTATATTTGATGCTATTTCCTCAAACAATGGTGCAAGTAAGAGATCTAGTTTTTGGTATCAGTAATCATTATATCAACACACAGCTTTTGTTGTCTGAAGAAATTTGATATTTTAGAAAAAATGAAAATCAACCTACCCTAGTGTACATGTATGTGTAAGGGTTTCAAGGGAAGTGGAAAGTATTACAGTGGTATTTAATAGACTATTTTTGATGTTTATTTCCTCAAACAATGGTGCAAGTAAGAGATCTAGTTTTTGAAATCAGTATTTGTTATACCAATGCACAACTTTCACCGTTTGAGAGAATTTGAAATTCTTAAAAAAGTGAAAAATCAACCTACCCTAATCTATATACAGATCAAATTCTGTTAATTCTTCCGATAATTCCTAAAAATGCCCCCTTAATTCATTTTTCAATCTTAATTTTTTTGCACTGTTTTATGGGTCCGGTTTAGCTCAGTCGGTAGAGCACCCGCCTACGAATTGTAAGGTTCCGGGTTCGATACCGATCCCCGTCAACTCAGCGTATGAGTAGCACAGATTATGTAATCTGATATGTGCGGTAAAGTGGGGAGCTGGTGGTAGGTGTGGCACAAAACAATCACTCTGGTCTTGCGCTAGCGAAAAGGAGATAGACTCCCTCACTGTTGGCTGATACCGACGGTAGACCTTATTGCTGTTTTTGATCTGATTAGGTAATTTATTCCAAAAATATATTATATTGCATACTGAAGTTTTCACGTTACCAAATCGATATAATGTTGTATACCCTTTTCTTCTTCATTACTTCTTTACTTCTTACTTGCTTCTATATCTTGGACATCTATTCTTCTGGCCGGCTTTGGTTCTATCTTCTAACATCTTGCGTCTGGAGTTGTCGTGGGGACTTCGGTCTGGTTTTCTGTTAGGGATTTCTATTTATCAGAAGCCCTGTGTCATTGTTAGTTTTTAGGTAATAAACAGAAGACTTCGATTTACGTTGATGTTACTTTATTTCCAAATCCCCAACCCAGACACCTGCGCAGTGAGAATCACATCTTACGAGCTCGGCTTCTACTTGCTAACTGACTGAAACTTACTTACTCCTTAAACCGGGACAGGGTCTTCTATGCCTTCCGGTTCTCGCGATTTATCCCCGGAAGGCAAGGTGAGAGTGAGGTCAAGCGCCGTCACTCACTTTCAAGGCCATCAGCTGCACTAATCGCCATTATGTTTTCTACACTATTGCCATAAATATTAGGTGACTAATAATTATGTAACAATTACTCTGTTAAAAAAAATCCAACTGGTTAATAAACTTAATTTTTGAAATCTGCCTTGACAGTAATGAGCTTACAGTTCGAGGAGAAATATTAAAAATATAAAATTTCAATACATATTGGGAAGCCCGTAAAGAGAGAAACTCATTTAAAAACTCCTCTTGAAAATGGAGTAACTGTTGAATCAATATCAATAAAGGCTCAGACGTGTGAAGTTTTTGATAAAAAAAATGTACTGACGCTAAGAATAAAAATCCGGATGCAGAGATTAAAGTAGACACTGAGAATTTGAAAACAGACAGAACAGCGACGGACATATCCATGTCAGAAAAATCAGGCATGAAGAAAAAAAAATATGCATACGAAAGAAAGAAAGAAAGAAAGAAAGAAAGAAAAATATACAGAAAGGAAAGAAAGAAAAGAAAAGGAAAAAAAGTACCTATATACGAGAAAAAGAATAATTAGAAATTCCATTGATTATTTTGAAAGTTTCAATTAGATCACCCCTTCTAAATCCTAATTTCTCCAATCTCTCCCTGTAACTGTAATATTTTTACTATTTTTATTAGTTTTATCACTCTTCTTTAGATCCCAATATTAGACTCCAATTTCCATGTCTAGACACTGGAGGTCAGGCTTGAGTAAAATATTCTATACAGTCTTATTAGAGTTTTATATATTTTAAAAACAACATTTATCTCTCTTGAAATAAATAAAAAAATTATTACTCTATTAGCAAAAAAAAATGATCGAATGGTTATTAGACTTAGTTTTTGTATTCTACACTGACAGTGTTTTTTCTCCTCAAACTGGAAATTTCCAGTTTGAAGAGAAATACTTTTTAAAAAATGTCTATCTTGATTAGAAATCCCAGGCCTGAGTACAATAATCTATGGGGCCTTATTAGGGTTTTATATATTTTATTTGGAGGCGCATGGTGTAATGGTTACAGTCGTAGGAAATGTAATCGTCGACCCGAGTTGAATTCCTGGACGAAGCTGTTTGAATTTCACAAGGCGCTAATACCCTTGGGAAAGACATGAATCCAATTCTCCCTCCAGCTATGGGTAAATAGCAGGACAGACTGGGCTCTTTAACCATGGCTAGGTAACCAGTATAGTAGAAGGAAAACTCTGAATTCAAACCTGTTAAATTCCGCTTAAAAATTGACCTTGTGTTGCGTCCTACTCGTGCGAAGGGTTGTTATATATATATATATATATATATATATATATATATATATATATATATATATATATATGAAGATAGGATGGATGGGTTTAGAATCCGACAATGTGAGGTAGATAAAAGGATAAGTGAGCAAGAAATGAATAACTCAAAACAAATCAAGGGTTGAAATAATTTCGTCCGTATTACGCGAACATCTTCAGTCAAATGATTTTATTAAAGCAAAGTTACGTGCGTATATATGATTTGGTGAGGGGTAGTGTGAGGGTAGTTTGGAGGATGAAGAGTAGGGGGGAATTTTATGTGTTTCATGTGTGGCGGCGGTGAGGAACACTGTTCCACTACTCTAAACTCACTCTCTAACCTAACGCTGTTTTTTAAATTTTGAATTATTTGGATTATTCGGACTATTGTCCTCGTCTTACTGCTATCTACACAACGTTTCAGCTGATATGCCCTCCAGTTTTCTTCTGGTATTTCTTGACGAATTCGGGAACCTTCTCTTCAAAATCAGAAACCTTCTCTTCAAATTCGGGAGCCTTCATGTCATAATTGGGAGCCTTCACGGAACTTCGAACCGAACCCTTTATTCAATCCACGGAAGTAGACTGTTCTCATTCCGTTAAGCATGACCGGGTACAAGTATTAAGCTGTGTTAAGTATTCTATGCTATTATCACCCTTGGCCAGGATTGAACCTGCAACCTAGAAATTATTGTCACTTAGAACTGTATTAACCCAACTTTTATATCCATTGCACCATGTGTCTAACTTGAATTTTGAAATTTTTAATATTTCAAATTTATAGAGTACAATGCATTTAAGGTGCGATTGTTACCATTGGTTTCAAAGCAGCGTGTTAGCCACTTATCAACAAGACAATGCACCTGTGAAAGAATCAGCAACGAATATCAATTCATTTATATATGTTTTAAGCTGTTTTTGTATCCATCCGTTGAAGTTCCTCTTTTGGTCTCTGCTGTAGGGAACAAGTAGAGGATCATTCTCTCCCCCCCACACACACACACACACTATTTATTTCTCATTTCTTTCGGACCCGCAGTGGTGAATAAGTACTTCTTTTGTTTGTCACTCGCTCTTTCTCTCTAATCTCTCCCTGTTTCCACACACACACACACACACACACACACACACGCACCATGATGCTGATATGTATTACCTGCGTCTGACGCATCTAAAAGGACGCAGTAAAATCGTATCTATGCGTCCCAGTGTTTTTTTTTTTTTCTCCACTCACCATTTCAAGCTAACTGTAAATATATTTCAATAGATTCTTAAAAACGAATTGCACAGGATAGGTTACAAGGTAGGAGTTAGACGGCTTTAGTTGTTTCTCCAGATCATAATTAAGTAAGTAAAAAAAGTAGAGTCGTCGGGGTGACCTAATGTTGGTACCAGCCAGACAGCGAGGGAGTCTACCCCCTTTTCAATAGCGCTAGAGGAAGATTGTTTTTGCCTCTGAGGTGGAGCGCCACACCTACCATCATCTCCCCACTTTACCTTTGATCCCTGTGCTTCTCATACCCTGAGTTGGTGAGGACCGGTATCGAACAAGGAACCTTGTGGTTTCTAGTCGAACGCTCTACCGACTGAGCTAAGCCGGTCCCTAAAAACCCTACAATTTATTAAGAAACTTTAGTTGGGACGCATCAAATTTCCCGGGGACTTATTCAAAGGAAATATATGCGTTCCAAGACGCACTAAATCTGCATCACTATATGGTGATTGCCACTTCTTCACAGAATAAGGCCATTTCTACAAGTCGTTCGGATGTGAGCACGCTGAGGGTCCCCCGATTCAAGTTTGTTTCCTGTCACACATAAACCCCTTTCTATGCGACCGTATGTGACCGAGAAGCCCAACCCTCGACAGCCAGGCCCTGCCACACAGGTCACACATGTGGTCAGTCCAAGATGTAGGAGATGTGTCTATGCCGTCCGTCATGTGCCGCTTACACAGAGGCCGCTTTAGGATGGGGTGCTCGAGCTGCCTTACCTCAATTCCATACAGCTACCATGAGCCTGCTTTTACAAAAGAATGTGTACCCGGACCCCACCTCTGTCAATTGGTCCTCCTCGCTGAAGCGGACTTCTGCAAGGCTCAAGATGTCTGCCCCATATCGAGAGTTCTTTGCCACGGTACCAGTTCATTGTCCAGGGCCCCGGGAGATGTCCGAATATTTCAGGTGGCCATTGTTAGCCGAGGTTTGTTGTAATGTTTTCTTGTTTTCATCCTGTTAATGTGAACAGCCACCAGCTACAGGCTACCGACCAGCTTGATATTTGTTTAGTTCACCTTTTCTATACCTTTCCCAGATATCTGGGTGGGCAGTACTACCCAGGGCATGATGCTAAACTACATCTGGTGGTGAGGCTTCGGTTCTGGTGCTTTGGGGAGTATAGGGTCATCCCTCTGTTGCCGTTACTCCCAGGTCGATTCCGATTTAGAGTGGTAGTACCTGTTAGGGTCACAAGTATAGGTCAAATATACCTGAAAAATGAGCATTCTACGTTATAATTGTAAGATAGGGCTGGAGGTGCGTGATGCAATGGTTAAAGACCCGAGTTCAAATCCTTGATGAGGCTGTTTGTATTCCCCATTGCTCGAATATCCTTTGGAAAGGTATGCATTCAACTACTCTCCCTCCAGTTATGGTTAAAATAGTAGGACAGACTGTGCTCTTTAAACTTGGCTAGGTCACCAGTTTAGGAGAAGGAAAACTTTGAATTCAAACCTGTTAAATTCCACTTGCTGGTCGGCATACACTGGCGTGCCCATGTGCTGGACGTCACTTATGATTTCGTCCTTGCTTCTCCAGCAGTGTCCTGCGTGTCTTGTCCGTCTTACTCGGATGGTTTGGGTGATATGGGGCAGGTGGCCGTACAGCCGTTAGCAAAGACGTACATTGACCAGGTCTGTGCGGATACTGGATGCTGCATAAAGAACCTCCCGAGAACAATGAGTGATAGGGACGGCTAGAGAGAGATTGCCATGGATATCCGTGCTAATAGCACGACATGATGATGATGATGATGATGATGATGATACTCCACTGATTTTGTGTCACATCCCGTTTGTGTGGAAGGGTTGGTAAATGTGTATAATTGTTGGTCACGTCAGGAAGATGAACAAAGGCCGCATCCCCAAAGACCTACTGTATGGCGAATTAGCAGAGGGCACCCGACCAGTAGGGAGACCACGCCTGCGCTTTAAAGATGTCTGCAAGAAAGACATGAAGACATGTCACATTAACACCAACACATGGGAGGCTTGTGTAGAAGACCGTCCGACATGGCGACTCCTCGTCAAACAAGGAACGAAAAGGAGTGAAAAAGAGAGGAAAGAAGCCGCCGCAGAAAAGAGAGCCAAAATGAAGGAGAGACAACAGCAACTACAGCAAGCATCACTGTTTGTTTGCAGTCACTGCACCAGAGATTGCCATTTAAAAATTGATCTGTTCAGCCACTCACGCAGTTGCAGATTTTTCTTTAAATGGACACTCCGCCATCGCTTTTAGTAGACAGAAGGATGCCAACAACAGATACCCAGGCACATTTTGGCGGAGTATGGATCTTATCTGAAGGGAATGCAATGGGCGTATTCTGAGTTCTGATGCCAAGATGGGGGGGGGGTACTGTTTGACTTAGAAGATATTGTGGACCATATTACCTTTAGGCACCCCTTTTTGCTCTCGATTAAGAAAGGGCATGTTTTCATTTACACCGTCAATATCCGGTTGTTCGTTAGGGGTTAGGGTTAGGGGTTAGGGTTAGGGGTTAGGAGTTAGGGTTAGAGGTTAGTTTTATAATTTTTTATCTAAAAATCGTCTGTTAAAACAACCGGATATTGACGGTGTAAATGAAAAACATGTCCTTTCTTAATCGAGATAAAAAAGGAGTGCCTAAAGGTCATATGATCCGATATTGTTAATAATCACTATGTACCCACTTGGCATTGTTAACTCTTTTTCTAGTAGTTTTGTTTGTTTGGGATTTTTGTTTTCTTCTCGTCTATTCCCCATAATCTCCTCTTTTTCCGGCCTTTCCTATTTCCTTATCAAACCATCTGACTATTTCTCAAATATTCTTTCTTTTTTTATACACAGATAAGTTTTTAAAACACTTTATAAGTTTATTGGCGTTTCACCAACATAAACCTGTAACTGAACCTTCTTCAACCATGCTGATATTTTTACTATTTTCTATATGTTTGTTGTCAATTGGCTCGAATGTGGAGGCCCAAATAGGTGAGTAGACATTATTCGGATCTTAAACAACTTACTTTATTATATGATGTGCACAGTAGGGTAGGTAGATTTTGGAACTGTAATGTCTTCCATGTGGCGAAAATTGCAAATTAACATAAAGAATTACCACACAAGATTTTTTCTTAAAATAGTTGAGTAGTCATTATTACTTGTTGTCCATCATATTCGAGGATGACACCATACGAATCTTTTTTCTTCATTTGATTCGATCTCTGATTGCATCTTGCCAACTGTCTATGGGGAGGTCAAGTCCTTCAGGTTTCTCTTGATGTGCCTTGATGTTTGCATGATGATTCCACATGAGTAGGCATTATTCGGGTCTTAAACAAGTTATTTTATTATATGAGTGTCTCAAATGTGCACAGTAGGGTAGGCCGATTTTGGAACTGTAACGTCTTCCATGTGGCGAAAGTTGCAAATTAACATAAAGAATTACCACACAAAATATTTTTTTTCAAAATAGTTGAGTAGTCATTATTACTTGTTGTCCATCATATTCGAGGATGACACCATACGAATCTATTTTCTTCAATTTGATTTTATCTCTGGTTGTGTCTTTCCAACTGCTTATGGGAATATTCAAGTCCTCCAGGTTTCCGTTGATGTTCGCTCAGAGCGGCAATAACGATATTGTATTATTGTATTAATATTGTATTATTGTATCATGTTATATTAATATTGTATTAATGTTGTATTATGTTATATCAATATTGTATTATTGTATTATGTCTTCTGTGTTATATTATGGTGTTCCTTCTTTCTGGTCTATTTGAGTTGGGTCTATCGAGAATTGTCCGGATATTCCACGACGAAGACGTTTTGTTTTATTCGTTCTTGATGCGTATTCAAATGCTTTTAGACTCAACATTTTCCTTTTAAAACACATTTCCTTAAACTCTTTTTATCTATTTTCCCCATATATGGAACCCTAAAAGGTACGACCACTCCGGGTCAGGGTGGAGTTGAGAGTAACAGTGATGAAAAGATACCCCATTTCCCCAGAGCTCTAGAAAAGAACCTCACCATTAGATGCAGTCTAACGTTAGGACACCAACACCCTCAAAAACCGCTTTTTAGCACAAAAACGTCCAAACATATTTAATTTACTATTTAAAGGTGTTGATAAATTGTTCTACAATTGCTCGCTGGAAGCACAGACCAACAGACGAAGATTATACAATTCTCTAAGGACGAATCAGCGGACAAGGATTAAAACTTATACTACATCTTTCTAATTCTAGAAAGAATCAGACTTTATGCCACAAGGGATCTCCAATATAAAACTACTTTTATCTACAGCCCTAAAATGGCTACACGAATCGTAGCATTATCTTATGCCGAAGTAGAAGTAGAAGAAGTAAGCTGTCCATCATATCCGATGATGACACCATACGAATCTGTTTTCTCTGTTTGATTCAATCTCTAATTGCATCTTGCCAACTGCCTATGGGGATGTTCAAGTCCTTCATGTTTCTCTTGATGTGCCTTGATGTTTCTCTTTCTCTTTGTGACTGAGTTTTGGTCTACCGATTCCACATGAGTAGACATTATTCGGGTCTTAAACAAGTTATTTTATTATATGAGTGTCTCACAGTAGGATAGGCCGATTTTGGAACTGCAACATATCCCATGTGTCAAAAAGGTTGCAAATTAACATAAAGAATTACCACACAAAATGGTTTTCTTTAAAACTTTGCCTTCGTTTTAGGAAATAGATTTCAATCTTTTAAAGTGTCATCACCGTTACGGCTTAATTATTAGGTAAAAAGCAGCATATTGGGGGTGTCAGTTTATGATGGGGTGCATATTTTCAATTTGAATTCTAGTTATATCTTATTAGTTTGATTTAAAATGACAACCTTTTCTGTTTTAAATATTGAAATTGCAATATTTTCTAATCAATTTCTGGGCTAAATTTTGTGAAAACGAGGATTTTTTATGCATTTTAGTAGATGATCTTTGATGCTATTTCCTCAAGCAATGGTGCAAGTAAAATATCTAGTTTTTGGTATCAATATTCAGTATACTAACAACTTTCTGGACAATTTGATATTTCTAAAGAAATTGTTTTAGTTAAACCATAAGACCACGTATTGCTTTAGTTTTCTAAATTACATTCTAATCAGTATCCATTACCTTGAATTTTTTAAAAATATTAACTGCCATACTTTCTGAACCGGAAGCCAGCGACTGATTTAGTTGCTATACATAAATCTTAATTGCACTATAGGTCTACGTGAAATCGGTACGTCAATTGGATTTCATTAATCCTTTCGAATTAATTGCACCATCCTCTCATGCTTCAAACAAATCTATTTCATTTATTTTTTATAATCTTGATATGTGAAGCATACGAGAAACAATTATATATAGGGTCATCCACAGACACGTGTTTCGACTTATCAAGTCTCTTCAGTGTGACTAGAGATTCTGTAAGCTACCTACAGCCGGAATTGAACTCCGGTCGGTTGGGTGTCAGTCCGGCACCCTAACCATTAGGCTGTCTTCACTTACAGAATTGGAAGGGGATTTTAACTGTTTTAATACACACATCGCTTTGTGTGTAAAGGCCGTCACAGAGTGCTCCATTCCATATATAGAAGAGCGTTGCGTTTACGCTTGAGTTGGCGGCCGTCAGCGAGACCCCCCCCCCCCGAGTGCTCAACCCTAGGGGATGGGGAGCATATATAGGGTCATCCACAGACACGTGTTTCGACTTATCAAGTCTCTTCAGTGTAACGACTAAGAATCACGTGACTGTGGATCCCCTAAGGCGTTGCCGTTTTTATAATTTTTTATATTTTATAATTTGAAAATTCATAAATACACAAATGATTTAATTTTTAAAATAAAATTCGAAAACTTTCTAAAACATGCATTTCTTTAAGGCACCACGATTAAAGTTCAAAGTTTCAAAAGTAAATAAAAATACGAGAAACATTTTTTATTTAGAGAGGAGATGGGCATCACCAAGTGATCTTCATTGACGACCTTTTTCATTCATTCTGTGTTGTTTTTATTGTTTTTTTTATTAAAAAAAATCTATAAATAAAATAAATAAGAATAAAGGAAAAATAAATGAAAATAAAAAATAAAATGAAAAATAATTTCATGTAATGAAAAATAATAATAAAATATGAAAAAATAGTATCCAAACTATATATAAAAATAATAATAAAATATATTTTTAATGAAAAAAATAGTATCCAAACTATATATAAAAATAATAATAAAATATATTTTTAATGAAAAAAATAGTATCCAAACTATATATAAAAATAATAATAAAATAATATATCAAAAATATAAAAAAAATTATCGTTTTTGTAAAGTTATGCTTGTATTTAATTCTAAAACAAAATGTTAGTGTACAGATTATGACCAGAATTTTTTTATTTATATCGAATAAGTTTAAATGTGTGAAAGTTTTTAACAATTTTGTCATTTACATTTAAATGTTTGACTAATGTTTCTATCTACCAAATGTTTAATGTTAGGATATATTTCAGTTCTGCAAATGTGGAACTTTATGTTATGAATTTGTTTTATTTTGAAACAAGATGTTATATGACGTGAATGTTGGAAGGCTCAAAGTAACAATATTAAGACCCTCAGCCAACGCCTTCTAGGACATGTATGATAAAAAGGCGTGGGGTCTGCATTAATGGCAATAGGGATGGGACAATCATATATATTTACCAACCACGAGCAGGATGTGACACAAGGTCAATTTCTTAAGCGGAGTTCAACAGGTTTGAATTCAGAGTTTTCCTTCTCCTAGACCGGTTGCCTAACCAAGGCTAAAGAGCCCAGTCTGACCTACTATTTACCCATAGCTGGAAGGAGAGTAGGATTCATACCTTTTCCAAGGGTATTAGTGCTAAGTGAAATGCAATTAGCACGTCCAGGATTTGAACTCGGGGCGACGAGTCCATTTCCCATGACTTTAACCATAACACCACGCGCTTCCATGATGGGACAATCATATAGGCTCTAGAACTTGACATGAACAGCCGATTGATCTGATGGGGCCTCTCCGACCGCTCGTCTAGCCTAAGTAAGGGCCAAAGCTGAGTGTTGCATGTCATGGACAGCTCACTCACCAGGATTCCGTCCTTAAACATCACAGGTCTCCTCCCATGGCCAACAGGTATTATGGTAGTTTACCCCTCTGCAGAATCTGTATTCTTGTGAACAAGCCTACAGGGTGAGACTAAAATTGGATAGGAATACTTGAAAACATATAACGCTCATTTCCTAGTTGAGTAACATGATATTACAGGGTGACCCAGAAAAAACAGAACCAAAATTATTTATTTATTTTCCCATTAAACTAACCTAACCTAAACCCTAACCCTAAGCCTAACCACCACCCCCTAGTTGAGTAACATAATATTACAGGGTGACCCATAAAAAACAGAGCCCACACATTTTGTAATAGAACTGTTAATTTTTTTTTTTTTTTAAGTTTATGTCCAACAAGAGTTAGGGATTAGGGTTAGGGTTAGTTTAATGGGAAAATAAATAAATA
Source organism: Doryteuthis pealeii (assembly GCA_023376005.1). Lineage (NCBI taxonomy): Eukaryota > Metazoa > Mollusca > Cephalopoda > Myopsida > Loliginidae > Doryteuthis > Doryteuthis pealeii. Next base: position 20,780,046 of record CM042173.1, read on the forward strand.
ATTGGGTTCTGTTTTTTTTTCTGGGTCACTCTGTAATACCATGTTACTCAACTAGGAAATAACCCATATAACTGTGTGCAGACAAATAATTAAGAATAGTTACTGAAAGTTATTTCGTTTATAAATTATCCTGATTAGATGTGAATACCTGAGACCATGTATACATATGTACATGAAATAAAGAAGTTATCTATAATAACAAACTTTATTTTGTGAGCACCGGGAGAGCACCGGTACATAGAATACATACATGACAGGTATACACATACTCATGACAAGGTACAGTAAGATATAGAGGACAGATACATAAACACACATAAAGGATGTAGGACTAAGTCCTAAAGAAGTGATACAGAGTTACATGTAGAAATAAGTCACTTACTGGGGGGGGGGAGAGTCAAAGCCCTCCACTTAAGGGGCAGCGGCACCAAGCGCCTAACCCATGTGCAGTGGTTGCTGAACCCAGAGAAAGAGAGTGATTTTCTCCCGGGCTGCTGTTTAAATACAGCAGCCAGGTATGGACGGAAACCTGCTTCAAGGGAAGGTAACCCTTTTGGACTCCTGTCCATCCCAACAGGGGCGGACAATCGCTACTATGTGAACAATTTTTATTAATCGAATAAGTTTAATGTGAAAGTTTTAACAAATTCGTCATTTACATTTGGGCATTTGACTAATTTTCTATTTTAAGAACACCACCACCCCCCCCACCCACCCCCCCCCCACCCCCGTTGAAGGTGGGGGCTTAAAAGGGCATTTCGTTTGATATAGGCTGTCTATTCTTTATAAATAACGCTTCTGATACGTAGAATCGTTTTCTACAATTATTAATATATCATTATATATTAATATATATATATATATATATATATATATATATATATATATATATATATATAATACTCGCGTTCCTTAATTGTACGACCGTTATCATCTTGCAACACCCTCTGGGTAAAAAGGAGGCTGTCCAAATCGTCCAAGATTAAATGTAAAAATGTAAATCCTGAGTATCTGGTATTGCTTATCCACCGAATTCTTATTTTTTATGAATGTCATCCCTTCAGCTAAATAATGGACCATTCCGTTTTTAGTATAAAGAAAGAAAGGGAAGAAAAACAACATGCTATACAGAAAAAAATATATGCTGTTGATGAAATTCATGTCTATAATCTATGGTATAATTTTATTTCCCTCAGAAAGGACAGAATATCCTCCATGTTGACATTTTCAAATAGATCTTTCATATTGTTTGCATTAAAATAACGGTTTCTGGTGTGCAATACCATACAACATAATCCCCAATGGTGCTAACACATTGTTAAAACCAATTACTACAAATGTATAAATATAAATACACAACATATACTACTTCCTAACTGTTAGGCATAACATAACCCCAGACGGTTGATATGCTGTTAAGATCAATCAGCCAAGAAAAAATATATTCTATTATAAAATGCATTATGATTATTTGGATTATTCGGACAATTGTCCTCATCTTCATTGTTATCTGTAGAACGTTTCGGTCGATGTGCCCTCCGACCTTCTTCGGGTATTTCTTGTCGGACTCTGGAACCTTCTTGTCGTTACTGGGAGCTATCATGGAACTTTGAACCTACCCTTTTATTCAGTCCACGGGGGTACCCTGTTCTCATTCCGTTAACCATAGCTGTGGTAGAGGTATTAAGCTGTGTTAATTATTATTCTATGTTACTGCTGCCCCTGACCATGATTGAACCTGCAGTCTAGAGATAACTGTCACTTAGAACTGTCTTAATCTAATTCCCTTTTCCACTAGGCTATGTGACCAATTGGAATACATTGTTTATACGATAGAAGAATATTGATAGAATGTTCATTGTTTTCAGAGTGCTCCACAGCTCCGACCGATGTTATATTCCTCGTCGACGATTCGGACAGTTTAAAGAATGACGATTTCAAGAAAGAACTTTTATTTGTCAACCAAATCATCAACAACTTCGATTTGGGTCCCAACCTTTTCCAAGTGGGCGTAACCACTTTCTCTACTGATGTACACACCTACCTAAAACTTGGTACAACCAACGACAAGTCTCAAATATTTTCAACTGTTGGAAGTATTTCCCCGTCGCGAGGGATGACCTTCCTGGGAAAAGCTCTGACTTATATTCTTCGCCAAGGTTTTAATGCCGCTGGAGGAAGCCGAGCTAATGCAGAAAAGGTCAGATCTTATGTTTTTGTTTTTTGTTTGTTTTAATTTAGATTTGAATATATCAGCAAAATATTAATACTCTTGTTCCTTAATCTTCCGACCGTTATGATCTTGCAACACTCTCTGGTTAAAAATCAAACCGTCCAAGACGAAATGCAAAAATATAAATCCTGATTATCTGGTGTTGCTTATCTGACAAATTCTTACGCGTGTTGACAAATGATACACCTGTCCGTTTTTATTATAAAGAAAGTACGGGAAGAAAAAGGACTTGCTATACAGAAAAATATAACAAGAAAGAAAGAGAGTAAGAGAAAGATAGATAGAGGGGAGGGCGCGGAAGTGATAACGCTAATCGGTTTCAATCGAACATAATGAAAAGATGAAATGAAAGAAAGAAAATGAGTGAGAGGGAGTTAAATCAAGATTATTATACTTTTTACATATTGAACTATTTAGCAATAGCTCTTAAGTAAACATATCAGACGTTGTAATAATTAAATTAACATACTGTAGTATATCTACAAGCCGTGCTAGTATTGTCTTACTCTGGGTGTTAGGCGACAATAAGTAATTGCCTCGTTCTGGATTTGGTGGGCGTGTTCTTGAACATCACATGTCAACCACGTGTCAATTTCATAATTAAAATCGTCCTCTTGTGTCTCCTGTTCTTCAAATGGTAAAGACATGGTCTTCCTCATCTCTGTATTTGAACTATCAAGACACCGCTTTCATATCAGTTCATGGAAGATCCTTTGTCTCCTCTCGGCATGGCCTACAGTGGACGTGCCCATTATGTAATGGTTATCGTCTTTGTGTCAGTTCGAGGCCTTTTTACTTGGGATAAAATAGATGAGCACTGAAAAAAAGACAGTCTTGTGTTCGTTATTAAAAGTATCAACAGCACTAGACAAGATATCACAAGAGTAATTCCAGACCCTTCGAAGAACGGAGAGTAGCCAGATAAGTATAGAAATTACATACTCTTTCAATTCGACGACAAATCACATATACAATTTGACCTCTAATGACCTTTTACAATCTACAACTCTTTTCAAATGATCTCGCAACGTAAGTTATAGATAAACTAATCACATATGAAAGATATTTTAAGTATAAATTTTACCTGTTTCATAAGAAAATTGCCTATTTCAATAGGAAAGACTGTTTTTGTTAGTGAACTTGGTAACAAACAACTTATTTGTTATTGTTAGTGTTATATCCTGAAATGTAGGATATACAAAATTGATAATAAAAACAGTGAAATATGTTTAACAATAACAATATTTGTTTTATTTATTCTCACTGACAGGGAATACAGTTGGATGGTTTTGGATAGAGTTCAGCTGTGTGTGTATCATGTGCGTGATCGTCACATGGGCGCTGTATGTATGGTACATGTGCTCACGTATCAGACCGGTCCTTGGGTTATCGTGTGTGTTCACACATGGGCCGTCCTTTGTGTTATGTGTGTGTTCACACATGGGCCAATGGCCTTGTCTGTTGACTCTCTGCTGAGAGTCCTTATTTAACACAGGGTAGAAAATGGTTCTACCCTAAAAGGGACTAACTAGCCCAACCGTGCTGACGTACGTGGTCACTAGTTCAAGCGTGCTGACGCACGTCTGTTCTGTCCAAAACCCCAGTCCAAAGTAACATGGCTGAATTCCCATATCCGGGTTCCCGCCAGTCCCTTAATGAGGAAAGGGGGGCAACTCTTTAGCAACTCGTTAGGTTACCTAACAGTTAACTATAAAACTCTGACTGTATTGTTTATCCTGGTTGTATTTCACTTAGTGAACTGTGTGCATCCAACTATTCTCCTTCCAGCTATAATGTATTGCTTGGTCAATGAGTTCGCACCTGGGAACCAGGTGCTAAACACAGGAAATTCATGGGTGTCAGACATGGGCATAAAAACAAAAACAAGATATTGTCTGGAACGCATTGAACTGACCTTTGAATCCCGGAAAATGCAGGTGTACATTGACACTGCATAGACATAGAAAATGTGTAGGTGCAGCCCATAACCAATGAAAACAGGCTGTGTGGGCGAAGAGGTGTGTCTACAGGAAAATTGCGTAGGTGTCAAGATCAAAGAGGCGTGACCCTATTGAGTTGAAGAATTATAAAAAGCCCTTAAAAATCTGGGTTGAGCAGATTGAGATCGAGATCGCTTGCAGTCAGAACTCCCGAAGTCTCCTGTGTATGGGTATCCTCTGTCGACGACTCTCAGTCTATACACAATCGAAGAATAAAAATATAACTTTATATTTTTATATATATAAGTGTTCCGTGTTCTTTGTCGGGTCCAGTGGTGGTATATAACATCAGCTATCGGTAAATAGTAGGGCAGACTGTGTTCTTAACCTTGCTATGGCAACTGGTCTAAGAGAAGGAAATCTCAGTGATGGCTAACCCCAAAATCTTTCATCAGCTCTGAGCGAACATTGGATACCATCTAAATGACTTACCAAGTGAGGTGACCGTTAGGGACGTATAGCAAGTGAGAGTCATTTACAATTATGGCTTTGGCTTTAAATAACCCAGAAGGGTTGATATGCCACTAAACAACGAAACCAAAACATTTTTTCTTTTGCTTAATAAATTTAAAAATTTAAATGTTTTTAGTGAACCTATTGCAAGCTCACTTGTGGGAAGCGCGTGGTGTTATGGTTAAAGTCATGGGAAATGGACTCGTCGCCCCGAGTTCAAATCCTGGATGTGGTAATTGCATTTCACTTAGCGCTAGTACCCTTAGGAAAAGTATGAATCTACTCTCCGTCCAGCTATGGATAAATAGTAGGGCAGACTGGGCTCTTTAACTTTGGTTAGGCAACTAGTTTAAGAGAAGGAAAACTCTGAATTCAAACCTGTTGAACTCCGTTTAAGAAATTGACTTTGTTTCACATCCTGCTCGTGCGGAAATGTTGGAAGTATATATACTAGCAAAATAAAAAGACGTCTCCGGGCGATGTAAAAATAATTTTTTGGAAATATTGCCTGAGGGGATGGGAGCTGAAAATTCAATGTCATAGAGTGTGTACAATAAATATGTAAAATCGTCAAATTTATTAAAGGAGTAAAAAAAAAAAAAAGAAAGAAAGAAAGACAATTTGAAATGGAAACAGTTCCGATAACTTTAAATATTATATTAGAATAAAACAATCCATATATAAATATATAACGCCGGGCATCTATTTATTGAAACAATGAGGATTGTCTAACGTTGCATGCTCATATCTTGAGTATATTTATTCTATGTTATGACGTTGGATTATGTGTTGGGTAATGTGACATAAGCAGTGACGCAGTTTTTGATACAGACAAAAACCGGAAGCGAATCTCCATCATTAATAGATTACAAGCTCACTTTTGTATTTTCTTTTTTTCCTTTTTTTTTTTTTTTTTAATTCTTGAACTTTTTATGCCAAAGTTATTTTGTTTTTTTTCCAATTTTTGAATAATTTATACTTTTTAAAGTTTCTCAATATCAACAGATATTGGGGTTTTTTTTCGGGAAATGAATAAAACTACAATTAGGGAATACTTAATATCATTAGATATGAAACTATAAATGAAAAAGTTTACTGCTTCAAAATATCGTATTCCATATAAGGAACAGTGGTAGGAATATAGTTACATCCATTAAGTAAAGATTTATACAATGGTACGTTGACTTATGATTTTAATTCGCTCGTAGCTCGTAACTCAATTTCCTCGTATATCAAAACAATTTTTCACATTTAAATAAACTTGAATGACATTAATCCGTTCTAGATCCATCAACCAAAAAACACCTAAACCTTTTGTTACATTTTTTTTAATAAGAAAAATACCACTGTATTGTATAAAAACATATTAAAAGAATGTAATGAATTATGTGCTGTAATATGTTTTAATATTTATTTTGTTATAAATAATATTTTTCTTTTGCGTAATAGATTTGAAAGTTTAAACGTTTTTAGTGAACTTATTAACATAAGCGTATCTGAAGCTCGCTTGTACCTCAAACTAAGATTTTGTCACTCCTGTATAAAATTATGTAAAGATTTATACAATGGTACGTTGACTTGTGAGTTTAATTCACTCGTAGCACGTAACTCAATTTCCTCGTATATCAAAACAATTTTTCACATTTAGATAAACTGAAATGTCATTAATCCGTTCCAGACCCAACAATTAAAAAGTACCTTAATGTTTTGTTATATTTTCTTTTTTAATAAGAAAAATAATACTGTATTGTATAAAAACATATTAAAATAGAATGTAATGAATTACGGATAGTTTGTGTAATAGATAGCAAGTGGCCGTACAGTCATTTTTTGGTGGGGTGCTGCTTCCAAAGTTTTATGGGGTGCTGCTTCCAAAATTTGTTCAAGACAGCATCTAGCATACTTATCATTCATCATCATCATGTCGCGTATGCAGCACGGATATCCATGACAATCTCTCGCCAACCTTCCCTATCATTCATTGCACCTGGGAGCTCCTCTGCGGAGCAGCCAGCATCTTCACATAGTTGGTCAATGTAGGTCCTTGCCGGGCGCCCCACACTTGCATGTCCATGTGTTGGCTTCCACAGGAGAACGTCGCTTATGAGTTCATCCTTGCTTCTCCAGCAGTGTCCTGCATGCCTTGTCCGTCTCATTCGGATAGTTTATGAGATGGGGGGCAGGTGACCGTACAGCTGTTTCCTTGTGGGGTGCTGTTTCCATGACTTGTTCAAGACTGCACGCATCATTCTTGTACAGCTCCCATCTAGCTTATTCTCAAGACGCTTTGTTAGGGTCCAGGTGGTGCAGCCATATAGCAGCACCGACACAACCACAGCCTGGAAGAACCGTTTCTTTAGGGAGACCATATGCTAATAGTATTTGTTCCATTTTCCCTCTATGTATGGAATCAAATGCCATGGAGAAATCTACGAATAATAGCGTTGCCTCTAGATTCTTTGCTCGTACCCCTTCTATGATCCGTCGAATAGTCAGGATCTGGGTGGGTGTGGATCGATTTCTGCGGAATCCATTTTGGTTTCTCCTAAGGATTTTCTCTATTTCGGGCCAGATGCGATTAAGTAGAAGGGCATTATATATCTTGGCTGCAATAGCAGTGAGAGTTATGCCTCTGTAGTTTTTAGCGATTCCGAGATCTCCCTTTTTAGGGAATGGGAGGATGCAGCCTTTCGTCCATTTCTCTATTCTATTTTGTCTATATACTGCATTGCATAACCTAAGCAGTATGTCATTGAACTTTCCTATCTTCCACACCTCCGGGGGTATTTCGTCAAGTCCTGCTGCTTTTCTACCTTTTAGCTTCTTTAAAGCTTGGTTAATTTCATCTGTTGTAAAATCCCCTAGCTTGATATCTAGTTGTTTATCTACAATCTTTTGGGTATTATTTTCTGTGTTTTTTTTTTTTGGAGGGGAGGGAGATCCATTTTTGAAGTCTATCTTTTTGGCTGGTTGCCTTTAGCATTGATTTAGATGTACTTTTCCTACCACTAATTTCGTTTACTGTTTGCCATGCTAATCGCGACTGTCTGCCTTCTACCGATTGTCTGATATTATTTATCTGTACTTGTATGTATCATTAGTTGCCCCTTAGTTATATTATTAATATTGGAAAAGGGTTATCTTCCCTTGCTGCCAGGATTTACCACTAGAGTGCGTTATAACCTGGCTATTTAACACAGCCCAGGAAAAATTAACTCTCTTTCATCTGGCACCCACAAAGATGCACTAGACAAGTTGTGTCTCTGTCCATTAAGGCTTGGTGGTTCCTTACCCTCCCCCAACTATAGGGTTATACCGTGTATGTACGCAGTCCATTTCTAAACCCTAGGGCTCCATTGAAGTTACACATACCAGTTGAGTCTTTGCCGTGTACCTGTTACACGAAAGCTATTCTATACAGTAAGTGCCTATTTCTATTCTCCATTTAGTAGCCTCAAGATCATATACAAAGAATATTTTCCTTAGGACCTTCGTCTTAGCTTGTCTGTATTTTATATTAAATATTGCTCAGACAAGATAAAGTTTATATTTGTTATATGTATCTCTTTGTTGGAATTTACTGTATATGTTCACCTGAATTCGGAGACTTTTCTAAGCCCTCCTAACGTATTATAAGAAATGGTTTTAGCTACAGAAGCGAAAACTACTTTTAATTCTTATAATTGTATAAAGACAGAATTTGGCTTTAAATTACCCAATCTGTGTTGACATGTCCTAAAACTTATCTACAAACCTGTAGTCCCGGTATTTCCTTTTAAACAGATTATTTTTCTTGTTCTTTTTGTTAATTTGTTGCCTTTACAGTGGGTTCGCTCGAACTAGTCGAATTGGTTATCGCACTAAAGGGAGTTATTAGCTACCTTCGTGTGTTCCTTGACACAGGAGAGTTCCTATTTAAGGACTCCTACACATGTAATTCCGCTATTTCATTTTAAACCGTTTGTTTTTCTTGTTCTTTTGTTAATTTAAACCATTGGTTATTGGTTATCGATTTCTTCTCTGATTACCAACAGGTTTTGATAATCATCACCGATGGAGACACAATCGATCTACAGGAGACGCTGACGGCCAGTTCGATTCTTAAAGGATTAAAAATCAAAATAGTCGTCATTGGAATTGGTAAAAATCTTGAAAAGGCCACTCTTCAAAGAATTGTCACCGAGCCACAAAATCTTTTCCAAACAAATAATTTCAATGAATTGTCCAAAATCGTCGGTTCTCTCAAAGATATTGTTTGCAAAAAAGTTACACGTAAGATTTTTTAAATCTTTCTTTTCCTTTTTCTTACGCTTTCTGTGTTCGTAATGTGTGTTAGACTTATATTGCTAAGTTACCTGACATAGAGATATGAAATAAGTTTCAGTCTAGTCGTATGAGAATCGGAGCAATGTGGATATTTATTGAAGCTTCATTAGCTTCTTGCATGAACAAAAGATGTAAATCTAAAAAAAAAAAACATTTTTTTAAAAATAGGTTGAGATATCTATGCTATGTATAGAAAATGTGGGTTAATTTCTTAATGTAATTAAATAGGTTTATACCAGCTTGTTAGATAGATAGATACATAGATAGATAGATAGATAGATAGATAGATAGATAGATAGATAGATAGATAGATAGATACATTAGATAGATAGATAGATAGATAGATGATGAACATAGATAGATAGATAGATAGATAGATAGATAGATAGATAGATGATGAACATAGATAGATAGATAGATAGATAGATAGATAGATAGATACATAGATAGATAGATAGATAGATAGATAGATAGATGAACATAGATAGATAGATAGATAGTTGTGAACATAGATAGATAGATAGATAGATAGATAGATAGATAGATAGATAGATAGATAGATAGATAGAACATAGATAGATAGATAGATAGATAGATAGATAGATAGATAGATAGATAGATAGATAGATACATAGATAGATAGATAGATAGATAATAGATAGATAGATACATATGAACAGACTGAGATAGACAGGAAAGAAGAAAGAAAGAAAGATAGAAAGAAAGAACAGAGATATATATGAAAAGACTGATATATATATATGTGTGTGTGTGTGTGTGTGTGTGTGTGTGTGTGTACGCACGCACGCAGTATTCCTTCGTCGAGGCATATTTGGTTGAATAAAATAGACAATTTCTGTCTAATTATTTTCAGTTGGGTCCACTTGAATGTCCTGATATGTTTTAATTTCAGGTTGAAATTGGCTGATATTGATGAGAGAAACCCCAGTAAAGTCGTCGGGGCGGCCTAATGTCGGTATCAGCCAGATAACGAGGGAGTCTATCCCCTTTTCACAAGCCCTAGACTAAAGAGATTATTTTAGCGTCTGAGGTGGAGCGCCACAGTTACTATCAGCTCCTCACTTTACCGCACAGATCGCTGTGCTACTCATACGCTAAGTTGGCGAGGGCCGTTATCGAACTAGGAACCTTGTGGTTTCAAGCCGAACGCTCTACCAACTGAGATATATATGACTTTCTTTCTTTATGATAAAAACGGAATGGTCCATTGTTTAGCTGAGGTGACGACACTCATAAATGAGAATTCA
>CM042173.1:20795325-20815325 GCA_023376005.1 Doryteuthis pealeii
GTTACCCTCTTAAGGATAGAGTCATCGTTGCTTAACTTCGGTGATCTCACGAGAACTGGCGTGATTCGACCGCCATTAGCGGAGAAACCCTTCGTTTGTGTCCAGTATGAGGAATATAACATCTTGTGATTCAATTATATTGCTGTTTGTTTTGAATAGATTGATAAATAAATGACACGCTTAACTTCTGGTTGGATATCTTGTAACTTATTTGTATAGACTGTGAAATGCAGATATATATATATATATATATATATATATAGAGAGAGAGAGAGAGAGAGAGACGAACAGAATTACATAGATAGATAGATAGATAGATAGAGAGAAAGAGAGAGAGAGAGAGACGAACAGAATTCCATAGATAGATAGATAGATAGATAGATAGAGAGAGAGAGAGAGAGAGAGAGAGAGAGAGAGAGAGAGAGAGAGAGATAGATAGAGAGATAGAGAACAGAATTACATAGATAGATAGATAGATAGATAGATAGAGAGAGAGAGAGAGAGAGAGAGAGAATTACATAGATAGATGGATAGAGAGAGAGAGAGAGAGAGAGAGAGAGATAGATAGAGAGAGAGAGACGAACAGAATTACATAGATAGATGGATAGATCGATAGAGAGAGAGAGAGAGAGAGAGAGAGAGAGAGAGAGAGAGATGAACAAATTACATAGATAGATAGATAGAGAGAGAGAGAGAGGGAGAGAGAGAGAGAGAGAGAGAGAGATGAACAGAATTACATAGATATATAGATAGATAGATAGATAGATAGATAGGAACAGAATTACATAGATAGATAGATAGATAGATAGATAGATAGATAGAGAGGGAGAGGGAGAGAGAGAGACGAACAGAATTACATAGATAGATGATAGATCGATAGAGATGAACATAATTACATAGACAGATAGATAGATAGATATAGATAGATAGATAGATAGATAGATACGAACAGAATTACATAGATAGATAGATAGATAGATAGATAGATAGATAGATAGATAGGAACAGAATTACATAGATAGATAGATAGATAGATCGATAGAGAGAGAGAGAGAGAGAGAGAGAGAGAGAGAGATGAGATTACATAGATAGATAGATAGATGATAGAGAGAGAGAGAGAGAGAGAAGAGAGACGATAGATAGATAGATAGATAGATACGAGAATTACATAGATAGATAGATAGATAGATAGATAGAGAGAGATAGATAGAGATAGATAGAGAGACGAACAGAATTACATAGATAGACAGATAGATAGATACGAACAGACTGAGAGAGATATAGGAACAAACTAAGATATATATGAACAGATTGGCATATATATATATATATATATATATGTGTGTGTGTGTGTGTGTGTGTGTGTGTGTGTGTGTGTGTGTGTGTGTGTGTGTTTAGAATGAGTGAGAGTTAAAAATATAAAAATGAGGGAGATTCATTGATATTTTTCTCACTCATTTCTCAACACACACACATATACACATATACACACACACATATATATATATATGTGTGTGTGTGTGTGTGTGTGTGTGTGTGTGTGTGTGTGTGTGTGAAGTTGGGAGACTTATATATCAACAAAGATAGATATATCAACAGCATGAGAAGGATAGATAGATAGATAGATAGATAGATAGATAGATAGAAACAAACTGGGATGGATAAATAGATAAATAATTTCATAATAAATGATATATTTCGTAAAAGTAATTCTATTTTTCGTACTTTGGTTTTCTATATTGTTGGATCGCACAGCCTCTCACTGTAAAATTACTAGCAAGAATATCAGCCCTCAGGGCACAAGTATTTAAGTTTTAATGTAATGAAATATATTAAATTAGAATGACTAACGAAATTAAATCAAAACACTAAGTAATCATTTCTTACACCCGGTGTTGTTAAAGCCAGTATGCAAATTAACCACACTATATATTAGGTAAACCTTTATTTCTTAGTGATATATAAGACACATTACAGTATTTTAAACGCACTAATAACTTGGTATCTTTTGAGGCCTATATAACTCAGATTCTCATAGAGACATTATTAATAAGATTTATTCTATGTATTAATGATTTTGACTATAAATTAAATACTTGTTGATAAACTTGCGCATTTCCTGGGGGTATTGTGATGTAAGCAGTGATGTAGTTTCGGTTGCAGACAAACACCTAATCTCCATTATAATAAGATAGTGTACTCCATGGCGTGTCAGGCCGGTGTCCCCACCCCCCTAATGGCCAATAAATCCTGAATCAGATTTTTTCAAAGTTTCAGCTACCCTCCCACTGTGCCAAGCAGTCTGATTTTTCTGCCAAGGAGTATAGTGCAAAGGTTAGGCAATATATCATGTTCCTTATTTGTACGACCGTTATCATGCAACATTATCTGGTTAAAAGTGAGACTGTCCCAATCGTCTAAGATGAAATGCAAAAATGTAAATACTGATTATCTGGTATTGCTTATCCGCCGAAATCTTATTTCTTATGAGTGTTGTCACCTCAGCAAAATAATGGACCACTCCGTTTTTATTATAAAGAAAGAAAGGGAAGAGAAAGGACTTACTACACAGAAAAATATGATAAGAAAGAAAGAAGGAAAGAAAGAAAGACAGAAAAAAGAAAGAGAGTAGGGGAAAATAGAGAGAGAGGATGAGCGCACAGAAGCGATAACGCTAATCTGTTTCAAACGAACATAATGAAAAGATGAAATGAAGGGAAAAAAAGAGTGAGGGAGAGAGAGAGTTAAATCAAGATTTTTATACTTTTTACATATTGAACTATCTATCAATAGCTCTTAAGTATACATATCAAATATTTTAATAATTGAATTATTATTCTGTGGTAAATCCACAGGTCCTGCTAGTATTTCAATATTATTGAAACACAAAGGCTTTTGAGTTAGGGTGATTTTACACACACACACACACACACACACACACACACCGGAATTTGCGACCCGTGGCATGTTGTTATCATTTAAGTTCTATTTTTTAATCATCATCATGAATATAAATCAAATCTTCGTTATTTTTGCTTAAAATTAAGATCTGATGATAGTGAGTGTGTGTATATATATATATATATATATATATATATATCTTATTATAATGGAGATTGTGTGTTTTTCTGTCTGTAACCGAAACTATATTCCTACTCAAGTCACAATTCTCTTAGTTATTGACATCACATTCTCCATGATTTTATTTTTATCTAAACCTCAATTATTAATAAAATTGTCTTACATTATTAATACTGTTAACTATGTCTACATACTAACAACATGCAATTATATTTATATATACAACAAAATAGCGCTTTACAGTGTGAACAGGAAGGCTAATTTGCATATTAATATTAAAAGATTGAATTTAATAAATATGTGCTTAGTATTATTGATTTCTAATTGTTTGGTTTTATTTTAATGAATATAAGCAAAAATCTCTTCAATGAATCTTAAATGAAATCCATTAACAAGATAAAATAACTGTCATTTTATTCTTTACTTCCTCTTATAACTAAATACTTAAATTAGAAAAAATAACAATGAAAGACGAGAGTGATGGAAGAGTAAGTTTCAGTTGTTTCCATTTTTTATTATACTCCTCTGTTTCAAATCTTTTATTATACTCCCTCTGTTTCAAATCTTTTTATCTGTATTCTTATTTAGTTTCATTAGCCTTTCTAATTTAATACAATATTTTATTACATTAAAACTAAAATACTTGCACCCGGAGGGTGCATATATTTGCTAGTATATATATATATATATATGCTTTGTCATTAATTGTTTTATTTTCATAGTTTCCTCCGGACATACACCCATACATACATACACACCAACTGCTATTTATTTATGTATAGATTAGTTAGTAATAGTTACTTAATTCCATATTCATCATCATGTCGCGCATGTAGCATGGGTACCGACAACAATCTTACGCCAACCCTCCCTATCATTCGTTGCACCTGGAAGCTCCTCTGCGCAGCAGCCAGCATCTCACATAGCTGGTCAATGTCGGTCCTTGCTGGGCGCCCCACACCTGCATGACCATGTGTTGGCTTCCACAGGAGAACGTCGCTTATGAGTTCATCCTTACTTCTCCAGCAGTGTCCTGCATGCCTTGTCCGTCTCACTCGGATAGTTTGTGAGATGGGGGGCAGGTGACCGTACAGCTGCTTCCTAGTGGGGTGCTGTTTTTTTTTATTATGTATATATTATTTGTATTAGTAATACTATGTACTGCACAACGATGATTTCTGCTGGCGTTTAAAATTTATTAACGATCAAGGAAGGTCACTGTAGCTACTAAATTGATAGGAATGTATAAATTATAAGTACTAGCAAAAAAACACCCTCCGGGCGGTGTAAAAAATTATTTTTGAAAAAGATTGCCTGAGTGGAGTGGGGTTAAAAATTCAATCTCAGAGGGTTTTAATCATAAGTAAGTAAAATCATTAAATTTATTAAAGGAATAAAAAAAATAAAACAATTTGAATTGAAACTTAGTTCTGTTCCCCTTAAATAAAATGCGCATCTATTAATTATTATTTAAATAATTATTTTGAATATTTTACACATAAATTTTACACAAAATCGTATTTATTTTTAATCTTTTAGTTAACTTCTTTTTACTGAAAAAAGAGCGAGAGTAAAAAAATAATAATTTTTAAGATTGATTACAAATTTTGCAAATGATTTTTTCCATTTAAAGTAATACAATTTTTAAATCAATTTCATAGTTTATATTGTTCATTTATTAAATAATATATAGTTTATTTATCTAAATAATATATAGTTTATTTATTTAAATAATTTATAGTTCATTTATTTAAATAATATATAGGTTATTTATTTAAATAATATATAGTTTATTTATTACAATGGAAAGGAATCAAACGTTGAATTATAAGGACCATCTTTTATCTATTTTATTAATATTAATTTTCTTTATTCTATGCATTGATCATTTTGGTAATTGTGACGTAAGAAGTGACGTAATTTTGGTTACAGGCAAATAGAGACCGAATCCTCATTATTAATAAAATAAATAGATTAGATAGGAATACTTTATATCATATCACTGTGTGAGACAATTACAGCAAATAATCTTGATTAAAAATATTCACAAATGAATCAAATTTCGGTAATCTGAATATTAGCTACATAAATGAGAGTAACCCCCCCTTGTTTTTTTCACTTTGAGGAAGCCGCCTGTTTTGTTCAGCCATTTTCATTTCACCTTAATCAATACAACTGCATGTTTTAACACGAAAATATCATAAAATGTGTTCTTAATAACAATTAAGTTAATTTCAAATAATGCGCAAGCACAATTAAGAACACATTTTATATATTTTCGTGTTAAGACATTCAATTGTATTGATTCGAATAAATTCATATTTTCAGTGTAGATTTACGGTGAAATGAAAATGGCCGACCAAAACAGATGGCTTCCTCAAAGTGATAGAAACAATGGAGGTTATTCTCATTTATGTTGCTAATTTTCAGATTACCCAAATTTCGTCATTCAACAACCCATTAGAATGAGCTATCCTGGATATAAAACTAAACTTCATCCGGTGGTGAGACTCCTGTCCTATAGCTCTGGAGTGGTAGTACCGGTTATTGGTCAAATGTGTGTAAATTATTTGTACTAGCAAATATATGCACTCCCCGGGTGCAAGTATTTAAGTTTTAATGTAATAAAATATTATATTAAATTAGAAAGGCTAATGAAATTAAATAAGAATGCAGATAAAAAAAATTGAAACAGAGGGAGAGGGTATAATCGAAAAATAGAACTGAAACTTACTCTTCCATTACTCGGGTTTCATTGCTAAATTTTCCCGATTTAACTATTTAGTTAAAATAGGAAGTAAAGAATAAAATTACAGTTATTTCTTCTTGTTAATGGATTTCTTTTAAGATTTATCTCCGAGATTTTTGCTCATATTCATTAAGATAAAACTAAACGATTAGAAATCAATAATACTAAACACATATTTGTTAAAATCAAATTTTTAATATCAATATGCAAATTAGTCTTCCCGTTCACACTGTAAACCGCTATTTTGTTGTATATATAAATACAATTGCATGTTGTTAGTATATAGATGTGGTCAACAGTATTAATAATATGAAACAATTTTTATTAATAATTGAGGTTTAAATAAAAACAAAATCATTGAGAATGTGATGTAAATAACTAAGGGAATTGTGAGTAGTAATATAGTTTCAGTTACAGACAGAAAAGCACACAATCTCCATTAATAAGAATATTGGATAGGAATACTTGATATCATATGATCATCATCATCATCCTGTCGCGCTGGCAGCATGGATATCCATGACAATCTCTCGCTAACCTTCCCTATCATTCATTGCTTCTGAGAGGTCCTCTGCACGGCATCCCGTATCCGCGCAGAGAACGTCTTTGTTTCTCCGGTAGTGTCCTGCATGTCTTGTTCGTCTTACACGGATGGCTTGTCTGATATGGGGCAGGTGGCCAAACAGCTGTTTTCTTGTGGGGTGCTGTTTCCACGTCTTGTTTAAAACTGCATGCAGCATTCTTGTGCAGCTACCGTCTATGATGCCATTACTCTTAGGAATCCAGAATGGTAGTACCTGATCTCTATGGGTCAAATAGGTCTGTTTGAGATGAGAAAGTCCATAATTGTTAAAGTGACTTCAGCATAAAATAACAAATAATAAAGGAATGTATTGTAAATGATTGATCAGATATCTAATAGGCACCCCAGCTAAGAGAAATTTAGAAAAGGACAGTTTTTGCTTTACCTGCAAACTTCCGGTTGTTTGTAAACAAAAGCAACAGACGGTTTTTTGACATTAGAATTTAACTGTAAGATATTCAAAAAGTTTCTTCATGTTTATTTACAAACTAAATAAGAATGCAGATTTTTAAAAAAAAATGAAACAGAGGGAGGGGGTATAATCGAAAAATAGAACTGAAACTTATTTTATGCTAAAATAGTTTTTATTTTTATTTTAATAAAATAAATAGTTATTTAATGTTGTTGCTATTAGCATATGTGAAAAATTAATTTTGCACTAACGATAAACTAATATTGTTTTGTTTGTTTTGTTTTTGTTTTTGTTTTTTGTTGTTGTTTTTTTATCAAAACTTTAAACGAAAGACATGTTTTTATATAAAAATAGTTTTTATTTAATCAGAATAGGAATCTATTTGAGACCTCTGTCACCCAGGCATTACTTTAATAAATGTGGCGGCGAATGAAAAAGAGTAAGACTTTGTCTTGCCTACCGGAATCGAACCCGCGTCCGCCCGCATGCAAAAACAAATGCAATCTAGGTACTGGACGGACGCGAGGTTCGACATGCGCCCGGATGTTTGGTTTTTGTGTGTACTTTAAAATAACCAACGCGAGTGAAGAAAGACGGGGTTCTGTTAGAAGAGAAGATTGAAAGCTGAGGACTGAGGTTATTTGAAGTTCTCCTTACAGTTGGGAGAGAAATAGAGTAGTAGAACTTTTGAATTTTTTTTTTTCTTTCGAAACAATAAATCAGGAGATTTGCTTATTAATCAAGAAACTGAGGAATATTTTTCAACACTTACAATTCTTCATTTTTCAATTCTTAATTTGATCACATTACCGTAATCAAATTAAAATGTAATGGCAAAATCTTTTTTTTTAATAAATACTTTTTAATTTGAAACTAATATTGTTATTGTTGTTGTTTTTGTTTTTTGTCTTTTTTTTGTTTTTTTTTATTATAAATCTTTAAACGAAAGACACGTTTTGATATTAAGTTTTTTTTATTTAATCAGAAGAGAAATGAAGTTTATTAATAGTTCCCCAATAGTTCCCATGGGCTATTAATGTCTATGCTCGACCTATTGATCGAGTTATCCTTTAATATTCCTTTAATAGTTTTATTCTTTTCTTTCGTATTTTCTGTAATACATTACATACGACTTTGCTATGAAAATGCATTGCGAATTATATATATATATATATATATATATATATATATATATATATAATATATATGCACTGAAAAGTATTACTCTATAAGAATGCATTGGAAATGATTTTATTATTAAAATGCAATTGTAAAGGATTTTATTATAAAAATGCACTAGAAATGATTTTACTATAAAAATGCATTGTGTATAATTTTAGTATTAGATTTCACGAGAAATGATTTTACTATAAATATTAATTGGAAATGATTATGTAATAAAAATGTATTGTATAGGATTTTACTATAAAAATGTATTAGCAATGAGTTTACTATTTAAAAAAACAACGTTGGAAATTATTTTATTATAAAAATGCACTAGAAATTATTTTGGTATAAAATGCATTGTGTATGATTTTATTATAAACTTTTATTGGAAATGATTTTACTATAAAAATTCATTGAAAATAATTTTAGTATAAAAGAATGATTGGAAATATTTTCACTATAAAATGTATTGGGAATTATTTTTACTATAAAAATGCATTGGAAATGATTGTATTATAAAATTGCATTGGAATGTTTTTTACTATAAACATGCATTAAAATTATTTTACAATAAAAAATTCATTGGAAATGATGTTACTTTAACAATGCATTGTAAATGATTCTACTATGAAAATCCATTGTAAAATATGTTTGCTATGAAAATGCATTAGAATAGATTGTACTATAAAAATGCATTAGATTTGATTTTACTATAAAAATGCATGTTGAATTATCTTTATTAAAAAAAAATGCATTGAAAATGATTTTACAATAACAAAAATGCATTGGAGATGATTTTACAATAAAAATGCATTGTGAATTATTTTTACTATAAAAATGCATTGGAAATTATTTTTACTATAAAATGCATTGGAAATGATTTTACTATGAAAATGCATTGGAAATGATTTTTACTATAAATGCATTGGAAATTATTTTTACTATAAAAATGCATTGGAAATTATTTTTACTATAAAAAATGCATTGGAAATTATTTTTACTATAAAAATGCATTGGAAATGATTTTTACTATAAAAAATTGGAAATGATTTTTACTATGAAAATGCACTATAAAAAATGCATTGGAAATGAAATTTTGACTATAAAAAATGCATTGGAAATGATTTTACTTTAAAATGCATCGACAATGATTTTTACTATAAAAATGCATTGGAAATTATTTTATGATAAAGTTGTATTGTGCATGCGATATAAAAAGATTAATAGAATGTTTATTATTTTCATATTTCAGCTCCAGTTGTAAAATGTTCCGCAGCACCAACTGACGTTATATTCCTCGTCGACGATTCGGACAGTTTAAAGAATGACGATTTCAAGAAAGAACTTTTATTTGTCAACCAAATCATCAACAACTTCGATTTGGGTGCCAACCTTTTCCAAGTGGGCGTAACCACTTTCTCTACTGATGTACACACCTACCTAAAACTTGGTACAACCAACGACAAGTCTCAAATATTTTCAACTGTTGGAAGTATTTCCCCGTCGCGAGGGATGACCTTCCTGGGAAAAGCTCTGACTTATGTTCTTCGCCAAGGTTTTAATGCCGCTGGAGGAAGCCGAGCTACTGCAGCAAAGGTCAGATTTTATGTTTTTGTTTTTTGTTTGTTTTAATTTAGATTTGAATATATCAGCAAATTAATAATATTGTCTTAGTCTAGGTGTTGGGCGACAAACCCTAACGAGGCGCCTAGAGAATAAGCTAGATGGGAGCTGCACAAGAATACTGCGTGTGATTTTGAACAAGTCGTAGAAATAACACCCCACAAAGAAGCAGCTGTACGGCCACCTGCCCCCTATCTCACAAACCACCCGAGTGAGACGGACAAGACATGCTAGACACTGGAGAAACAAGGACGAACCCATAAGCGATTTTTTCTGTGGAAGCCAACACATGGACATGCTAATATGTGCTGCCCAGCAGGGACCTACATTGACCAGCTCTGTGCGAATACTGAATGCTGCGCAGAGGACTTCCCGGGGATAATGAATGATAGAGAAGGTTGGCGATAGATCGTCATGGATATCCATGCTAACTGCACGATATGATGAAGTAATTGTCTCGTTTTGGATTTGATGGGCGTGTCTTCGAATATCACGTGCCAATGACATGTTAGCCCGATTATTCAAATCGGCCTCTTTCGTCATCTGTTCTTTAAATGTAAAGGAGGCGTGGTCTTCCTTGTCTTTGTCTTTGAGTTATCAATAATGCTCAAAGGTGATATTCCTCTTTATAATAATTTATATTATTTCCGTTTCTAATATATATATATATATATATATATATATATATATATATATATATATATATATATTTACCAACCCCTCTACGACACAAGATCAATTTCTTAAGCGGAGTTTAACAGGTTTGAATTCAGAGTTTTCCTTTTCCTAGACTGGTTACCTAGCCATGGTTAAAGAGCCCAGTCTGTTCTGCTATTTACCCGTAACTGGGGGGAGAATTGGATTCATACCTTTCCCAAGGGTATATAGAATTTCTATAATCAAACCTTTATTCTAATTGAACAATGAATGGATGGTTTATGTGATAAGAGGCAAGTGGTCGCACAGTGGCCTTTTGTGGGGTGCTGCTTCCAACATTTGTTCATGACAACACGCAGTATCTTTATCATTCGTTACTCGTTAGCTATTGCTTCTAAAAATAGAGTATTTGGCATTGAATTGCCCAATGAGGGTTGAAATGCCATAAAATTTATCTACAAAAAATATCTTTCATGTAGAGGTCACTAGTTGTCGGTGTTGGAATATTTTGGTATATAAGGTGTGCTGCAATACACCACTTAAATCTATAGACTAAGCAAGGTCACGTGGTTTAAACCTCAGCCAATCAACAGCCCGAATACGTGGTTGGCTAACTACTTAATCGCTGATACTGACTGACGTTCATTTGCAATCATTGACGAAGGACCTGCAAGACTGATGAGCACCAAGGAACAACCAAAGGATTCTTCTCTGTTTAACACAAAGGATCTCCGCTGAACAAGCGCTCTTGCTTGAAGCCTAAAGGATGGCAACTAAAATCGTAACATTGGAGTTAGACATTATACGACAGCTCGGTACCTAGAAGCAAGCCCCCCCCCCCCATCCGCAACAGAATCCAGGGAATGAGCTTGGCCAAAATACATAGTGGAACAACCCAAACATCTATATAAACTTTTTTGCATCAGGGACGTAGGACGCGTACCTATCAGTATCTCTGAGAAGTTGTCCTCTTGATATTGTAGAAGCAATATAATACTCACCATCACAGTTACCATCCAATTGGCAGACAAGGAAGCAAGCTGTAACTCAATACAGTCCTTGCATTTCTGGAAGCATAATACAAATGATGGGTATTATGGATCAAAGTGTTTACACTGAAAACCAGCAGCCAATCAGAATCCAGGGAAAGAGCTTGGCCAAAGTACATAGTGGAACAACCCAAACATCTATATAAACCACTTACCAACACTCTTCATCTTGTAATACAGCTGAATACTGATTGCCTGATAAAAAATTCTACAGTTAATGTTTCAAGTACAAGAGAGAGTCAACCATGACTAATCTACAGAGAACAATCTACCTCAAGTCACTTCTCTTTGTTTTTCCTTGGTGCATACTGCTAGTGTAACAGCCATGTTTATACTGTAAAGACAGCAAGCAAACTGGCTCAATCAGGCTCAAACTTCGATCATGTGACCTCATGTGACTAAATGTGGTACAACTATAAAGATAATAATGAAACTACAAGTAACAATTA
The DNA here is from genome assembly GCA_023376005.1 of Doryteuthis pealeii. Taxonomy (NCBI): domain Eukaryota; kingdom Metazoa; phylum Mollusca; class Cephalopoda; order Myopsida; family Loliginidae; genus Doryteuthis; species Doryteuthis pealeii. Next base: position 20,807,096 of record CM042173.1, read on the forward strand.
CCATATTTATAACATATGTTACATATGTAACAAATATAACATATTAACAGTGTACAACACATTTAACAAGTCTTCCTAAGAAGAATTGCGGGTTTAAAGGGGGGGGAGCTCTTAAATCTCCCAGTTTACTATAAAAAATGCATTAGATTTGATTTTACACTATAAAAATGCATATGTTGAAATTATCTTTATATAATATAAAAAATGCATTGAAATTATTTTACAATAACAAAAATGCATTGGAGATTTACAATAAAAAATGCATTGTGAATTATTTTTACTAATAAAATGCATTGGAAATTATTTTTACTATAAAATCATTGGAAATGATTTTTACTTATAAAATGATTGGAAAATGATTTTTACTATTGAAATGCATTGACAATGATTTTTACTATAAAATGCATTGGAAATGATTTTTACTAAAAAAATGCATTGGAAATTATTTTTACTATAAAAAATGCATTGGAAATTTACTTTTACTATAAAATGATGGAAATGATTTTTACTATAAAAATGCATTGGAAATGATTTTTACTATAAAAAATGCATTGGAAATGATTTTACTATAATGCATTCGACAATGAATTCATTCGAACTCATAAATGATTTTTATCATTGTGATAAAAAATGCATTGCGTTTAATATTGAATTTTATGATAAGTTGTATTGTGCATGCGATATAAAAAGATTAATAGAATGTTTATTATTTTCATTTTTCAGCTCCAGTTGTAAAATGTTCCTCAGCACCAACTGACGTTATATTCCTCGTCGACGATTCGGACAGTTTAAAGAATGACGTTTCAAGAAAGAACTTTTATTTGTCACCAAATCATCAACAAACTTCGATTTGGGTGCCAACCTTTTCAAGTGGGCGTAAACCACTTTCTCTACTGATGTACGAATACTTGATATCTATATGATCATCATCATCATCCTGTCGCGCTGACAGGCATGGATTCCGATGAACGATCTTGGCGTCGCTAACCTTCCCTAGTCATTTCATGGCGGTCTGAGAGTCCTCTGCAGACGTGCATCCCGTAGGCGGCGGGCAAGAGAACGCTTTGTGGTTCTCCGTCCGGTAGTGAGCGAGACGGATGGGTTGTCTGATATGGGCGGAGTGGCCAAACTGGCTGTTTTCTTGTGGGGTGGGCGGGGTGTCAACGTCTTGTGTGGGTAAACTGCATGCATGCATTCTTGTGCAGCACCGCTATGATGCCGATTACTCTGTGGAATCCAGAAGGGTAGTACAGGTGAGATCTTTGGGTCAAATAGGTCTGTTGTGAGATCGAGAAAGTCCAAGTAATGTTAAAAGGTGACTTCAAGCATGAAATCAAAATAATAAAGGAAGTGTACTTGTAAATGATTGGATGCAGATATTTAATAGGCACCAGCTAAGAGAAATTTAGAAAGGACTAAGTTTGCTTGAGCCTGGCAAACTTGCCGGTTGGTTTGTAAAACAAAGCAACAGACCGATTTTTGACATATTAGAATTTACAACTGTAAGCATATTTCAAAAGTTTCTTCGATGTTATATTACAGAACTAAATAAGAGTGCAATTTTAAAAAATGAAACAGAGGGAGGGTAGAATCGAATAGAAGCGAGAGAGAGAGAGAGAGGGGTTTTTATTTTTATTTTAAATAAAATGAATAGGTTATTTAATGTTGTTGCTGATTGGAGCATAATGTAAAAATTAATTTTGCACTAACGATAAACTAATATTGTTTGTTTGGGTTTTTGGGGGTTTTTGTTTTGTTCTTGGTTTTGTTTGTGGTGCTTTTATCAAAACTTAAACGAAGAGACGATGTTTTTATGATAAAAATAGTTTTTATTTTTAGATCAGAGATAGAAATGCTAGTTTGATGACCTTCTGTCACCTCAGCTTACTTTAGATAAATGTGGCGGCGAAGCGAAAAAGAGTAAGGGAGCCTGCCGGAATCGAACTCACAGCGTCCGCCGCATCGAAGAGAGGACAATGCATCTAGGTACTGGAGGAGACCATGCGCCGGAATGTTTGGTTTTTGTGTGTAGCTTAAATAGACCAAAAGCGAGTGATAGAAAAACGGTGTTCTGTTAGATAGAGGAAGAATTGAAAGCCTGAGGACTGAGAATTATTTGAGAATTCTCCTTACAGTTGGGAGAGAAATAGAGTATAGACTTTTTGAATTTTTTTTTTTTTTTTGGGGGGGGGGGGCGGCCTCTTTCGAACAATAAATCAGGAGATTTGCTATTAATCAGAAACTGAGGGAAGTATTTTTCAACACTGGTAAGATGTGGCTTCGCGTTTATTCAATTCTTAATTTGATCTATATTACCCGGAAAGAGAGGAGGAAAGACAGAAAGTTTTGTTAATAACATATCTTTTAAATTTTAAACTAATACTTGGTTTATTGTTTGTTTTTGTTTTTTTTTGTCTTTTTTTTGTTGTTTTTTTTATTATATCTTAACTGAAAGACATCGTTTTTGATATAAAGTTTTTTTTAATTTAATCGAAGAAGAAATGAAGTTTATAATAGGGAGAGAGGCGAGGTGGCTATAATTGTCGTATGCTCGACTATTGAGCGAGTTATGCCTTTAATATTCCTTTATATAATTTATTCTTTTCTTTTCGTATTTTCTGTAATACATGTACATACGACTTTGCTATGAAAATGTCATTGGGCGAATTATATTATATATATTACTAAATATATATATATTATAAGTATAATATAGACTTCATGCACTGAAAATATTTTCTTTATAAGAACATTGGAAATGAATTTTATTATTAAAGGGAATGCAATGTAAAGGGATTTATGAGTAGAGAGAGAGAGAGAGGAGTGATTTTACTATAGAAAATGCATTGTATTATTATTTATGTGTTATTAGATCACGAGGAAATGATTTTACTATAATATTAATTGAAATGATTATGTAATAAAATGTATTGTATGGATTTTACTGATAACAATAGTATTAGCAATGAGTTTAGATAAAAAGAAACAACGTTGGAAATTATTTTATTCATAAAATGGCACTCAGAAATTATCTTTGGATGATAGAAGATGCCATCTGGTGTCTGAGGTTATTTATAAAAACTTTTATTGAAATGATTTACTATAGGAGAACTTCAATTTAAATAATTTAGTTATAAAAGAATGACTTGAGAAGTATTTTACTATAAAGTATTGATTGGGCATTATTTTTCTACTAGAATTATTGGAAGATGGATTGGTATTATAAAGTTGCAGTTGGAATGTTTTTGTTTATTATGAAGACATGCATTAAAATTATTTACAATAAAAAATCATGTGGAAATGATGTGTACTTTAACAATGCATTGTAAAATGGATTCTACTATGGAAAGTCCATTGTAAATATGTTTGCTATGTAAAATGCATTAGAATAGATTGGTACTATAAAAATTGCATTAGATTTGATTGTATATAAAAATGCTCATGTGATTAATCGTTTTGAATAAAAATAATATGCATTGAAAATGATTTTTAACAAATAAAAAAATGCATTGGAGATGATGTTTTACAGAGTAAAAAGGGCGATGTGGGTGAATTATTTTACTATAAAATGCATTGGAATTATTTTTACTATGACGAAATGCATTGGAGAATGATTTTTTTAAACTATGAAGAATGGCATTGGACATGATTTTTTAACTTATGAAAATGCATTCGTCAAGTGATTCTTTAACTAAATATAAAGAATGCATTGGAAAGTAGATTTTTAACTATAAAAAATGCATGGAATTGATTTGTACTTAATAAACGAATGCATTGGAAGTATTTTTCGTATGAAAAATGTAATTGGAATTATTTTGACTGATAAAAATGCATTGGAAATGATTTTTACTATAAATGCATTCGGAAATGATTTTTACTATGAAAATTGTGTGGCAGTTCCGACAATGATTTTTACTGCATAGAAATATATGCAATGGAAACGATTTTTTACTGATAGAAGAATGAGCATTGGAAAAATGATTTTTACTATAAAAATGCATTGAATGCTTTCTTTAAAAACTGGCAGTTCGACAATGATGTTACTATAAAAATGGCATTGGAAATTGATTTTATGATAAAGTTGTATTTGGCATGCGATATAAAAAGATTAAATAGAATGTTTATTATTTTCATATTTCAGCTCCAGTTGTAAAATGTTCCGCAGCACCTACTTGACGTTAATATATGAGGGAGAGAGGTGAGGAGAATGTTATTATATATATATTTATTTGTCAACCAAATCACAACAACTTCGAATTGGGTCCCAACCTTTTCCAAGTGGGCGTAACCACTTTCTCTACTGATGTACACACCTACCTAAAACTTGGTACAACCAACGACAAGTCTCAAAAATTTTCAACTGTTGGAAGTATTTCCCCGTCGCGAGGGATACCTCCTGGGAAAGCTTCTGACTTGGCCAAGGTTTTAATGCGCTGGAGGAAGCCGAGCTACTGCAGCAAAGGTCAGATTTTATGTTTTTTTGTTTTTTGTGTGAATTTAGATTTGAATATATCAGCAAATTAATAATATTGTCTTAGTCTAGGTGTGTTGGCGCGACAAACCCTAGACGAGGCGCCTAGAGAATAAGCTAGATGGGAGCTGCACAAGAATACTGCATGTGGTTTTGAGACAAGTCGTGAGAAACAACACCCACAAAGAAGCAGCTGTAAAGGGCCACCTGCCCCTATCTCACAAACCACCCGAGTGAGACGGACAGAGAGAGCACTGAGAAACAAGGACGGAACCCAATAAGCGATTTTTTCTGTGGAAGCCACACATGGACATGCTAATATGTGCTGCCGCAGCAGGGACCTACATTGACCAGCTCTGTGCGAATACTGAATGCTGCGCAGAGGATTCCCGGGGATAATGAATGATAGAGAAGGTGGTGATAGGATCGGATGGATATCCCGTGCTAACTGCACCTCATGATGAAGTAATTGTCTCGTTTTGGATTTGGATGGGCGTGTCCCTTCGAAGTATTACGTGCCAATGTGGGAGAGGCCCGATTATTCAAATCGGTGGCTCTTTCGTCATCTGTTCTTTAAATGGTAAAGGGGGCGTGGGTCTTGGTGGTCTGTTGAGTAATCAATAATGTCTCAAAGGTGATATTCCTCTTTAAATAGATAATTTATTATTATTTCCGTTTCTGTAATATATATATATATATATATATAAAGCTATGTATATATAAGTATATAATAATATATATATATATATATATATATCCAAACCCTCCGCACGAGCAGGATGCGACACAAGGTCAATTTCTTAAGCGGAGTTTTAACAGGTTTGAATTCAGAGTTTTCCTTCTCCTAGACTGGTTACCTAGCCATGGTTAAAGAGCCCAGTCTGCCCTGCTATTTACCCGTAACTGGAGGGGGAATTGGATTCATACCTTTCCCAAGGGTATTAGTGCCATGTAAAATGCTAACAGCTTCGTTCAGGAATTAAACTCGGGTCGACGAGTCTGTTTCCAACGACTCTAACCATTAGACTACGCACCTCCATTTCTAATACAGAATTTCTATAATCAAACCCTTATTCTAATTGAACAATGAATGGATGGTTTATGTGATAAGAGGCAAGTGGCCGTACAGTGGCCTTTGTGGAGTGCTGCTTCCAACATTTGTTCATGACAACACGCAGTATCTTTATCATTCGTTACTCGTTAGCTATTGCTTCTAAAAATAGAGTATTTGGCATTGAATTGCCCAATGAGGGTTGAAATGCCATAAAACTTACCAACAAAAAATATCTTTCATGTAGAGGTCACTAGTTGTCGGTGTTGGAATATTTTGGTATATAAGGAGTGCTGCAATACACCACTTAAATCTATAGACTAGCAGGTCACGGTGGTTTAAACCTCAGCCAATCAACAGCCCGAATACGTGGTTGGTTAACTACTTAATCGATGACTGATAGACGTTCATTTGCAATCATTGACGAAGGACCTGCAAGACTGATGAGCACCAAGGAACAACCAAAGGATTCTTGTTAACACAAAGGATCTCCGCTGGACAAGCGCTCTTGCTTGAAGCCTAAAGGATGGCAACTAAAATCGTAACATTGGAGTTAGACATTATATACGACAGCTCGGTACCTAGAAGCAAGCCCCCCCCCCCCCATCCGCAACAGAATCCAGGGAATGAGCTTGGCCAAAATACATAGTGGGGACAACCCAAACATCTATATAAACTTTTTTGCATCAGGGACGTAGGACGCGTACCTATCAGTATCTCTGAGAAGTTGTCCTCTTGATATTGTAGAAGCAATATAATACTCACCATCACAGTTACCATCCAATTGGCAGACAGGAAGCAAGCTGTAACTCAATACAGTCTTGCATTTCTGGAAGCATAATACAAATGATGGGTATTATGGATCAAAGTGTTTACACTGAAAACCAGCAGCCAATCAGAATCCAGGGAAAGAGCTTGGCCAAAGTACATAGTGGAACAACCCAAACATCTATATAAACCACTTACCAACACTCTTCAACTTGTAATACAGCTGAATACTGATTGCCTGATAAAAAATTCTACAGTCAATGTTTCAAGTACAAGAGAGAGTCAACCATGACTAATCTACAGAGAACAATCTACCTCAAGTCACTGCTCTTTGTTTTTCCTTGGTGCATACTGCTAGTGTAACAGCCATGTTTACACTGTAAAGACAGCAAGCAAACTGGCTCAATCAGGCTCAAACTTCGATCATGTGACCTCATGTGACTAAATGTGGTACAACTATAAAGATAATAATGAAACTACAAGTAACAATTACCATATTTATAACATATGTTACATATGTAACAAATATAACATATTAACAGTGTACAACACATTTAACAAGTCTTCCTAAGAAGAATTGCGGGTTTAAAGGGGGGGGAGCCTCTTAAATCTCCCAGTTGTGGGCAAATTGTTCCGACTAAAGAAAACAAAAACACACAATGGAAATTTAATACATGTATTGACAAATAATACAAGAACTTGTTGCAAATTTTATTGGCATTTGCTACAAGACTTATCTGTGTGGTGAAATACTGTTCGTTGGAGAAGTGGCGCTAACAGGTGTATTCTGGTCGCTGGTTGTAGAGTTCTGTAGAGACGCGTCCGTTTTGTCGGTTCTCATCCGATAAGTAAAGTAGGGGATGCTATTTTAGAAGCTTCTCGCCTGGGTAACTGTTCTTTTAAATGACAGTGGATAGGGCCCTTTTCAAGTAGACTATTTAGGTCCTCAGCCTTCTGATAAGTTTGCTGTCAAAACGGCCTTCAGAAAGTATGCTGTTAAAAAACGCCTCCGTCCAGGTCGACGGCCTGTAGACAAGTGCCGGGGTTTGATTTTGGCGCCAACATCGTATGTTGGCTATTCGTCCCCTAACAGCAGGGGGAGATAATTCTCTATCGGATTTCCGATATTCCTCGATTAAGTTTAAGTACTGTGGTGCTCTCTCATTGAGGTGGTTGCTATGCTGTCCCTTACTGGCCGGTATGACAAACAAAGAGCTTATGGTTGTTGACTGTCTAGCGGGTTCGCTCGAACTAGCCGAATTTAACAATTAACCATTAAGGCTTGGAAGGCCTTGCCCCCTTCCTAACTATAGTTGGGAAGGAGGCAAGGCCTTCTAAGCCTTAATGGACAGAGACACAACTTGTTTAGTGCATCTTTGTGGATGCCAGATGAAAGTGAGTGAGAGAGAGAGAAGGGTTTTACCGGGCTGAATTTAAATAACCAGGGTGTGTATGCCCTCTAGTGGCAAACCCTTTCCAAACTCAACCACATCCCGACAAGGGAAGACACTCGCTACACGCTATTTCATTTTAAACCGTTTGTTTTTTCTTGTTCTTTTGTTAATTTAAACCATTGGTTATTGGTTATCGATTATCGATTTCTTCTCTGATTACCAACAGGTTTTGATAATCATCACCGATGGAGACACAATCGATCTACAGGAGACGCTGACGGCCAGTTCGATTCTTAAAGGATTAAAAATCAAAATAGTCGTCATTGGAATTGGTAAAAATCTTGAAAAGGCCACTCTTCAAAGAATTGTCTCCGAGCCACAAAATCTTTTCCAAACAAATAATTTCGGTGAACTGCACAAAATCGTCGGTTCTCTCAAAGATATTGTTTGCAAAAAAGTTACACGTAAGATTTTTTAATTCTTTTTTTTTTTTTTTTTTTTTCCTTTTTCTTACGCTTTCTGTGTTCGTAATGTCTGGTAGAATTA
>CM042173.1:20817825-20820325 GCA_023376005.1 Doryteuthis pealeii
GCTAAGTTACCTGAGATAGAGATATGAACAGTTTTGGCGTAGGGGGTTGTATGTGAATTGAAACAATATGGATATCTACTGAATAATTGGGTAATTTCCTCGTAGTATGAAATAGGCTCACTCAAGTTTGTCATATATATATATATATATATATATGTGTGTGGTGTGTGTGTGTGTGTGTGTGTGTGTGTGTGTGTGTGTGAGAGAGAGAGAGAGAGAGAGAGAGAGAGAGAGAGAGTGAACAGTGCAAAGATAGATAGAGAGAGAGAGAGAGATAGTGAACAGTGCAAAGATAGATAGATAGATAGATAGATAGATAGATAGATAGATAGATAGGAACAGTGCAAAGATAGATAGATAGATAGATAGATAGAGATAGATGGATAGGAACAGTGCAAAGATAGATAGATAGATAGATAGATAGATAGATAGGAGATGATAGATAGATAGATAGATAGATAGATAGATAGATAGATAGATAGATAGATAGATAGATAGATAGGAACAGTGCAAAACTAGCTAGCTAGCTAGCTAGCTAGCTAGCTAGATAGATAGATAGATAGATAGATAGATAGATAGATAGATAGATCGAAACAGTGCAAAGGTAGATAGATAGATAGATAGATAGATAGAAATAAAAAGCTAGCTATGCACAAATCGGATCCCACCCTAGAAAATAAGATGCATAACATTCTCTGAGACTTTGAGATACAGATGGATCACCTACTCCCGACCAGAAGACCAGACCTAGTGTTAATTAAAAAGAGGAAGAGAATTTTTCAGTAGATTTTGTCGTCTCGGTACATCATGGAGTAAAAATGAAGGAAAACGAAAAGGTAGACAAATATTTTCACCCGAGGACATAATGGTTATTTGCAGATCACCACATCACACAACTGCTGTTTGTTATGAAAATTGTGTAAGCAACATAACTGACATACTGCTACATTACAAATGTTCAATATTTCTCTGAAATTTAAAGATGTGGCTTGATAATTTGTATTATTTGTATTATTTGGACTTTTCTCCTCGTCTTTATTGTTATATACACAACATTCCCGAGTTTGAAAAAGGTTCCCAAGTTCAACAAGAAATACCCGAAGAAAGCTGGTGCGGGGGCACACCGGCCAAAACGTTGTGTAGATAACAATAAAGATGAGGACAATAGTCCGAATAATCCAAATAATCCAAATGTTTAATGCTTACGGTCAAGTCACGTTAAAAAAACCGATTTCCCCTTGATCCCCGAAGTTAAGCAGCAATGAGCCTGTACAATAGATGGGTGACCATTTAAGCAACAGCAGGTACTGTAAGCAAACTGATATCAAAATGACTTGATTCGGCATTAAATAACCCGAAAAGGTTTGATCTTCCGTAAATCAAAACAACTAACCAACCAACCAAAGGTTTAATGGTAATTTTCACCTTTAGTTGTTAAAATTCCTAGCATAAAATTGTGCGTGCACATTATCTGAAATGAACTTAATTGTTATTAAGAACACATTTTATTATATTTTTGTGTTAAAGCATGCAGTTGTATTGAGACTTTCAAAATGGCTACCGGCTTGTTTCAAAGTGAAAGTCAGTTGGCTAAATTCCTAGCATGAAATTATCTGAAATGAACTTAATTGTTATTAAGAACACATTTTATGATATTTTTGTGTTAAAGCATGCAGTTTTCGAAAAAGTTTCTAAGATTTGTTTATTTCGCACGGAGACGTATGGCTACCGGCTTGTTTCAAAGTGAAAGTCAAGGGAGGTTACTCTAATTGCCTTATTTGCTAGGAATTTTGACAACTAAAGGTGAAAATTACCGGTTTAATTATTTTCTTGTGTTTTTTTTATTTATTTATTCATTTATTTATTCTAGCTCCCGTGTGTAACAAATGTTCGATGCCTCCAACCGATGTCGAGTTTCTTGTTGATGACTCTGACAGTTTAAAAGCCTCCGACTTTATGAAAGAACTCATGTTTGTTAATCAACTAATCAGCTACTTCAGCCTGAGCCCCACCCACTACCAAGTGGGTGTGTCCACTTTCTCCACCGATATGCACACTTACTTGAAGTTAGGCAGCACCAGCAACAAAGCTCAAATACAATCGTTAATTAATGGAATCAAACCGTCGCGAGGAATGACATATCTTGGGAAAGCCTTATCGACAATTATCACCAACATCCTCTCTGGTAATGGAAATTTCCGCCCAACAGCCAGAAAGGTAATTTATTAATTTACTAATGTAAGGAAGTGGCCGCCTTTCACCACCAGTGAATCTGGTGTCCGGTTGTGAGACCGACAATAAAGAATCAATCAGAAAAACTCTGGTGGTAGGTGCGAGAAACGGTCACACAGAAGTTGTTTTTTTAATGGTCAATCAGTCCCGGGTAACAGTTATCGCCGTTATATATATATATATATATATATATATATATATATATATATAATCCAAAATTTAAGAGAAAAAATATTCCTTACGACATAGGAGTTTTTTTTAAACCTGT
>CM042173.1:20822825-20837825 GCA_023376005.1 Doryteuthis pealeii
ATATATATATATCTTGCCTCATATGGCAGTAGTCGCCTCAGTATCAATGACAAGGTTAATTTCGCATTCCGAGTTTCTCGGTGCTGTACCATGGCTGAAACAGTATAGTGATTAACTATCCTGCTGAGGTCACGGTTTCGATTCCTGTCGGAGGGGAGTCGTTAGTATATATCGCTGATGAGACTTAATAAAGTTGAAACAGTCTGTACGATATTCTACACACCGAGTGATTCTTTGCGGGATTCACTTGTCATTATTATTATCTTCTATAATTATTGAATTTATGCGATATTCGTATTGTAGTTGCCTTCAAGCAATATATATATATATATATATATGTGTGTGTGTGTGTGTGGTCTCACTGTGAGTGCGTTTCTTATTGATGATCGACTGTTTATGGAAATATCTCCTTTATTTCCAGGGTATTTCAGTTGCACTGATGTAAACCTTTTTTTTTTTTTTTTTTGTCGAACTGGAGCTTCGAACTGCAATTAGACGTTGATGTGACAAAAAAAATCGGCAACGTCGCGCTAATGACCTCGTGAAAGGCGTGAATCCCTATCTTGTTAATAGTAGGACAGACTGGGTTCTTTAGACAAATTCTACAACGTCGGCCATGTAAAATAAAGGTCAACAGGTTATCCTGTTGATTATAAAAAGGACAATGTAAAAGCAAGAAACAACAAAAAACAGGCGTCAATTTCACAGATTGCAAATAACAGATACGAGGAAGTTAAAGTGTTCACATCCAATTTTCTTATAGTTCGTCTTATCTCAAAGTCACGTGACCTTTTTTCTTTATCTTCCTTGTCCGAAAAAGCAGGTGGCACATTATAACGTATGTAGGGGAGTCTATCGTAGTGCGAGACTTCGCAAGAGAGATCTCGTAAATCCTCACTTTAAATACATCCATTTATTTTGGCCCTTTACCAGAATAAGTTTAAGTTTTGTGTTTTAAACCAGCGTCCGTTGAAGAGCTAGTAAATTTGATTCTCACTGGGTGCCCTACCAGAATAGCTTTGTGTCAGATGGCGTAAAAAGAAGACGCCTACCGTAGAGTTGTTTTTACAACATAGGATCATTGTAGACGCAAATCCGATCATTTCAGAGTATCCCTTTAATTGCGACCTTATGCCAGACTATGCAAAGGGATCACCTGTTAAAGATGATGAGTATTGCTAGTAACTTTGATCCTTACTGTGTACCCTACAGGATGGTTTTGTGTCAGTCGGTAGAGCGTCCTACTCGGAACAACGAGGTTTCGGATTCGATACCGGCCCTCGCCAACTTAGCGTATGAGTAGCACAGCGATCTGTGCGGTAAAGTGAGGAGCCGATGGTAGGTGTGGCGCTCCACCTCAGACGCAAAAACAATCTCCTTAGTCTAGCGCTAGTGAAAATGGGATAGACTCCCTCACTGTTTGGCTGATACCGACTTTAGGCCACCCAGGTGATTTTACTTTTTACTTACCTATGTTAAGCCGAATTGACGTAAAATGGATGTCCCCTATCCTAGAGCAATATTTAGCAAACTAGTTCTACTAGAGTCGTATATCTGATCCGTCATGGATATCTCAATTATTATGGCCTTATGTCAGACTATACAAAGCTTTAAATTTTAAGAGTCCACTCGCAGAATTCTTATTTTCTGTGATACATTTATTTTTTTCCCTCAAATTAACAAAAGCCCTGATGAAGATCTATTGAAACAGGTCGAAACACTGCAGCGTAGACGAAATAAACATTACTCGTTTATGAACTTGTGTTTTTTCAATTTTTTCATAATATTACATACTGTCGGATTCACTTCCACTTTTCCTCACACACACACACAACATATATATATATATATATATATATATATATATATATATATATGGGAAACCTTTACAGTCATTACTGATAAGTTTGTATCCTGATAACAAAACAAAACTCTTTCTTTCTTTTTTTCTTTCTTTTTTTCTTTCTTTCTTTTTTCTTTCTTTTTTCTTTTTTCTTTCTTTTTTCTTTTTTCTTTCTTTTTTCTGTTTTTCTTCTTTATTTATTTTTCCTTTCTTTTTCTTTCTTTTTTCTTTTCCTTTCTTTCTTTCTTTTTATTTCTTTCTTTTTCTTTCTTTTTTCTTTTTTCTTTCTTTCTTTCCTTTCTTTCTTTTTTCTTTCCCTTTCTTTCTTTTTCTTCATTCTTTTTTCTTTCTTTCTTTTTTTTTCTTTCTTTTCCTTTCTTTCTTTCTTTTTATTTCTTTCTTTCTTTCTTTCTTCTTTCTTCTTTTTCTTTCTTTTTTTCTTTCTTTTTTCAGGCTATCATAATAATCACTGATGGAGATACGATCGATGCCGAATGGACTTTAAAAATGGCAGAGAGACTCTCTTTGATGAAGATCGAAGTTTTCGCCATTGGTATTGGTAGTCATTTAGACACAAGTATGCTTCAACGTATTGTCAGCAATTCCCAAAGTCTATTCCAAGTTAATAACTTTGCCGCCCTCAAGGTCTTGGCTAGTTCAGTGAGAAAAGTCGTTTGTAAGGAAACAACAGGTGAGTTTTAACAGACATTTTCGATTTAGTAAAGTTGAATACAAACTAAGCCACAGTAAAATAAAAGAAAGTAAATGAGTTATAACACACACACACACACACACACACACACACACACACAATTTAAAGTAGGTCAAATTAGATTTACCCAATTCGTTGAAAAATCCATGTTTTTTAATACAATTCTGACCCCCACGTTTGAAAAAATGTTACCAAAAATCAGGGAATTATCCGATTTTAATGAAATTTTCAGTGTTGATTTAGCAATGAATTAATTTTATAATACATCAGTTATTTTATTTCAAAACTTTCTGATTTTTTTCAGGTCACTTAACTTTGATCTCCCTGTTTTGGGGGGAAATATCGGTGTGGTATATATGTGATTGATACTATTTTCTGCATAAATAAAAAGTCTAAAGACAGAAGGTGTGAATAGAAGAAAAAAGTTGTTTTTTTAAGAATCTGCTCGGGTATAAAATGAAAATTAAAAATAATTTTTGGAGTATTATTTGGGTAATCTTTGCGGAGTTCCGTTCTGGCCTCCTACCTCAAAAAGCCGGTGACTGCTGAAAAAAAAACACCAGCTACGATTGAAGTCCGTAGCCGAGGCGATGTAAAAAAAAACTAGGGTTTAGGGTTGGGCTGGGGTTGGGGTTTAGGGTTAGTTTAATGGAAAATAAATAAATAATTTGGGCTCTATTTTTTCTGGGTCACCCTGTATATAGGGTGACCCAGAAAAAAAAAACAGAACCCGCAAATTTTGTAATAAAAATTAATTTTAACTAAGGAGTTTAGGGTTAGGGTTAGGGTTGGGGTTGGGTTTTCGGGAAAAACGCCCTAAGTTGGTTGGGTTTTTTGGGGGAAGGGGGTGTTTGTTTGTTTTTTCAAGTGATACCGCTTCGGCTACGGACTTCAATCGTAGCTGGTGTTGTTTTTTCAGCAGGCAGTGGCTAGCAGTTTTTGAGGCAGGAGGCCAGGACAGAAATCCGCAAAGATTACCATTATTTGTATCATTCAGACTATTGTCCTCATCTTCATTGTTATCTGTACAACGTTTCGGCCGATGTGCCCTCCGGTCTTCTTCAGGTATTTCTTGTCGGAATCGGGAACCTTCTTGTAATCGGGAGCCATCACGGAACTTTGAACCTCACCTTTTATTCAGCCCGCGGGGGTATCCTGTTCTCATTCCACTAACCATAGATGGGGGTACAGGTGTTAAGCTGTGTTAATTATTATTCTATGTTACTGCTGCCCCTGACCAGAACTGAACCTGCAGCCTAGAGATAACTGTCATTTAGAACTGTCTTAACCTAACTCCTTTATCTACTAGGCTATGTGTCCAATTGGACAATCCAGTATGAATTTTTTTCAATCACAAAAGTTACAATTTATTTTGTAAAAACGGATTTTAAGTAGCGTCTTTGCAGGCATCTTGATAAAAATTGACCAAAAAATCGTTTTAAATGTATCAAAAATAAATTACAGCTGTAATATTATTTTGCTTGTTTACTGATGCTCATTATGTTACTAGTTTTCGACTTAGACAAAAATTTGACCTTAAATAATCGGTTTAATAAATTTTAATTCGTTTTTAAAAAGAAAAGCAGACGATATTTTGGCATATCCTACTCTTTTCCCTATTCCCAATCATCTAGTGAGAGCTTAATGGGTGACCCAACGTTTTGTCTAATATATATATATATATATATATATATATATATATATATATAAACAAAATGTGACCCGCAGAGTCACCTCCATTGAGCTCTGGGTAGATAATTGGGATTAGGGAGAAGTGAGTTTACAAAGCGAATTAAAACATTTTTTAAAGAAATGCGACCGGAGAATTTAGAAGAAAAACATTAAAATCATTTTGTAAGATTTCTAAGAAAGGGGTCGATTGACCTAATTTAAATTTATTAAGAGCCAAGATGTTGGCCGGGCTGGTTGCTTATGAAATTTAACATACAAATACGTTTCTAAATCTCCCACCTATATATCCTCACTGAGAAACTAACATATATAACGAGGGGGTAATCAAGATATACAGAGAGGGAGGGACGTGATAAACAGAATATGAGTTAAGAGATGGGTCAGTTTTTTACTTAATTGCAAATTACGACTAATTAGAACCAATTAAAATGTATGTTTTTAAGCATAACTCAATCCTAAAACTAAGGAATAATTTATTATAACTTTCGTATCATTAAACTAAACAATAAAAAAACCATTAGGAAACTAACATTGATTCGCTCAGCTTTAGTATGATATATATATATATATATATATATATATATATATATATAGAGAGAGAGAGAGAGAGAGAGAGAGAGAGAGAGAGAGGGGGGTATGTTATAGAGTACAATACATTTAAGGTGTGATTGTTACCCTTGGTTTCAAAACAGCGTGTTAGCCACTTATCGTCAAGATAACGCGCCAGTGAAAAAAAAGAAGATCACATAAAAACTTTTTTTCATAAAAAATAGCTTTGATGATATATTCAAAACTTACAATCATATTTTTTAGGAAGCACGTGGTGTAATGGTTAAAGTCATGGGAAATGGACTCGTCGCCGCGAGTTCAAATCCTGGACGTGGTAATTGCATTTCACTTAGCGCATAATACCCTTGGGAAAGGTATGAATTTTACTCTCCCTCCAGCTATGGGTAAATAGTAGGGCAGACTGGGCTATTTAACGTTGTTTAGGCAACCGGTCTAGGAGAAGGAAAACTCTGAATTCAAACCTGTTAAACCCCGCGTAAGAAATTGACCTTGTGTCGCATCCTGCTCTGGTAAATATATATACAATCATATTTTGTCTATTGTATTTGTAGAATACTGATAATTGTTATTCTGTGTTACTTTCACCCTTAGCCAGGATTGAACCTGCTGTCTGGAAGTGACTGTTACAGATTGTTAACTATTGGACAGTAGAACAGTCAAACACCTCCTCAGCTTAATGGACTCTTCCTGGCAGCAGTGGCAGGAATTATTTAAGCTGTTATAGTGGGTTCATTAATGAACTAGTAACTTCATGTTAGGCTTGGCCAGTCAAACCAATTGTTGACTGTCTAACTGACTGACTTCAATAGTATTGAGGAAAAATGTAACGATTGACTAAATGGTTAGTGTTATGATTTTTGTGGCCATCCATTAGGCTTCAAGCAAGAGCGCTTGTCCAACAGAGATCCTTTGTGTTCCTGGGCCCATAACCTGTTATGATTTTTGTGGCCATCCATTAGGCTTCAAGCAAGAGCGCTTGTCCAACAGAGATCCTTTGTGTTCCTGGGCCCATAACCTGTTACGATTTTTGTAGCCATCCTTTAGGCTTCAAGCAAGAGCGCTTGTCCAGCAGAGATCCTTTGTGTTCCTGGGCCCATAACCTGTTACGATTTTTGTGTCCATCCTTTAGGCTTCAAGGAAGAGCGCTATCCAGAGGAGGCCCTTGATGTTAAGCAGAGCGCGATACTTAATAAAGAATATTTTGGTTGCTACTTGGTGCTCCTCAATCATGCAGGTCCTTCGTCAATGATTGCAAATGGACGTTGGTTGTTGAATGGCTAAGGTTTAAACCACGTGACCTCGCTTGGTATATAAATTTAAGTGGTGTATTGTAGTACACCTTATCAAAATATTCCAACAGCTAGAAATTTTATTTCAAGGGAAGCAAATGCTGTTATTGTTGTGATGTTAATTCAACAGTAAAAAAAAAGAAGTCAAGTCGAGGTAGGGTAAAATGAGACAAGTGTATTTACAATAAGGTACAATAACGGCTAGCTTGCCGCTAAACGGTAACAGTACAACCTTTTCATTCGGTGTCTCACTATTTATAGTGAGAACCGGTGTATATTCTCCACTGTAGGAACGGCCGGTACAACAGTTATAAAATCCCATATAAGACTTCATATAGAATATTGTTTTCAGGCCTGGATTCCTGAGTCTAGACATAGAAATTGGAATGTAATATTGAAATTGGAGGGCATCAAAAGAAGCGTAACAAAACTGATAAAAAGAGTAAAACGTTAGTTACAGGGAAAGATTGGAAAAGTTAGGAAACTACTTTATTAAAAAGAAAAATGAGAGGTGACCTAAGAGAAAACTTGAAAATAATTAATGGAATTTATAATTATGGTAGACAGTTTTTTTTTAAATATTTCCCCTCGAACTGGAAATTTGCTTTTAAGGCAGATTTCAAAAACTAAGTCTATTTAACCAATAGGATTTTTTTGCTAATAGAGTAATACATTTTTTATTTCAAGGGAGATAAATGTTGTTTTTAAAATATATAAAACTCTAATAAGACTCTGTATAGAATATTGTACTCAAGCCTGACCTCCAGTGTCTAGACATGGAAATTGGAGTCTAATATTGGGATTGGAAGAGATCTAAAGAAGAGGGACAAAACTAATAAAAATAGTAAAATATTACAGTTACAAGGAGAGATTAGAGAAATTAGAATTTAGGAGGGGGGATCTAATTAAATCTTTCAAAATAATTAATGGAATTTGTAATTATGGTAGACAGTTTTTTTAACATTTCCCCTCGAACTGTGGATTTACTGTCGAGGCAGATTTCAAAAACTAAGACTTTTATCCAATTAGATTCTTTTGTTAATAAACCTATGTGTAATTAGGAAATTATTTTGATATAAGGAAAAAAATGTTAATATTTTTCACAATTAAATATATTTTATTATATTTTCAGATTGCCCCGTTTAGTCTTCGTTCGATCTCAGCCAACTGCTTGAAGATTAATGACTAATTCGTGAAATGACATCAGTATAGAATAGTTAATATCGTTACAATTCGTTTTGGACATTTCCAAAGTTTAAGTATGACGCTATGAATGAATGGAAATTGCTACTAGGAGACGCTATGAATTGAAATTGCTACTAGGAGACGCTATGAATGAAATTGCTACTAGGAGACGCTATGAATGGAAATTGCTACTAGGAGACGCTATGAATGGAAATTGCTACTAGGAGACACTATGAATGGAAATTGCTACTAGGAGACGCTATGAATGGAAATTGCTAATAGGAGACACTATGAATGGAATTTTCTTGGCTTAACGACCTAAAAAGGTATATGGGAATATAATATATAATATTAATAATTCTTATACGAATAAATAAAACAAAATCTTCCCGGATTATTTTGTCTATTTTATAATGGATAAATCTACACTACAATAAAAATTGTTGCACTTTCACTTTTGGCTTCGTTTGTTTGTCTGTTTGCTTTTTTTTTCTTTTGGTGGGTGGGTGTTTGTTTGTTTGTTTTTGTTTGTTTTTTTGGGGTTTTTTGGGGGGTGGGCTTTTTTTCTTCCCGACTCACGAATCAAAAAAGAGGACTCCAATTTAGAGACCCATTAACAGGTTAAGTACGAATTTAGTCTTAGCTCCATTATTTTTCCTTATCCAACATTAATATACACAACATTGTTTAGACTTTGAAGTAAATGTAGCAGTAAAAAATAGTCTCAAGTTGTCCGAATTTCTTTATTTGGTTTTGGCCCAGAAGCAAGAATTCTATATATTCTGAGATAACACTCCAGTCTAAAGGCAGTAGGTACCAGAGAGTTAGGAGCAGTGGGTAGTTGGACAAAGACTTGGTAGCTCTCTTTTTCTATCTCGGGTCGCCACCCACACATACATCCGCTATAATTGGGGTCGACAGATCAAGTAACCATTACCATTGGCATTTCAGTCTCGGATGACTATAATGTAGATTTTGTGCCCCTGAAGTTACAGCGCCTCCTGTGACTAAAGTCCAATGTTCGAAAAACATTCTCGACCACAATATCGCATGTGAAGGCTGTCCCTGAAGATGTTGATGTGTCGGTACTTTGTTGCCGCTGCTTTCTTCTGTACCTTGGCTTCATGGTGTTGCGCCAGGGTGGCTTCAGACATGAACAGTCCACTACGGAGAGCCTACCGCCACCGAAGGCGGTCCTGAGCCAAATTTTCCCAGCTGGAAGGGGTAATGCCAAAGCACCTGAGATAATTCTTGCACAGACATCCTTGAAACGCGGGGCGACCAATTTGTCTTTTACCAGATGAAAGCTCTGCATAAAGGATGTCCGTCGGGATTCGTCCATCATCCATCTGGTGGACATGGCCCAGCCATCGGAGACGATGCTGTCTCAGTAGAGAACACAAGCTGGAAAGCTGAGCTCTCTCTAGAACTATTGTGTTAGTGATCTTGTCCCTCCAGGTGATGCCCAGTATACGTGTAAGGCAGCGAAGGTAGAAGCTATTTAGCCGTCGCTCTTGGTGGGAGTATAAGGTCCATGTTTCACTTCCATACATGGGGGTGCTGATAACACATGCCCTATACACTTGTACCTTTGTAATAGTTCAAGTAGGAGTTCCAATAAAAGTCAAGCAGTTGGTAGTTAGACACAGGGACGAAGGGGAAGAGGGTTGCCATCACCGAGCTGGGGGTCCACCCACCACTGGTTAGCATCCTTCCGTCTACTGAAGACGGTGGCGTAGTGTCCATTTTTTATCTGCAACTGCATGTGGCTGAACAGACCAATTCTTGAATGACAGTCTCTGGAGCAGTGACTGCAAACAAACAGTGATGCTTGCTGGCGTTTCTGTTGTCTCTCCTTCCTTTTGGCTCTCTTTTCTGTGGCGGCTATTTTCCTCTCTTTTTCACTCCTTTTCGTTCCTTGTTTGACGAGGGGTCGCCAGGTCGCACGGTCTTCTGCACAAGCCTCCTATGTGTTGGTGTTAATGTGTCATGTCTTCATGTCTCTCTTGCGGACATCTTTAAAGCGCAGGTGTGGGCTCCCTACTGGTCGGGTGCCCTCTGCTAATTCGCCATACAGTAGGTCTTTGAGGATGCGGCCTTTGTTTATCCTCCTGGTGTGGCCAAGCCAACGCAGGCGCCTCTTGCAGATGATGGTGAGCATGCTGTTCATGTTTGCTCGTTCCAGCACTTCTGTGTTTGGCACTTTTTCCTGTCAACGTATGCCTAGGATGCGGCGTAGGCATCTGAGGTGGAAATTTTCCAATTTCCTCTCGTGGCATGAGTACGTGATCCAGGCTTCGTTACTGTAGAGGAGAGTACTGATAACGCATGCTTTGTAGACGCGCAGTTTGGTTCTTTTTGTAAGGCTGGCATTGTCCCAGACTCTCTGGCTCAGTTTGGCCACCCACCACTATAATTAAGGTATACCTGACTTAGGTTGAAAAGCTGTTGCACATGTCACCCTAGCATTAGTCTAAGAGATATAAGTCATCAATAAAGATGATCATACGATTCTTTTCTCGACTTTATTCATTTCTTTTTCATTTGGTAACAGAATATTGTCATTGAAACTTCAGTGATACTAAAGTCTGTGATAGTACATACAATAGCATATTTGAAGAAATTTCAATGTAGGAATATTCAAAATAGACCCACGAGGTAGTGGCAGAATATAATGAATGTATATAGTTTTCCCCCTCCCTTGCACAACGCAGGAGGGAACTTGTGGACTTTAACTAAGTTAAAACTTAGATCTCGAGTTATTGCCCACCACCCCTTTTTTTTCTTTTTTCTTTCTTGGACAACAGTTCAAGATAGAGAAAATTACATACCATACGGTCACGTATCACCTGAAACCACGGGTAGCAGCGTGGTGGATGTAAGACACGGCGGACGAAACCAAAATGGGCCAACGGTGTATCTCACAAGATGCTGACTGCTCCTCATCTCTAACTATGATGAGTTAAGAAAACAGCCCCTGAAAGGTATCGATGACCTCGAGCCAACCCAAAATTCTGGTTCGAAAAGTTGGTGTACGATTTTGCTGTACATTTCTGAAAAAAAAATGTAGACCATAGGACAATTAAAAAAAATGACGAGATTTAAGTTTCCCAACATAGTCTTTCCTACAAAAAAAAAGTCTATTGATGAGTTAAGAAAACAGCCACCGAAAGGTATCGATGACATCGAGCCAACCAAATTTATGACAGCACACAAATATATAAAATCATACAGTATCGCCCGTCCCGCGGATTCTGGTGCGCGACCACGGGTTCGAGCGCTGGTCCGAGTTGAAAAGTTGACTACAGTGCCACAACAACATCACACACACACAAACTGCATCACATCCGGAGCAGAAAAATAAGACACACCCACTACCAACGTCGCAGCTCAGACCACAATATCTAAAGAAACAACCACAGAACCTAGGAGTAAAACACACTTACTAAAGTGTAAACAAACCTTAGACTTAGCAACATTTAATGTCAGAACGCTAAAAAACGATAAACCAACTACCTGAGTTAACGGCGTCTGCAGCGATAAAAATATAGACATAATCTGCGTACAAGAGCATAGATTTGATCATAGTGAATTAGAAATAAAATATCACGAAACAGGTAATGGATGGACGTTTGTGTCGGCATCTGCGTGGAAAAACTCCACAAATGCCACCATGGGAGGTGTAGGAATGCTCCTCAGCCCCCGAGATATAGGATCACTAAACAATGTAGAAAAAATCCAACCAAGAATTATATGCGCCACGTTTAATGGAAATCCATGCATGACAGTAGTCTCGTGCTATAGCCCCACTAATGTCAGCGAAGAAACGGACATCGCAAAGTTCTATAATGAGTTATCCTCCCTATGCAGACAGATTCCCAAACACAATGTCTTGATCATTGGGGTGACATGAATGCGCAGATAGATAAAAACGAAAACAATTGATACTGCCTACATAACATCCCAAATAGAAATGGCAAACTCCTAGCCGAGTTCTCTCTTGAGAACAGGCTTGTATGCTTAAATACGAAATTCCAAAATAGAAAAGGCAAACTATGAACCTACACATACCCAAACAATACAAAAGCACAAATAGACTATATCATAATAAATAAGAAATTGATAAATAGTGCTATGAACTGCGAAGCATACTCCTCTTTTGAAGGAGTATTCTCCGATCACAGAATAGTCACAGGAAAATTACGACTAAGCCTACGTAGAAACAAAAAGCAAACCAGTAAATCTGTACAATACGACTGGTCGACACTTGCCAACAGCGATATATATGCAATCGCTACGCTGTGGCAGTAAGAAATAAATTCGATATCCTCCAGGAGACATCTGAAAGCTTCACTCCAAACGATAGCATTGTGCAAAACGCGGACAAACAGCGAACTTTCAAATTGTCCGTATAATTGTTAAAAATATTTTAAAACGTCAATAAAAAATGGAAAATTAACTTTTTAATGTTTTCTTTTACGTTCAATATAAATAACAATTCCAAGTTTATGTGTTATAAAAAAATAAAAATTTCTCTTACATAAAACCTAAATTTTTGCATTTTAAAGTAAATTGCCGTAAATTGTCGTAAATTCCTACGCTTTGTTGACAGTTATCGCATCTTGACGTGTGCACCTTTTCTTAGTATGGAAGACAATACGTATAAAAAATATGTTCTGAAGCAAAAACAAATTACTAATTTAGCATTTCCTTGATGCCTCACGATTTAACTCTTAATATTATTGAAAAAGAGAGTTGGGAAAATAAAAATTAGAATGTTAAAAATTATTTATAATAAAATTCTATCATAATATTCTTTTCTTTTCTTTTTCTTTTTTTTTTTTTTTTGATACATTTATTAAATTATTAAAAAAAGTATATAAAACATTACATACCTCAAAGGTGAAGTTCTTTATTCAATTTTGTAGTTTTTAAAAGTTTTTAATTTATTCCATAATAAAAAAAAATCTTTATTTAAATAGTCTGCCCCTATTTCATATTTTGTAAATTCGCAATCTTCCTCGTCATTAATTTCTGAATAATAAATAATCTCATAATTATTATTTTTGTAGCCAATCACGGTACCATCAAATTTAAGATTTTGATTTTTGATTTCAAAAATATGTTAGATATGTTTTCCAACTATTTTTCCATGTAATATATTAATAATATTTTCTCAATAAATTTGAGAAAATTCCTTAAATAAATCGTCTGTTTTATCTCTTTTTGCTTTCTGGATATAAACGAGAGAATTATTTGTTTCCAAATAAAATAATAAATTTCTTCAAACAATGTTTACGTTTTCTTTTACAAAGTATAATGATACACGCGTCACGGATTCGAACCTATAACCCAGAACACCTCAGTGAAAACAACAACAAACAATTTCCCCAAAACTCAGTTTTTATTTCTCTTAGATCCATCCGTAATATTGAATGACGACAATTTTTAATTCAAACATTATTTTCAAAAATTCATAAAATAAAAACCGATATATATTATGTCATTATTTTTAGCGAGATATTTTTTATACAATATTGTCTTTAATTAAATAAATACGATTTTGCTGAACAAAGTAGTTATTTTACATTTTATAAATTTTTAAAAATCCCTGAAAAAATGTAGACAATAGAAACTTTTAACATAAAATTCTTTTGAAAATAATCTAACAATTAAAAAAAAAATATATATACATATTTTTCTTATTTACGAAATTTAAGTTTCAATGTGCCCTATTTCCAAAACGATTTATTAGCGAATTATCTTTTTTTACATATGTTCTGTCATTAAATTGTCTTTCCAAAAATGTAAAATTTATTTATGTACAAAAAAAAAGATCTTTGTTGGGGGATCAATGCGCGAAACAAAAACTAACGAAAAAAATTATTAGCCTTTTCAATTTAGTAAACATTTATTTACAATAAAATTTTGTCTTTTGTTACTTCATATACCGAAAGTTTTATTAAAATCGGATAGTTAGTTTATCTTATATGATTTTTAGAAGAATTTCCTGTGATCACCCTTTTATAGAACCAACGATATTTTGCACATAGCTACCAAACGAGGAATACGAAAACTTTGTCAGTGCTCATCTAGAAACAGCAGCGGAGTGTGTACCGACCAAACTAAGAGCCAAACACTCTGTTCCATGTGAGACAGAAGCAGTTAGAGAAAAGAGAAATGATATAAAAAAAGCAGCCCAACGTAATAAAACAAATCAACAAACACCAATTTACCCAACCTTAAGAAATCCCATATAGAACTAACCAAAACACACAAAAAAGAACAAATAGAATATATCCAAGTACAAATAAATAATCAGACAATCGGTAGAAGACAGACAGCCGCGATTAGCATGACAAACAATAAATGAAATTAGTGGTAGGAAAAGTACCTCTAGATCAAAGCTAAAGGCAACCAGCCAAAAAGATAGACTTCAAAAATGGAAAGACCACTTCCAGAAACTGCTGGGAACCCCCCTAAAATCACAGAAAATAATACCCAAAACATTGTAGATAGACAACTAGACATCAAACTGGGGATTTCCCAACAGAAGAACTAAAAGGTAGAAAAGCTGCAGGTCTTGACGAAATACCCCCGAAGATGAGAAAGTTCAATGACATACTGCTTATGCTATGCAATGCAGTATATAGACAAAATAGAATAGATAAATGGCGAAAGGCTGCATCCTCCCATTTTCCAAAAAGGGAGACCTAGGAATCGCTAAAAACTAGAGGCATAACTCTTACTGCTATTGCAGCTAAGATATATAATGCCCTTCTTCTTAATCGCATCCGATCCGAAATAGAGAAATCTTTAGGCAAAACCAAAACGGATTCCGCAGAAATCGATCCACACCCACCCAGATCCTGACTATTCGACGGATCATAGAAGGGTTCGAGGAAAGAATCTTGAAGCAACGCTGCTATTCGTAGATTTTTCCAAGGCATTTGATTCCATACACAGAGGGAAAATGGAACAAATGCTACTAGCAGAGAGACGGTTGCCGCTATAATGATGCTCTACAAAGATATTAAAGCAGTGGTACGCTAACCTGATGGTGATACATTTCTTTGACATCGCCGCTGGAGTCCTACAAGGAGATACATTAGCCCCATATATATTTACAATATGCCTAGACTACGTACTCCGAACATCATTAGATACCATAAAAAAAAAGGCTTCACACTAAAAACGGCAATAAGCAGGCGATATCCCGCACAGACTGTCACAGAAGCAGGCTACGCTGATGACCTAGCACTTCTTGCAGACACACCGGAACAGGTCGAGACACTACTACATAGCCTGGAGAAGGCAGCAAAGAATATTGGCTTCTATGTGAACTCCGATAAAACTGAGTTCATGTGTTAAAAAAAAGGAGACATATCCACACTCGACGGTAAGCCTATAAAGCCAGTAGAACAATTCACATACCTAGGTAGTAATATCTCTTCCACTTAAACGATGTTAATAGACGAATAGGAAAGGCATGGTCGGCTGTAAACAGATTATCAGTCATATGGAAATCCGATCTCACTGACAAGCTAAAACGACAATTCTTCCAAGCGGTAGTTGTATCAGTGCTGCTGTATGACGGCACCACATGAACCCTGACGAGGCGCCTTGAGAATAAGATAGATGGGAGCTGCACAAGAATTCTGCGTGAGATCTTGAACAAGTCATGGAAACGGCACCCCACAAGAAAGCAG
>CM042173.1:20842825-20860325 GCA_023376005.1 Doryteuthis pealeii
TGGCACCAACGAAACCAGGGTGGCACAGGGATCTGTGCGGTAATGTGAGGAGCTGATGGTAGGTGTGGCGCTCCACCTCAGATGTTAGAATAATCTCCTTGGTGTAGCGCTAGTGAAAAGGGGATAGACTTCCTCGCTGTCTGGCTGATACCGACATTAGGCCGTTCCGGCGATTTATAGGCTTTTATTAGGCACTCAGCAATATCTCTAGAAATTATCATTTTATAAAAAGAGTGAAAGAAAGTTAAATCATGATTATTATACTTTTGACATATTGAACTATTTTGCAATGGAAATAATTGTAAATGAGTTTATTTTGTCTTTCCTTTCATTTATTCAGTGTTAGGGTATTATGGGGCTATGTTACGTTGGTTTGTACTGGTATCTAGTCCCCATTAAAAGCGGGTTCTTTCTTCTTGTGGGCTGGTCAGCTAAATTGGAATTTAAGGAATGAAAAGGAACGAGACAGGAAAGAAACAAAGGTAGAAGGTGGCTTTATCTATCTATCTATCTATCTGTTCCAATCTATCTATCAAAATATCTATTTCAATCTATTCATATCTATCTATCTATCTATCTGCCCCATTCTGTTTTTGTCTATCTATCTATCTATCTATCTATCTATTCTATCTGCCCCCAATCTATCTATCTACTATCTATCTCGGTCTATTCTATCTATCTATCTATCTATCTATCTATCTATCTATCTATCTATCTATCTATCTATCTATCTGACCAATCTATCTATCTATCTATCTATATCTATATCTGTCTATCTAATCTCTATCTATCTATCTATCTATCTATCTATCTATCTATCTATCTGCCCCAGTCTGTTTTGTCTATCTATCTATCAAATCTATCTATCTATCTATCTATCTATCTTCGGTCTATTCATTATCTATCTATCTATCTATCTGCCCCAGTCTGTTTTTGTCTCTATCTCTATCTATCTCTATCTATCTATATCCCAATCTATCTATCCATCTATCTATCTCGGTCTATGCATATATCTATCTATCTATCTATCTATCTATCTATCTGCCCCAGTCTTTTTTGTCTGTCTATCTATCTATCTATCTATCTATCTATCTATCTATCTATCTGTCCCAATCTATCTATCTATCCATCTATCTATCTCGGTCTATGCATATCTATCTATCTATCTATCTATCTATCTGCTCCAGTCTTTTTGTCTTGTCTATCTATCTATCTATCTGTTCCAATCTATCTATCTATCCATCTATCTATCTCGGTCTATGCATATCTATCTATCTATCTATCTATCTATCTATCTGCCCCAGTCTGTTTTTGTCTGTCTGTCTATCTATCTATCTATCTATCTTTATATTTCTGCATTGTCTCTGATTAGCTGTTCATTTATAAACTTTAGTCTCTTACATAAAAGTTTCCCTACTTTAAAAAAAAAATGAAATTCATGACACATACGTTTTGTATATTCAAACCATGTTTTCTCTTAAAATTTGCAACGTCGAGAGACTAAGTTGCAAACAGCAAATTATCCGAATATTATAATAAAATTTAGGAAAGAAAACCAATCAATAGTTATGTTTCAATGAGACTTTATTTGAAGTCTATGGGGCTAAATTGGTTTGTACTGGTATCCTGTCCCCAATAAAGGCTGGTTCTTTCTTCTTGTGGGCTGGTCAGCTGAATTGGAATTTAAGGAACGAAAAGGAACGAGACAGAAAGAAACAAAGGCAGAAGGTGGCTTTATGACTTAAGCTATATTGACCAGGTCATAGTGGCCTGTAGCAAGGGAAAATCTCCCTGGCTAATAGGACCAACTAGACCCAATTACGGCTTTAGTTCGAATAACCGAGCTATTATTTTAGGGGTAGGGAGTCAGTCCCTTTTGTCGGACATGCAAAGGGGTTCTTCCGGTAAATTCCCCATGGGAGTCTGTTTTTTTTTTTTTGTTTTTTTTTGGGGGGGGGGTCGTATTTTTTAATCCCCACAGTATCAATGGGTATATTAATGCTAATATTGGACCTTGGTGATAGGGGATGCGACTAGATATCCTTCCTAGCACTTACTGTCTACAATAGTCTGTTTACCACAACAATGTATTTATGAATGTCTCTGAACTTTTTGATTGCGCAATATATTTGGGGTGAGAATGTTATCTTTGTGTAGATAGCAAAAGATTAAAAAAAACAAAACAATTTTTTTTTAAAAAGTGGACAAAGATAAATTGTGAAAATAAAAAATGAAAAAATAAAATAAAAAATTAAACGTTTCTCGTCCCGACCTGACCACCAAAAAAAGAAAAAAAAATACTAAGAGAAGGAACTCTATAAACTTGGATAGACACGTTGCGCAGAAAACGTAAAAGATATTTTTAGGTCGTGTCTGTCGTGTCTGCCATGTTGCTTCGAGTTGTACCTCTCCTTCTTTGTTGCTTTCTGCATCTTAGCGATGTTGCTACAGGCAGATGTGAGTAAAAAAAAAGACTTTTCTTTTGTCGCCACACGAATCCTTATTGTTTTGTTTGTATGTTGTTGTTTTTTCAGGGGAGCTAAGTTGTTTTTTCGTTGTTTTTTTTTTTTTGTTTTTTGTTTTTTTTTGGGGGGGGTACGGGGTTTGAATTTTGAAGCGAAAATTGTTTTTTTATTTTTATTAAGCTATCTTAACCAGGCACGAACAACCTGTATCCCGGGGCATACGACTCCTTATAAGGGATGTTCTAGTGTCCCATCCCTCTCCCTGAATGTATGATAAATGTTTACCACGTACCCCACGTGTACGAGTTAGGCACAAGGCCCTATTAATGTAGAACCACCCACGAACCGAAGCTCATGGGAGGTGGATGCAAAAAATGCGTTGATCGCGTCGGCATTCCCCCTCAAGGGGCGCCTCAGACACCGGGCAATAAACCCAGTCCCACCCCTTTAAATCATGGGGACAGGTGTTGCCCGGGCGGATGGACCCCTGGGATCAACGATGTTAACTCATGCGGTCCAGGGCCGAAGCCACCGGACCCTCCGGTCGAAACCGGAATCTATGATATGGGACCCCTAATTAACTACGTCATAAAGTAGGAATCACATAGAAATACAAATTTGATTGTAATCTAATTCCGTCCAATAATGGCCCATACCATCCTATGTATATATCTATCCTTTCCCCACGGGTAGGGTATGACACAAGGTCTCAAGTATGGAGCAATTGGTAAGGGTCGAACTGGATATTCAATAGTAATGAATATGCGAGAATAACTAGCTAACCATTACAGCACGGTGGGACGCGCTTTTTACCCGACACGTTCGCCATGGTTAGCAAGCTAGTCTCACAGATCCTTTACTACTGAATAGCGAGTTTGTGCCACGGTTTGGTGAACGGGTCGGATAAAAAGGGTGTCCCATCGTGGTGTAATGGTTAGCAAGCTAGTCTCGCAGATCCATTACTACTGAATAGTGAATTCGATCCTTGCTTGTTGCCCATACATGCGACCTTGTGCCACACCCTACGCGTGGTGAACGAGTTGGGTAAAAAGGGTGTCTCATCGTGTGGTGCAATAGTTAGCAAGGTGGTCCCGCAGATCTTTGACTAATAAATAGAGAGTTCGACCCTAACTGGATGCCCCTTACTTGTGACCTTGTGTCACATCCTACCCGTGGCGGGTGGATTGGGTAAAAAGAAACTCTAATTAGAGACTCGGCCTAATGGATCATCCCATCATAAATTACCGCTAAATGACGTCAAAATCCACGAAAACCCTTCATACTTCAATAGAAGTAAAATTGGCAGGGCAGCCTAGCGCTGGTCATCCAGACATTGAGGGAGTCTATCCCCTTTTCACTAGCGCTAGACCAAGGAGATTATTCTAGTGTCTGAGGTGGAGAGCCACTCCTACCATCAGCTCCTTGCTTACTTTACTGCACTGATCCCTGTGTTACTGATACTGAGTTGGCGAGGACCCGCATCGAACCCGGAACCTTGTGATTCCTAGGGAGACGCTCTACCGACTAAGCTAAACCATTCCCTACCCATCCTATAATAGTCGATTATGGAGGCGCGTGGTGTAATGGTTAGAGTCGTAGGAAATGGACTCGTCGATGCGAGTTCAAATCCTAGACAAGGCTGTTTACATTTCACATAACGTTAATACCCTTGAAAAGGTATAAATCCAACTCTCCCTCCAGCTATGGGTAAATAGTAGGGTAGACTCGGCTCTTTAACCTTGATTAGGTAACCAGTCTAGGAGAAGGAAAAACTTCGAATTCAAACCTGTTAAACTCCACTTAAGAAATTGACCTTGTGTCGCATCCTGCTCATGCGGTGGAGGGGGGGAGTAAATATGTTTAATAGTCGATTATAATTGTTTTTGATTGCTGCACCGATAATATGGATTATCAAACCTCATCTAAAAAATGTAACAAATAATATCCGTTGATGTCGGATCTTTCTTGTGTTAATATTTCCTTTTATTTATCCATTGTCCAGTGTGCAGTGATCCGGCAACGGATGTTATTATCCTTGTGGATGATTCGGGAAGTTTAAAAGAAGATGAATTTCGAACAGAATTGAATTTTGCTGCCAAAATGGTGATGGAATTTAATCTTGGACCCAACAATTATCAAGCTGGCATTTCCACATTTTCCGAGGACGCAATAGCTCATGTTCAACTGGGGAAATTCACAGACAACAACGCGTTCGCTTCGACCATCAGGAAGATTCCTTATCACGGGGGTCTTACTTATTTAGGGAAATCCTTAAAAACGGTTAATGGTGGATTCACCCTTTCCGCTGGAGGCAGAAAAAACGTCCGAAAGGTTTTGTTGTTGTTTTGTTTGTTTTTTGGGGGGTTTTTTTGTTTGTTTGTTTTTAATTTGTATTTCCTTTTAGGCCAGACAAAGTTTTGAAGAAAAATATTTTGTGTGGTAATTCTTTATGTTAATTTGCATCTTTTGCCACATTGGAGACGTTACAGTTTCGATATCAGTATTCAGTATATTAACTGTTACAATGTGTTTTGCCATCCTGTAGGCCTTAAGCCAGAGCGCTTGTCCAGTGGAATTGGATCCTTGGTAAAGTGTCCTCTGATAATGAATCCTTGGTTCTTCTGGTAAAGAGTCCTCAGTTCCTTCGTCAATGGTCGTAAGTTCCTCCTCAATGATTGCAAGTGAACTGTGGCAAGTATCAGTGTTTAAGTAATGTATCAGCCACGCAGTATGGCTTGTTGATTGGCCGGAGGAGTAAACCACGTGACCTGGGGTGGTCTATAAATCCAGGTGGGGAACTGGAGCACACCTTATATACACAAAATATTTCAACACTGTGGTAATATTATATATACCCACATTGACATCGGAGTAAATAATTGGTGAGAGTGAGACTTCAGAGAGAGTTGTCGAGTGATAGAGGAGAGATTAGAGAGAGATATTAGTGACTTACTTGGTTACTTCGTTTCTGCTTACTGTTGATCATTCTACCATCTCCTCCGGCTGCCATCTTGTTGTCTAGTTGCTGACTCTTCTAACTAAGAGCTTCTTTTGGGCTGATTTTGTTTTCAATTAAATGAACTAACAAGACATTTTTGTTAACTTGATCAAGCTTTTTATTTTATCTAGCCCATATAACCGCGCGGATGAGAGATCGACCTCAACAGCGACACGTCTGCTCTGCCTCAAAGTCTGGTCGAATCTAATTCTCTAAACTAAAACTAAAAACTGTCCTGTGTCTATCATTACGTGTCACGTTTTCGCATATATTCTTACAGCACAACTTTCGCGCCCTTGGACAATAAACGGAATAAAGGAAAACTGGGAAGAAAAAGAAAGATCTTTGTGAATGGAAGAAATGTGTGGAAGGAGGGAAAAAATAAATAAATGAACAAAAAGGTTTATTCGCCTTCCACCTTAAAAAAAAGGAAGAAAAAAAGAAGACACTGACGGATTAGTGATTATTTTATTTGCAACAATAATTTAATATTTTGTATCTATCAAATGGATTTTTTTTTGTTTGTTTTCCGAATTATTTCCAGGAAATAAGTTGGAAAAGTTTAAAGATTTGTATATAAAATATTTTATGTTTAAAGTAAAATCATT
Organism: Doryteuthis pealeii; assembly: GCA_023376005.1. NCBI lineage: Eukaryota > Metazoa > Mollusca > Cephalopoda > Myopsida > Loliginidae > Doryteuthis > Doryteuthis pealeii. The sequence continues at coordinate 20,848,897 of CM042173.1, forward strand.
AAAATAAAAGCTAGTCTCTTTTCCTTTTGTAATTTATTTTTTTAAATATAGCCTTTTTGTTTTAATAAAAGCTATTAATTCAATATAAAGTTTTATTAACTAATATATATATATATATATATATATATATATATATATATATATATATATATACTTTATGTAACATTAAAAAACTAAATAGTATTAAGTATTAATTATTTCTAATTGTAGATATTTTTTTAAAGTGAAAAATCAACCTACCCTATTATACAATATCTTCTTCTGTGTTTCTTTTTTTTTTAAATCTTTTAAAATAATTTCATTTGGATTACATTTTATAAACATCATAATGTCGAAACAGGCACTTGTTAGCACAATTTCACTCTAGCAATATATGATTATTATTATTATTAGCATTAACTAATATTATTATTAAAGAATTATTAATACACGTATTATATGATTATTATTATTATTAGCATTAACTAATATTATTATTAAAGAATTATTAATACACGTATTATATATTATTATTATTATTATTAGCATTAACTAATATTATTATTAAAGAATTATTAATACACGTATTATATATGATTATTATTATTATTAGCATTAACTAATATTATTATTAAACAATTATTATTATTATTAAACATAATATATGATTATTTTTTCTTTCGTCTTACTCAAGCCATGCCTCTCTTTTTTTTATAACCATAATGATTTTGTTTTTTTTTTCTTTCTATAGGCATTAATTATTATCAGCGATGGAAACACGATTGATATTGAAGAAACTGCTGAGTCCGTGAAGCTCCTGCAACAAAATGATATCCAGGTTTATGCCATTGTGTTCGGTTCCAAAGCTGATCCCAAATTTGCACGTTCTTTGGTTTCCAAATCTTCCGATCTGTTTTCGGTCTCAAAAATTTCGGATTTGGATTCTGTTCTTGAAAGAGTCAAGAAGACAGTGTGTATTGATGAAATACCAGGTGATTGATTCTTTTTTGCGTTTCCTTTTAGGCCAGGCATGTCAAACATGTGTCTCGAGGGCCGCATGTGGCCCTCAGCAAGCACAGGTGCGGACCGCACGCAGACTATGCTCTCATACGACGCGTTTACAGTAGCCAAGGTTTTTTTTAAGTTTTTCAAAAAATTCTGGTAAAACTTGCAAATCATACTCAAAATCCCATGACCCAGAAAAAACAGAACACACAAATGTTGTAATAAAACTGTTAATTTTAAGTAGGGGGGGGGGTAGGGTTAGTGTTTAGGGTTAGGGTTAGGTTAGGGTTGGGGTTTAGGGTTAGTTTAATGGGAAAATAAATAAATAATTTGGGTTCTGTTTTTTCTGGGTCGCCCTGTATACAGGATGACCCAGAAAAAACAGAACCCACAAATTTTGTAATAAAACTGTTAATTTTAACTAGGGGGGTTTAGGGGTTAGGGGTTAGGGTTAGAGTTGGAGTTTAGGGTTAGTTCAATGGGGAAATAAATAAATAATTTGTGTTCTGTTTTTTCTGGGTCCCCCTGTAATATGATGGGATTTTGAGTATGATTTGCAAGTCTTGCCAACATTCCTGAGTGAAAAATGGTCGTTTACTTTCATTTGGAAAATGTGTTGTTAAGAAACAGTATTTTATTAACATATTGTCTCTTACCCCTTCCTTTGAGTTGCGGAGGTAGTGAGTCTTTCCTCTTGCCTTCTTCTGCTTTCAATGAACACATAGCTATAATTGAAAATGACAGTGACACTTGTACTTTTTATTATTTGAACTCAGTCAGTAGTGATCTTTATTACTTTCGGTTTCAAAAATGGCTTTTAGTTGATAATGAAGAAATTAATGATTGAAATAATCCCTTTGTTCTGTTAATGTAGAAGAAGGATTTAAAGACTTATTTGTCATATGCGGCCCTCATGACAGACATATGTAACCCATGTGACTCTCATGACATACATATGTAATCCATACGGCCTTAGGGAGCTACTCAGTTTGACATACCTGTTTTAGGCCATCTGTTATTGTAAAGACAATTCTAGAAATGTGGGTAAGGAGATAAGCGGGGGTTCTGTGCTGATTTAAATCGCGATTGTGGAATTAACGAGAGTTAGAAACAGAAAATACATGAACACAACATGGAATTTCAAATAACACTAAGTTAATACATTTATACATACAAGAAAATACACTTGTAATAATTGTTGTTGCAAACAATAGTATTGTCTGCGGGAAATATCAATTATATAAATATAATGAATACAATTCCACTTAACTGAGTGCTTGGAATGTTTATGGTAAATTATCGTTCTTACGACGGCCCCTTTCACATCTCTGCTAAATTATAGGGAGCGATGATTTTTACGTCCGACCCCAAGAGATGTTGGATCTAAAAGAGGAAGATTTCTATCTTCAATTGAGCCCGCCAAAATTTGCGAGCCTGTGATTGGTTGGTTTGAAAAGAGCTACTTCGACCAAGGGAGATAACCCATCTACCTTAGATATATTTTTATATATCCTCGAGAGAAGAATATGTACTAGTTGCATGTCCTGTCCGCAAGAGAGGGGGTTTTGGGCCCCCAACCTCATGCCGCATTGCGGGCTTAGGTTTGGTTGTTTAGATTTATGTTGGGTTGCCGATAATTTTTGGCGCTGAAAATTGTAGTCCTGTGATTGGTTGTTTTGAAAAGAGGCACGTCGACCAAGGGAGACAACCCACCTACCTTAGATATATTTTTTATAGTTCCAACCTATACATACATGTCAATTTCCAGGTTATCCGTGCGGTCATTGTCACAATCATCAGAGAACTGAGACAATCATTAGACATTAGGTTAGGTTGATCGAATCTTCCCGATAGGTTTTTCAGGGGATATTCTAAAAATGATCCCCCAATTTATGCCCAACAACATCCATACCTGTCTGTTTTTTCGGACCATATTACCTTTTTGATCTCGATTAAGAAAGGAAATGTTTTTCATTTACACCATCAATATCCGGTTGTTTGTTAGGGTTTAGGGTTAGGGGTTAGAGTTAGGATTAGGGTTAGGGGTTAGTTTTATAATTATAAAAAAATATCTAAAAATTGTCTGTTAAAACAACCGGATATTGACGGTGTAAATGAAAAACATGTCCTTTCTTAATCGAGATCAAAAAGGGGTGTCTAAAGGTAATATGGTGTTTTTTTTCTTTTGTTTCATTTATAACATAAATTATCTGTTTTTTTCAATCTTTAAAATGTTATCACTGTTACAGATTAATTAATGAGGTAAAAAGCAGAATATCTCGGTGTTGGTGATGATGTGGAGAGCACATTTTCAATTTGAATTCCATTTATGATATTTAATTTGTTTCATTTTAATAAAATAAAATAACATTTCTGATTTGAATATTGAAAATGGAAAATTTTCAAACAAATTTCTAGGCCAAATGTAAAAACAAGAATTTTTTTGTGAATTTTAGTAGACGATCTTTTGATGCTATTTCCTCAAATAATGGTACAAGTAGAAGATCTAATTTTTGGTTAATATCTACGATATTTTTTTAAAGTGAAAAATCTACCTATGTTTATGTTTCTTTTAGGAAATATTGTAATTTTATATCTAAGTTGTAAATCCGTTTTGTTTATTCACTCGGGGCTTAGAATGTATTTTATTGAACAGGAAGTAAGTCCAATTTGAGGGACAGATGTTGCCTATTTGTAACGCTACCAAGGAGTAATATTTTTATGTATCAATTTTAATATCATTAAGGAGTAATGCTACCAAGGAATAATATTTTTTTATATATTAATTTTAATATTTTAAGGAGTAACGCTACGAAGGAGCTAGTTTTTTTTTTTAACGCTTTAATATTTCTTTTATATATTAATTTTAATATTATTAAACCGTAACGTCAGGAGTAATATTTCTTTTATATATTAATTTAATATTATTAACGAGTAACGCTACCTTTTATAATTAACGCTACCACCTTTCTTTTTATATATTAATTTTAATATTATTAACGAGTAACGCTACCAAGGAGTAATATTTCTTTTATATATTAATTTTAATATTATTAACGAGTAACGCTACCAAGAGGTAACGGAGTAATATTTCTTTTATATATTAATTTTAATATTATTAACGAGTAACGCTACCAACGAGTAATATTTCTTTTATATATTAATTTTAATATTTAACGAGTAAGCTACCAAGGAGTAATATTTCTTTTATATATTAATTTTAATATTATTAACGAGTAACGCTACCAAGGAGTAATATTTCTTTTATATATTAATTTTTATATTATCAAGGAGTAACGCTACCAAGGAGTAATATGTTTTTATATTAAGGAGTAACGCTACTATAGTCGACGATGCTCTTAGTGATGTTGATTATTTTTTTTAACAATTACTCGTTTCTTTTCAGTTTGTGGTATCCATCCCATGGACATTGTATTTGTCTTGGACGAATCGTTCAGCATCAAACTCGACCAATTCACTTGGTTACGGTATTTTGTGTCCAGATTTGTGAGGGACTCTAAAATTGGACCAAAAAGTGCCCAGATCAGCATCGTCGCTTTCGCCGACAAAGTCAGGAACGTATTTTGGTTGAATGACTTCTTGTTCAAGGACGACATTGCCAATCACGTTCATCAACTGCAGCGAATTGGGGGCATGACCTACACAAATCTGGCTTTGAAACACGTCAGAATGGAGAGCTTTAAAAAGGAGCACGGTGGGCGACCCGGGGCTAAAAAGATCGTTGTAGTGCTAACGGATGGACAATCTTTGATCCCGGAAGAAACCCTCAAAGAGGCTGAAGGTCTGCACAAAATGGGGATGAATGTGCTTGCTATTGGGGTAGGTAGTGGTGTTTCTATGGACGAACTGAAAAAGGTGGCTTCAGCTGACAAATATGTGTTCTTTGTAAAGTCGTTCGACATGTTATCTGAGATAGAACATGATTTTCGGCTTAAAGTTTGTAAGGATATTTGAGAAAAGTATTGATATTTGCAGAAATAAAATTTCGTTTCTTTAAAATATATTTTCTGAACTTTATTTTCTCCGAACGCCAAATTAAGTATCCCTTTTAGTGTTTGTTTATACTGGGGCATGTTATGAATTAAAGAAAAGAAAAGAAAAAGAAACGGTCGCATTTTTTAACAGGATGTAATCCCGATTTGAGGTGTTGATGTTACTTGTTTGGTAATATATGGGCTGTCAACTGTATCCAAAATGTAATAACTTTATTTCCTTTATTATGAATATTTCTTTTGTGAATATTTTCCTCTTGACTACGATCTTAGACTTTTTAACTCGTAAAAGGATAAATAGATATGAGTAAACTGAAACACACACACACACACACACACACATATATATATATATATATATATATATATATATATATATATATATATATATTTGGTTTGTTTTGTTTTACGGCATATCAACCTCAGTGGGTCATTTAATGCTGATAAAGTTTTGAAATAAATCAATTCTTAATGGATTGTACAATTTTTTTATAAATACATTTTTCTATTTAACCCATAGATGGGACCCAAACAGGTACTACCACTCCGGGTCAGAGTGGACCAGGGAGCAATGGTGATGAAGGGGTGCTCCACATTCCCCAAACCTCCAAAACTGGAACCTCACCATCAAATAGAGTTTGTCATTCCCAGGACATGTAGACCCTCAGTCACCACTTTCTAGTACCCATATGATAAAAAGGGGTTGGGGCTTGCCATAAGGGCAATAGGTTAGGAAAATCATATAGGTGCTAGGGCTTGACGTGACCAGCCGATTGATCGGAGGGGGCCTCTCTGACCGCCCGTCTAGCCTCAAAGTGGAGTATTGCACGTCATGAACACACACACACACACATATATATATATATATATATATATATATATATATATATATATATATAAACAGATAGATAGATATGAACACACCTATGATAGATATAAAGATAGATATTAACAAATTAAAGATAGATAGACATAAAGATAGATATTACCAAACTATAGATAGATAGATAGAGAGACAGAGAGAGAGAGAGAGAGAGAGAGAGAGAGAGAGACAGTAACAGATTAAAGATAGACAGATGGATTGATCAAAGAGAGATCGACAAACCGATAGACAGATAAAAACACATTAAAGATAGATAGGTAGACAGATATGAACATATTGATTAATGATATACAAATTGATAAAAAGATAGACACTAACAGATTTACATATAAAAAAAAATAAATAAATACATTTTTTTTTAAATAATAAATAAATAATAAATAAGATGATAAATAAATAAAAATCTAACATATCAATTACACACATATAACTTAACGACAAATCCAGTTCCCCAACACATATAAACAATTAAACAATTAAACAGACACACACACACACATACACATATTCAGTTAACCAATCCTCAAAAATCCGATTTTCTAGACTAACACCTGTGGTACCACCATCCACCATTCTGACACTCCCCATCTAGTGAGAAGAAAATCCACTAACCACCCCCCAACCACCCTCCCCCTACTGACGACCTTCTGTTTCAGCATTTTGAGAATGTCCATCATTGAAGCAAGTACTATATCCAAGTCCTGAAGATGGTCTAACAGACCGAAACGTTGCATCGTCGACAATAAACATCCAGTTTCCATAACATCCCGTGTTTGTCTACCTTTCTCCACATATATATATGTGTGTATATATATACCACAGTCACAATAAAATCCACCAAGCAAATAAGTATGCAATCTTATTTACTTCGGGATTTTTTTCCGAAAATCGATTAAAAAGTTCTCAATATAAAGAGCTAAATAAACGATTAAAATCGAATGGTTTAAAATACGGATCGTTTAAAATATACCGAATCGAGTTTCTTGCAATAATAATGGGGGAGGGGTTGAAGGATCCATGTTTTTCCCAAGGACATTAGCATAAAGGGGTATTTCTATATTTTACAAACATTAAGCAACCTTACTTAGGCTAAACGGGCGGTTGGAGAGGGCCTCTCCGACCAGTTGGCTGGTCACATCAAGCCCTAGCACCTATATGATTGTCCAGAATCTATTGCTTTTATGACAACTTCCAACCTTTTTTATACTGGAGATCTGGGGAGTGTGGAGTACCCCTTCATCACGATTACTTCCAGGTCCATCCTGATCCGGAGTGGTAGTACCTGTTAAGGTCCCATCTAGATTAAGTAAATTAAAGTTAGTGGAGTGGCCTATTGTCAGTATCAGCCAGACAGCGAGGGAGCCTATCCTCTTTTCGTTAGCACTAAACCAGGGAAATTGTTTTTGCTGAGGTGAAGCGCCATACCTACCGTCAGCTCCCCACTTTACCGCACAAATCAGATTACCCCATCTGTGCTACTCATGTGCTACATTGGCAGAGACTGGTATCGAACCAGGAACCTTGTGATTCCTAGTCAGGTGATCTACCGAGTCAGCTAAACCATAGAAAAAAAAATTGAATACCCAACAAGAATGAATAAATCAAAATGTCTTCAGCATAAAATAACCCAACAAGGATTGACATGCCATAAAATCCAACCAACCAACTAACTAACCATTTAGTTTGTAAATAGTAGGGCAAACTGCAATCTTTAGCCTTGATACCATCAACCAGCTGTACTCCACTTAAAAGTGGCAGATAGTTTAATTTGCTGAATGGCATATCAACTCCTTATGGCTTATTTAATGCCAAAGTTTGATTCATTTGTAAATGTTTGTTGTATTCATACATCTTATAAAATTAATTTGTAAAAGTGTGTTTGTTTTGTTTTAAGGCATATCAACCACGGTGGGTCATTTAATGCCGGCAAAGGTTTGAAAGATTCATAGCGATAGTTTGGAACTCAATTTTTTTTTTGTATACACATATTTCTATTTAACCTATAGATGGGACCCTAACAGGTACTACCACTGCGGGTCAGAGTGTACCGGGGAATAATGGTGATGAAGGGATGTTCCACATTCCCCAGACCTCCAGAACTGGAACTTCACCATCAGTTAGAGTCTAACATCATACCCAGGACACGAGGACCCTCAGCCACCGCTTTCTAGCACACATGATAAAAAGAGTTGGGGCTTGCTATAAGTGTAATAGGGTCGGGACAATTATATAGGTGCTAGGGCTTGACATGTCCAGCTGATTGATCAGTTTTGAAAGATCATAGCGATTGTTTGGAAGAAAATGTTTTAAACTCAATTTTTTTTTGTTATTTCTTTGCCTTGTATAATGTTCCACAAGAAATCGATTATAAGTATTGTAGGTATTATGTGGGGCATCCTGTGAGCACTAGAACTCATTTTAACGACAAAAATAAATTACAAAAAGTCGCCATTTTTGTGACCCCCAGCATATTTTGAGAGTTAAAAATCAACAAACTCCGCCAATTTTTGGAATTAGAAGCTCAAAATTTGGGGATTGTCTAACTTTAGGATGGTCCACACCTGTACAAAATTTCAGAAAAATTGAAGAGGGTGGCTGACAATTTTAATTTTTTCTGGATGATTTGACATGGAATTGCCGTATTCAAATTGTGATAGATATCCAAGATTTTTTTATCTTCATTCACGTGGGCATGATATCAATGGAATACTGACATCATGGATTCTCTTGAATCTCTCTCGCCATCCATTCCTATCAGTAATCCCTCTTGGTAAGTCATCTAGACCAGTGGTTCTTAACCAGGGTCCATATGGACCCCCCAGGAACCATATAACATTTCCAGGCAAGCAAAAAATATTTAATCATAAAAATACAATAGGATTTTTGAACATCAAATGGCTATGGGGGAGTGGTTCCACCAGAGTAATAGAGGAATCAAAAGTGGTGATAGGTAAAAAAAATTGTTGAAAACCACTGGCCTAGGTGACTTACCAAGACCAATGGCCGATAGGGATGGATGGGAGATAGATAGATAGATAGATAGAGAGAGTCAAAGAATAGATAGATAGATAGTCAAAGGAATAGATATAGATAGATAGAGAGAGGGGGGGTCATAGGAATAATAGATAGATAGAAAGAGGGGGTATAGAGATAGATAGAAGAAGAGAGAGAGAGAGAGAAGAGGATAGATAGAAATAGATAGATAGAGGGAGAGAGAATAGGATAGATAGAGAGAGAGAAGAAGAGATAGATAGATAGAGAAAGATAGATAGATAGAGAGAGAGAGAGATAGAATAGATAGAGAGAGAGAGGAGAGAGAGAGAGATAGAAGAGAGAGTGAGAGAAAGAGAGAGAGAGAGAGAGAGAGAAGAGAGAGAAGAGAGTCAGAGAGAGAGAAGAGGAGATAGAGAGAAGAGAGAGAGTCAAAGGAAATAGAGAGAGAGAGAGAGTCAAGAGAGAATAGAGAAGAGTGAGAGAGAGAAGGAGATAGATAGATAGAGAGAGAGAGAAAGAGAGAGAGAGAGAGAGAGAGAAGAGTAAGATAGAGAGAGAGAGAGAGAAGAAGAGTGAGAGAAAGAGAAGAGAGAGAGAAAAGAAGACAAAGAAGATGGATGTCTGGATTGCTACCTGCTTTTACAGTGGTCACTCATTTTTTTAATAGGCTTAACTTCCATGATCTGGCAGGCACCGGTACTTTCAGTATTATAATTTCGGGGGCAAAAAATATAATATATTATAAAAAATATAATAGAACTTTTAAACATCGAAATGGCCATGGGGAAGTGGTTCAACAAAGTAAAATAGAAATCAAAGGAGTCCATAGTTTAAAAAAAAGGTTACACTGGTGTGTCCATGTGTTGGAGTCCATAAGAGAACATTGGGTAATCTTGAACTTTAAGTGACTAAATTGTACTTGTGCATTATTTGAAATGAACTTAATTATTATTAAAAAGACATTTTATGATATTTTGGAGTTAAAAACATTCATTAAAATGGATTTGAAAAGTATTTTTTTTATGATAAAATTTTTTTTTTTATGATTTTTTAATATGGAAATTTTTTTTTTATAATAAAACTTTTAATGCATTTTTATGGTAAAATCATTTTATATGTATTTTTATGGTAAAATCAGTGGCCAGAACATTTTTTTTTATAGAAAAATCATTTTTAATGTAATTTTATGGTAAAATCATTTTATATGTGTTTTTATGGTAAAATCAGAGGCCAGAACATTTTTTTATAAAATCATTTTAATGTTAAATCATTTTATATGTATTTTTATGGTAATCATTTTTATTTTATGTCTATGTAAAATCATTTTATATGTATTTTATTAAAATCATGGCCAGAACATTTTTTTTTTAATAAAATCATTTTAATGCATTTTTATGATAAAATCATTTTATATGTATTTTTATGATAAAATCAGTGGCCAGTACATTTTTTTAAAAATAAAATCATGGTAAAATCATTTTATATGTAAGCTCAGTCAGACAAGGTTCCTAGTTCGATACCGGCCCCGCCAACTCAGTGTATGAGTAGCACAGGGATCTGTGTGGTAAAGTGAGGAGCTGATGGTAGGTGTGGCGCTCCATCTCAGATGCTAAAATGATCTCCTTTGTCTAGCGCAAGTGAAAAGGGGATAGACTCCCTCGCTGTCTGGCTGATACAGACATTAAGCCTCCCCGACGACTTGACTTTACTTTATTTTATACTCTGTGTGGTAAAGTAAGGAACTGATGGTAGATGTGGTTCTCCATCTCAGACACAAAAACAATCTCCTTGGTCTAGCACAAGTGAAAAGGGGATAGACTCCCTCGCTGAATGGCCGATACCAACTTTAGGCCACCCCAATGACTTTACTTACTTATACTCAGCTGTAATCCAAATCTTGACCTCTCACCCAACGTAAATGGGTACATCAGCTAGTTAATCATGAATTCATTTATGTTTCGAGATAAAAAAAAAATATATAACCGATAAATCTCTTATGACCTTTAGGCACCCCTTTTTTATCTATATTCAGAAGGACATGTTTTTCATTTACACCGTCAATATCCAGTTCGGGTTAGGGGTTAGGGTTAGGGATTAGGGTTAGGGGTTAGTTTTATAATGTTAAAAAAAAACTCTAAAAATCATCTGTTAACAAACAACCGGATATTGACAGTGTAAATGAAAAACATGTCCTTTCTTAATCGAGATCAAAAAGGGGTGCCTAAGGGTCATCTGGTTCAGAATTATTTTACCATCATTATAACCAGTTGTTATCCAAATCTTGACCTTTTATTCAACATAGATGGGTACATCAGCTAGTTGATGATGAATTCATTTTATATTGTAAGATCCAATATTCACATCTATAAAATTCTGGTTGAACTTTTTTTCTTTTTGTGTGTGTGTTTGTATGTTTGTTTGTTTTACGGCATATCAACATCGGTGGGTCATTTAATGCCAACTAAGTTTTGAAATGTATTAATTCTTAATGGATACAATTTTTTTTATAAACACATTTTTTTATTTAACCCATAGATGGGACCCTAACAGGTACT
>CM042173.1:20865325-20946509 GCA_023376005.1 Doryteuthis pealeii
AGGCCAAGTGGGGCGAACACCTGTCTGGCTTGTAGGATGAGTAAAAAAGGAAAATATAGCGGCCTAGGTGCTAAAATTTAAATAAGCATGATCTCAAAGCCAAGAGTAAATTTGCCTGTATGTAAATTTTTCTCAGATTGCTGTAGAAGCACAACCAAGGAGGAGGCAAAAATATGTTGAAGCTGTGAACAAGTTGTATGCGGAAAACTGCTGGAATATTATTCCTCTGAACTTTTGAGATGAGGCTTGATAATTTGTATTATACTGACTATTGTCCTCATCTTGTTCAATAGACACATGGTGTAGTGGATATAGGCATTGAGTTAATACAGTTCTAAGTGACAGTAACATAGAATAATTAACATAGCTTAACACTTGTACTCAGCCATGGTTAAAGGAATGAGAACAGTCTACCCCAGAGGATTGAATAAAGGGTTCGGTTTAAAGTTCCATGAAGGAATTATGACAAGGTTCCCAAGTTCAAGTTTGAAGAGAAGGTTCCAAAGTTCAAGAAGGTTCCAGAGTCTGACAAGAAATACCTGAAGACCACCGGAGGGCACATTATCTGAAATGTAGTGCAGATAACAATAAAGATGAGGACAATAGTCTGAATAATCCAAATAATGCTGGAATATTGTTGCAGGATAAAGAAAGGTTGTCACCAGACTTTGTAGTTGGAGAAGGAGATTAGCCGAATCAATTTTGCATCCTATAGTATAGATTTTAAACGTTAAAAAGAGCCGTTAAATGTTTCAATCACATTTTGTTCACTTAATTCTCCTATTTTCTCCATTTTGTGTCAATAAGTTTAATTAAATGACACGTTTGGTAATTTATGCGGAAGTGCGTCCCGGTCTCCTGCCTCAAGAGTTGCTGCCCAGTGACTATTAAAATAACAATCCAGCTCAGTCTATTAAAAACTATCCATCTATCCTATCTCAATTTGTTCATATTTATCTATATTATTTTAAATACTAAGATTTTTTTTTTATTCATGTTTGTTTAATATCTTATTTTTAGTTTAAATAAACAAGAATTACGACAAAAAAAGAAGCGACCCCCCCCCAATACATTTACTTGTTGAATATATTTATCTATCTCCATTTGTTCGTATCTATCTATATTATTGTTTGTTTATCTATCTATCTATCCATCTTCATATCTAAACAAGAATTACAACAAATAAACAAGAATTACGACGAGCTGGGGTTGTTATTTTGATAGTCACCGGGTAGCGGTTTTTGAGGGGGATACCGGGACGTACTTCCTCATAAATTACCACACATTTAAATAAAAGGGAAGCGGTAAGTCAAACGTCTGTTTCTGCTGACGTTCTTTTGTGTTGGAAAAGGCTGTTGTGCATGATAAAACATGGCATCCACTAGAGAATAAATGGTGCCTTCCTTTTTTCATCTGAGAATTTATAACTATTGAATCGAAGAAGAAAGAAAGAAATTAAAATATATCCTAGAAGAAGAAGAAGGAAGAGGATGAGAAGAAGAAAAAGAAGTGATATAATTCAATAATTGTTACGATTTTTATGGCCATCCTTTAGGCTTCAAGCAATCTTTGCGATCCTCCTTAGATTCCCTTAATATTGGGTATGATCCTTTGGTTGTTCCTTGGTGCTCCTCAGTCGTGCAGGTCCTTCGTCAGTGATTGTAAATGAACGTCTGTCAGTATCAGCGATTAAGTAGTTAACCAACCACGTATTCGGGCTGTTGTTTAAACCATATAACCTCGCTTAGTCTATAAACTATATGTCAGTAAAACTATACCAATTCTGACTCCAGTTGAATTTAAACTTTAAATAGACCTAGTTTAATCTGCTAAGTTAATATAATGATATATATATATACCAACCCATCTGCATGAGTAGGATGAGACACAAGGTCATTTTTTAATCAGAGTTTTCCTTCTCCTAGACTGGTGGCCTAACCAAGGTAAAAGAACCCAGTCTGCCCTACTATTTATACATAGCTGGTGGGAGAGTAGTTGGATTCATACCTTTCCCAAGGATATTAACGCTATGTGAACTGTAGCTTCATCCAGGATTTGAACTTGGGTGGACACGTCCATATCCTACAAACAAACACAATGTAAAAGAAAAATGCCTTACACCAAAAAGGACGAGGTGGTCTACTAATTAGTTAGTGAAATAGATCACTAATTAGGACTGAGCCTATTCTAGTTGTGACCACCCCAAGCGGAGTTTGAATTCAGAGTTTTCCTTCTCCTAGACTGGTTGCCTAACAAAGATGAAAGAACCCAGTCTGCCCTAATATTAACCTTTACTAGAGAATAGTTTGGATTCATAATTTTCCAATGAGTATTAGTACTATGTTAAATGCAAACCGCTTTTACCAGGATTTGAACTCTGGTTGCTGAGTCCAATTCTTATGACAATGGCTTGGACTGGTGCCCTACGGAGCATTTGAAATGGGTTTTTTTTATGACTGGTGAATCTGTAATTGTTACACAGAAAGCTTTTCATGCTCATTTCATCTTACATCAGAATGATGCTGTTCCAGATAGAAAATTGATATTACTATAGGTTGGAAAACCACCAGTTACTGTTTTAAGACTGGTGAATCTGTAATTGCTACACAGAGATATTTTCATGCTCATTTCATCTTACATCAGAATGATGCTGTTCTAGATAGAAAGTTGATATTACGATAGGTTGAAAATCCACCAGTTACTGTTTTAAGACTGGTGAATCTGTAATTGCTACACAGAGATATTTTCATGCTCATTTCATCTTACATCAGAATGATACTGTTCAGGATAGAATTTTAACTCTAAAATATCTTTTTAATAACAATTAAGTTCATTTCAAGATTACCCAATTTTTAAACTCAGTTGGTAGAGCATCTACCTAGGAAACAAAAGGTTCCTAGTGAAAAAGGGGTAGACTCCCTCGGTGTCTGGTAAAGTGGAGAGCTGATGGTAGGTGTTGCGCTACACCTCAGACGCAAAAACAATCTCCCTTATCTAGCACTAGTGAAAAAGGGTAGACTCCCTCTGTGTCTGGTAAAGTGGAGAGCTGATGGTAGGTGTTGCGCTACACCTCAGACGCAAAAACAATCTCCCTTATCTAGCACTAGTGAAAAAAGGGGTAGACTCCCTCTGTGTCTGGTAAAGTGGAGAGCTGATGGTAGGTGTTGCGCTACACCTCAGACGCAAAAACAATCTCCCTTATCTAGCACTAGTGAAAAAGGGGTAGACTCCCTCTGTGTCTGGTAAAGTGGAGAGCTGATGGTAGGTGTTGCGCTACACCTCAGACGCAAAAACAATCTCCCTTATCTAGCACTAGTGAAAAAGGGGTAGACTCCCTCTGTGTCTGGTAAAGTGGAGAGCTGATGGTAGGTGTTGCGCTACACCTCAGACGCAAAAACAATCTCCCTTATCTAGCACTAGTGAAAAAGGGGTAGACTCCCTCTGTGTCTGGTAAAGTGGAGAGCTGATGTAGGTGTTGCGCTACACCTCAGACGCAAAAACAATCTCCTTATCTAGCACTAGTGAAAAAGAGGTAGACTCCCTCTGTGTCTGGTAAAGTGGGGAGCTGATGGTAGGTGTTGCGCTACACCTCAGACGCAAAAACAATCTCCCTTATCTAGCACTAGTGAAAAAGGGGTAGACTCCCTCGGTGTCTGGTAAAGTGGGGAGTTGATGGTAGGTGTTGTGCTACACTTCAGACGCAAAAACAATCTCCCTTATCTAGCACTAGTGAAAAAGGGATAGACTCCCTCAGTGTTTGGTTGATACAGATAATAGGCCATTCCACCCTTTAGTTTGTTTTTACTTGTTGGTTTGAATACAAAATTTTCCTTTTCCTAGAATATTTGCCATACCAAGATAATTAGGTAATCTGAACATAAGTTACATAAATGAGAGTAACCTCCCCTTGTTTGTTTCACTTTGAGGAAGCTGTATGTTTTGATCGGCCATTTTCATTTCACCGTAAATCTTCACTGAAAATACAAATGTTTGAATCAATACAACAAAATGTTTTAACATGAAAATGTCATAAAATGTGCTTGTGCATTATTTGAAATGAACTTAATTGTTTTTAAGAAAACATTGTGATAAAACATGCAGTTGTATTTTCTGTGTAGATTTACAGTGAAATGAAAATGGCCAACCAAAACATACGGCTTCCTCAAAGTGAAACAAACAAGGGGAGGTTAATCTCATTTATGTAACTAATGTTCAGATAACCAATAATTATTCTTATAATCTTAGGCTGAACAAAAAAAAGGTAATTGTATGTAATAAGCTGGGTCTTGATACAAGGTCACAATTATGAGAGCACTTAGTAAGAATTCAACCTGCAAGAAGAGTAATGGTCTGAATGATGTTTACTAACCATCACCCCATAACGGGTTAACTGACATTTCTCAGAATTTTTGGGCCATATTACCTTAAGGCACCCCTTTTTGATCTCGATTAAGAAAGGACATGTTTTTCATTTACACCATCAATATCCAGTTGTTAGGAGTTATTTTATAATATAAAAAAAATATAAAAATCGCCTGTTAAAATAATCAGATATTGACGGTGTAAATGAAAAACGCCCTTTCTTAATCGAGATCAAAAAGGGGTGCCTTAAGGTCATATGGTCCGAATTATTTGTTTTGTTTGGACTATTGTCCTGGTCTTCATCATTATCTGTACATTTTGGCCGATGTGCCCTGTATTTCTTGTCGGACTCGGGAACCTTCTTATCCAATTGGATACATAGCCTAATGGATAACGGAGTTAGGTTAAGACAGTTCTAAGTGACAGTTATCTCTAGACTGCAGGTTCAATCCTTGTCAGTAACATAGAATAATAATTAACACAGCTTAACACCTATACCCCAGCTATGGTTAGCAGAATGAGAACAGGATATCCCCATGGACTGAATAAATGGCTACGGATTACGACAAGAAGGTTCGTGAGTCCGACAAGAAATACCTGTCATTGCACCAAAGACTGTCACTCAGGAATTGGCCTGAAGAGTCACTTGCGCAGATTATTTATTTTTTGGACACTACAGCATCGTCCTTAGCGGACAGAAAGGTGCCAACATGTAATTCAAAAAAGCAAAGTTTGAAGAGAAAAATAAGTCTTTTTCATTCTGTCTCACAACAAAGTTAAGATTTTGTTACAGTTATTAATCTTTATTTTCTTTAGATGAAGAATTTCATTTAATCTTTTTATTGACAATTATCATTATTAATTTTATTAATATTTTCTTTAATTTTAAATCTTTAGATGAAGCACAGTTAGTTATTATTAATCATAACTTGTATATTCTTTAATCTCCATTTATAGCTGTCAATTATTATTTTAAATTTTGACTATTTTATTTCTTTTTATTCTCAATCATTAATTATTAATTTTGACTATTTTTTTAAATTTTCAATTTTTAGATGAACCATTATCAATTATAATTAATATTTTATTTCATCTTTTTATTCTTAATCATTAATTAATATTTTCTTTCATTTACAAGTTTTACGATTTCTCTGAATTTTTGAGATGAGGTTTGATAATTTATATCATTTGTATTATTCGGACTATTGTTCTCATCTTTACTGTTATCTGAACGTTTTGGCTGATGTGCCCTCCAGCCTTCTCCAGATATTTCTTGTCGGACTCAGGACTGAATAACGATTACGACAGGAAGTTTTCCGAGTTAGAAAAGAAGATTTTCAAGTTCAAGAAAGTTCCTGAGTCCAACAAGAAATACCTGAAGAAGGCAGGCCACATCGTCCGAAACGTTGTACAGATAACAATGAAGATGAGGACAATAGTCCAAATTACAATTTTTAGATGAAGTATTGTCAATTATTATAATGATTTTAACATCATTTTTAAAATTGCCAATTATTTTTAATTTTGACTAAAATTTTATTTCATCTTTTTATTGTCAATCATTAATTAATAATTTTGACTTATATTTTCTTTAATTTTCAATTTATAGATGAAGCAATTATTAATTTTAACTCGTATATTCTTTCATCATAATTTTTAACTTGTATATTCATCTTAATTTTATTCATATTTAATTTTAACTATTATTTCATTTTTTATTACTTTATTTTATCTTATTTTTTATTAGAATAAAATAATAATTAATTTAATAAAATTTATCTGGATTTTATTTTTTTTAAATTCAATAAAAATAATAAAAATTAATTTAATAAGATTTAATAAAATTTATTTTTTTTAAATTTATTCAAATTTTATTTTTTTAAATTTGATAAAAATTAGTTTAATAAATGTTTTAATATTTTTATTTCATCTTTTGATTATTTAATTTTTAGTTGGAAGACAAAGTTTTGTTAAATGCATTGGTTAGGGGGGGTAATGATCCCCCATTTAACCAAATGGTCCTGATTTCTGTATTGAATCCACCAGTGAAGTGATTCCGCTTGAAGATGAAGATCTGAAACCAATAAGTGAAACGTGGGGGGTTGTTTTCCGCAAATGAAGAACTGTACATCTCCAAAACGTTAGTCCTTGAAATCCAAATAATTATTCTTTGCCAAAATGAATCAAAGAATTTGAATATCATCTTGAAAATAAAAATGAAGTATTTCTCTGAACTTTTTAGATGAGGCTTGATTACTTGTATTATTCGGACTATTGTCCTTATCTTTATTGTTATCTACACGTTTCATCTGATGTGCCCTCCAGCCTTCTTCAGGTATTTCTTGTCCGACTCGGGAGCCTTCTTGAACTCGGGTTCAAAGTTCTGTGATGGCTTCTGATTACGACCAAGAAGGTTCCCCCGAGTCCAACAAGAATTACCTGAAGGACAAAGGACACATCGGCTGAAATGTTGTACAGATAACAAAAAAGATGAGGACAATAGTCCGAATAATCCAACTAATACTAAAAATGAAATATTTGAAAGTCCAGAGACGTTGAAGTGTTTGTTAGAGAAAGAGAAAAAAAATTGCAAAAAGGTGAACTGATGAAATATATAGGATATCATTTTGGCACAATTTCTCTGAATTTTTTAGATGAAACTTGATCATTTGGATTATTCAGACTATTGTCCTCATCTTTATTGTTATCTGTACAACAATTCAGCCGATGTATCCTCCGGACTTCTTCAAGTATTTCTTGTCAGACTAGGGAACCTTCTTTCCCAAGTTTGAAGAGAAAGTTCCCGAGTCTGATTGCTCCCGATTATGACAAGAAGTTTTCCGAGTTCGAAAAAGAAGATTCCCGAGTTCAAGAAAGTTCCAGAGTCCGACAAGAAATACTTGAAGAAGGCTGGAGGGCACATCATCTGAAACGTACCGACAACAATAAAGATGAGGACAATAGTCCGAATAATCCAAACCTTTTGTCATTTTAAAAATATTTGTATGTTGGGATGAATAAAAGTGGATTGATGTGTGTGTGAAGAGGGAAGGGGATCCCCAATGAGGAATGAGGGAAAAAAAATCCAAAAGTGATGATCTTATGATTTTTCAAAGAAATAGAGCATAAAATATTCACAGGTGGAAATGTTCCTTTGTTTTAGCAAAGCTTAGAGATGATATATATATATCAGACAAGAATTCTTTTTAAAAAAATCAAATATATTACATTGAAAAAAGAATCAATCCTTAATAAACCATGCTTCTTTTCTTCTTGTCCATGAATATAAAATAAAACATCATTCAAATAAGTTTCTCAGATTGATGACATTTCATTGTAGGCATGTAATAAACTGAGTCTGGCACAAGGCCACAACAATGAGGTCTCAGTAAGGATCTAACCAGTGATCTGAAAGATGTGTTTGCTAACCATTACTTCTCAGATAGTTACTGAGTTTAATGTGACACAAGGCCACAATAAAGGAGTGCTCATTAATAGGAAAGATTGTCTAAGATGACTGAACTTTTCAAAATTGACGTTTGATCATAGATATGTACTAATGTTGAGTGTGGCACAAGGTCATTATAAAAGAGTGCTCATAGAGAATTGAAATAAATAAGGAAGATGGTTGAACTCTTCAATATTGATATTTGACAATCAAATGTACTAATGCTTATTGTGGCACAAGGTCAAAATCAAGGAGTGCTCATTAAGGACTGAAATCAACTAGGAAAGATTGTCAAAGATCGTTGAACTCACTAAAAGTGATGTTTGATTGTTGAGATGTACTAATGCTGAGTGTGGTACAAGGCCATTATAAAAGAGTGCTCATTGAGAACTGAAATCAAATAGGAAGATGTTTGAACTCTCCAAAATCTGTTACTTCTGGTTGTAAGACAATTTCAAAAATCTGCTTTCCTTGATCAACTGTCAAATAAAGACGCGGACAATAATACAAATGTCCCCAACCTTGCACCCCCGGGGGGGGGGCCTCAGTACTCACCAACACTTTTGTGTGTGCTACCATTAATGTTTTCATTCAATTAACCTTATAATTATATTTCTTAACACTGAAGAATTAGTGCATGACTTTTCTCCTTAGTTTCCTTTGTACTAAAAAAGTTGGTTGATTGATTTTAACGGCATATCAACCCGTCTGGGGTTATGTCATGCCTAATGGTTAGGAAGTAATATGTTGTGTATTTATACTTTTTAGTAATTGGTTTTAACAATGTTATTAGCATTATTGTAGATCATATATGGTATTGATTAAGTTCATGTCTAGATTCTATGGTATAATTTTATTTCCCTCAAAAAGGACAGAATGTCCTCCATGTTGACATTTTCAAATAGATCTTTCATATTGTTTGCATTAAAATAACGGTTTCTGATGTGAGCAAAAAACCTGCATTCTGAATAAGTGTTTAACAGTTAAGGATGTTTCACACACTGTGGTTGTTGTTCTTGTTTGAGTATATAGGAGTGTGTTAGTCTTGTGTGACCAATGTGTAATCGGGACACAATGACTTGTTCCTTTCTAGACTTTCTTAAAGGTGATCTCCAGTCTCCCAAATTCACAAGTGGTAGATGCTCTTGAATAAACTTCCTGTTAAATTGAACCTAAATTCTACCATTGTATGTCACCTCGCCGAAAGGAAAAAATACCAAAAATCAGGGAATTAACTGAATTTAATGAAATTTTCAGTGTTGATATATTAATGAATAAAAAATATAATGCACCAGTTATTTTATTTAAAAACTTTTACATTTTTTCAGGTCAGTTAACTTTGAACCACGTATCTGAAAATCTGTGTTATGCCTCAAAGATACGCGATTCAAATTTAACTGACCTGAAAAAATGTAAAAGTTTTTAAATAACTGGTGCATTATATCTTTTATTCATTAATATATCGACACGGAAAATTTCATTAAATTCGGTTAATTCCTGATTTTTGGTATTTTTTTCTTTCGTCAGGGTGACATACGATGGTGAAATTTAGGTCTGTTAAGTTTGATTTAACCAATTTCCTTAGTCATTGTGAGGATCTTTTTATTATAAAGTTATTGTCTCAGCAAGGTTTACTATAAATTTTGCATCTGGATATTGTTTAGTAAAAATATATTCATTTTTGTATCTTTTTGTGCTATTAGTTTAGCTCAGTCGGTAAAGTGTCCGATTAGGAACCACAAGGTTCCAGGTTCGATACCGGCCCTCGTCAACTCAGCATATGAGTAGCATAGGGATCTGTGCAGTAAAGTGAAGAGCTGATGGTAGGTGTGGCGCTATACCTCAAATGCTAAAACAATCAATTAAGAACCACAAGGTTCCAGGTTTGATACCAGCCCTTATCAACTCAGCATATGAGTAGCATAGGGATCTGTGCAGTAAAGTGAAAAGCTGATGGTAGGTGTGGCGCTCCACCTCAAAAGCTAAAACAATCTCCTTGGTCTAGTGCTAGTAAAAGGGGGATAGATTCCCCTTGTCTGGTTGATACTGACTTTAGGCCACCCTGACGACTTTACTTATTTAAAAAGTGTTTTTTCAGATAAATTAAAAAGTTTTGATGGCAAATGTATTGCTCTTTGTATACAATATTTTGTTTTATGTATTTTGTGCTTTATTTTACATAGGAAGACGATGGAGTTGTGTCCAAATTGATTTTTTTTTTTTGTCAACTAGGTAGCCTGGGTGGATTGATATGTAGGATGTTCTGTTGCCCAAGCAGCAGATCCCCCCTCTCCACACTGTCGCTGTGGTCCAAAGGAAAGGTAAGAAACCAATGCAGTTTGGCAATGGTAGTGTCGCTGGAGTTGCTGTGTAGCACTTAATTTCAGTGTTACTCCATCTTAGGGACAGGTGGCTGCGGAGTTTGTTTTCAGGGTTTACTCCCCCTATAGGAAGTACCGATTAGATATACCATAAGGTATCATTAAGTCACTTGTATTAAAACTTGTATTCATTTTTCTGTCTATAATAATGTAAACAATTTCTAAACACTTTGTTTCACATTATTTTTGTTTAAATAAAAAATTGAATATTATTACAAACGATTTTCACTTTAAAAAAAAAAAAAGTAGTTTTTTTTTTTTTTGTCAAATGACTTGGTAATTGTGAAAATGCATATTTTGATACCTGTGTGTGAGTGTATGTTAGAATAGCTTTGGCTCTGTGTATGCTATTTTTACATACCTACATATGCTCTATCACTGATATTGAGCACTATTTATATAGCAAACTATATATATATATATATATATATACTAGACAAAACGTGATCCGTTGGGTCACCCGTTCAGCTCTGGATAGATAATTGAGATTAGGGAAAAAGGGAGTTAGCAAAGCGAATAAAAAATTTTTTTTAAATAAATACGGCCAGATAAAACTTTAAAATCATTTTGTAAGCTTTCTAAGAAAGGGAATGTTTGACCTAATTTAAGTTACCAGTTGCTGCTTGTGAAATTTAACACAGAAATACATTTCAAATTCTCCCAGCTCTATCTCACTCCTTGAGAAACTAACATTATATAACAAGGAGGTAGTCAAGAGATACATAGAGGGGAAGAAAGTGATATGCATAAAGTAAAGTAAGAGATTGGTCAGTTTTTGACTTAATTGTAAATTACAACTAATTAGAACCAATTCAAACGGAATTTTTTTTTTCAAACATAATTCAAACCTAAAAGTAAGGAATAATTTAGTATAATTAGTGTCATTAAACTAAACAGTAAAAAAGCCTTTAGGAAATAAAAGTTGATTAACTCAGCTTTAGTATGATATATATATATATATGAGATAAATAGATAATATTGGTGCTAAACCTCTAAGTAAACAGTGCTCAATATTGTGGATAGAGCATTTATATTAAAGTTAGGATAGTTCGAACATGGAGTCAACAGTACTTGGATACTAGTGATCAAGCACCTTGGACTCCATATCTACTCTACCCTAAATTTATGTGTGTGTGTGTGTGCCTGTGTGTGTGTGTGTGTGTGTAGAATGCACACACAAGGTGCTACCCAAAAGTAAAAAGAATTTAAACAGATCAATTAATACATTCCTCTGTTAAATTTCCAGTATCTCTCATATATTCACACATCTCTCTAAAACTCTCAATTAGCAAATAAAGATCTTCCTTTTCTATCAATCTTGTTTTTTTTGTTTTTTAAACATTACGTTTCTCAAAGGGTCCCACAAGACCATGGATCTTCATGTAAGCCGACGCAAGATTCTAGAGATAAGTGGCAATTGCTGATGCTCCAAAGTTCCATTCTCAACACAACAGACAATGAAAGGGACAAAATAGCTTGAGCCCAAGAATGAGCACCTAAATTCAAAAATATCCTTCTTCTGTATTGGTTGCCCTGTTTACTGTACTATTCTAACCATAGCTGGGGGAAAATCTTATGTTTGTTCTGTATGGTTTAATGGCGTACCAACCCTGTGGGTTATTTAATGCCAATTCTTTTCTTTTATATGATATGATTTGTAAGGTAAATCCTATATAGCACTTTATATAAGTGGGTTTAGTCGTTTTGTTTTATGGCATATCAACACTTTTTTGGGTCATTTGATGCTGAATGATGTTATTTGTTTCTTACAGTACCTGCTGTAGCTTAAATTGTATATCACCACTTTTGGGGTCATTTGATGCTGAATCAAGACATTTTGTTATTCATTTTTTTTTTACAGTACCTGCTGTTAATTAAATGGTCACTCATGTAAGTATTGAACTGGCTCATTGTTGCTTAACTTTGATGCTCTATTGGTTGGTTGTTTTGTTTTATGGCATATCAACTCCTTTTGGGTTATTTACTGCCAAATTAAGTCATTTTTGATAACCAAAGGACTCAGGTGGCTTACAGTACCTACTGTTGATTAAGTGGTCACCCAATTGAGTATTGAACAGGCTTCAATGATCTAGCAGGAACTGGTGCTTTCAACGTGACTTGACCGTAAGCCCTTATCTAATTACAAAGCAACTCTTCTATAAGTTAACTCTAAAATCAAAACTAGACAAGGAAGCTCCAGCATCAAAATGTCTGCTGACTTGTATTTGGTTTGTTTGGTTTGTTTTGTTTTACAGCATATCAACCTCAGTGGGTCATTTAATGCCGATAAAGTTTTGAAATAAAGCCATTCTTAATGCAAAATACAATTTTTTTTATAAATACATGTTTCTATTTAACCCATACATGGGACCCTAACAGGTACTACCACTCCGGGTCAGAGTGGACCAGGGAGCAATGGTGATGAAGGGGTGCTCCACATTCCCCAAACCTCCAAAACTGGAACCTCACCATCAGATAGAGTTTAACGTCATTCCCAGGACATGTAGACCCGCAGCCACCGCCTTCTAGCACCCATATGATAAAAGGGGTTGGGGCAATCATATAGGTACTAGGGCTTGACGTGACCAGCCGATTGATCGGAGGGGGGCCTCTCCGACCGCCCGTCTAGCCCAAGATAGGGCCAAAGTGGAGTATTGCATGTTATGAACTGCTCATCCACCTGGTGCTGACTTGTAGGACGTATCCTTTGATAGTTAAAATCTAAGAGAACGTACTCTAAAATAAAACCTGAAGTTTGCATAGTCATTATTTATGATGCTATACTTGTCCTTGGGATGTAGCTGTGTAGACCCAGAGAATGGTGAAAGTGTTATACAAGTGGATGTTGTTATAATCCAATGATATACAGATGTTTTACTACCTTATCATCTTCTGTATCTTGTATATTTTTCCAAAGTTGGATTAGTTATTAAATCAGGATGTTTGAATTGTAATTTTGGTGGTAAAGACGCCTTATCATCTACCAAGATGGAACGGTCATCATACAAGGTGTGTCAAAAAAAGTATCAAGATTTTTTTTGTATTTTGACACACCTTGTATTCTGGGGAAAAAAAAAAAAAAAAAAAAAAAAAAAATTCCATTCATTAATTTTTTTCAGAATACGAGGTGTATAAAAAAAAATACCAAGTTTAAAGCTGTATTTACCAAGATAGAAATGAAGAATGAATGGAACTTTTTTTTTTTCAGAATACAAGGTGTGTCAAAAAGTACAAAAAATTCTCGATACTTTTTTGACATACCTTGTATATGTATATCTGACTTAGGATAGCGTAGACATGAAGTCAATGGCACTTGGTAACTGACAGATTCTCACCTATGTGATTTTCAAACCAAAGGAATTGTGTTCATGTTTTTTTTACTTATATGTTGTGTGATACATCATGGGAAGTAACATAATATTTGAAAATATAAAGATTAATTTGATGTCAAGCAGTCTTTTTTGGTAAACGAGTTCGGTGTTCAAGATAAAATATCAAAAATATACTTTGTGTTTTATATATAATATATGATATAAGTTAAAAGTCCATGTATGCTTCGCTTCTTTAAGGATATAATGTAATAGATGGTGGAAGTCTTGTTGGTTATATTAGAAACATGAAAAAGTATAAAATAATAATTCAAAATAATGAAGCTACTTTATTGTGATATTTTGGATAGTCCTGTTCTTAAAAAAAAAAAAAAAAAAAAAAAAAAAAAAAAAAAAAAAAATTTTTTTAAAAGACGAAGGTCTGTACGAAATATCACAATTAAAAGATAGCATTCATTATTTTGAATTTTTATCAAAATTATTATTGTTCACTTTTTCATGCTTCAAATATAAACAACAAAGCTTCCCACCATCTATATATAATATATATATATATATATATATATATATATATATATAAATTGGAAAATCTAAAATCACTTATTGTTTCTATGGCAGAAAAACATACTTAAGAATGTTTCTTTAAGGATATAATAGATGGTGGGAAGTCTTGTTGGTTATATTAGAAACATGGAAAAGTATAAAATAATAATTCAAAATAATGAAGACTATCTTTTAGTTTGATATTTCGGACAGACCTCTGTTTTAAAATAAAAAAGAAAAAAGAAAAAAAAAGAAAAGAAAAAAAAAGAAAAAAAAGAAAGAAAAAAAAGAAAAAAAGAAAAAGAAAAAAGAAAAAGAAAAAAAAGAAAAAAAAAAAAGAAAGAAAAAAAAAAAAGAAAAAAAAGAAGAAAAAAGAAAGAAAAAAAAGAAAAGAAAAGAAAAAAGAAAGAGAAAAAAGAAAGAAAAAAAAGAAAAAGAAAGAAAAAGAAAGAAAAAAAAAGAAAGAAAAAAGAAAGAAAAAAGAAAGAAAAAAGAAAGAAAAAAGAAAAAAAGAAAGAAAAAAAAGAAAAAAAAGAAAGAAAAAAAGAAAAGAAAAGAAAGAAAGAAAAAAGAAGAAAGAAAAAAAAAGAAAGAAAAAAAGAAAAAAAAGAAAAAAAAGAAAAAAAAGAAAGAAAAAAAAAGAAAGAAAAAAAAAAAAGAAAAGAAAAAAAAAAAAGAAAAAGAAAAAAAAGAAAAAAGAAAAAATTTTTTTTTTTGAAAAAGGACAGGTCTGTATGAAATATCCAAATTAAAAGATAGTATTCATTATTTTGAATTTTTATTATTATTTTTTACTTTTCCATGCTTCTAATATAACCAACAAGGCTCCCACCATCTATTATATATAATATTAGAAAATCTAAAATAACTTATTGTTGCATGGCAAAAAGTAATTACAGAAAAAACCCTACTTGCAAGTAATGCAAATTTGTTTAGCATTCAAATGAAAATCAATTATCTTTTGTTCTTGGTTTGTTTACTTAAAAATAATAATTGGTAATCAAATATTAATTAACTTTCACTTTGTTTAAAGGACAAAGAACTTGGCAGAAAGTCTTTCATTTGTGCCAAATTGTATTTATCCACAACTAATCAAGAGTTTTTGTTTTAATTCAAACATTTACCTGTGTATTATTTTTCTCCTAATGTAGATACTAAAAATTACTATCTCTATCCCATAATTGTTACACTTATATACAATAGTCTTATAATACAGTATTGTCCATAAATTAACAAACTCTTATCATTTTTCTTTTAAAATAGAAAGTTGATTTTCTTCTAAACTAAACATAGAAGGATCCTCTTACACTCATGTTTAACACACACACACACACAATATATATATATCTTTGGTGGGGTACCAAGTTTCTTGGTATTAGGATAATTCTAAGCTGGTCCTTTTCTCTAACAGTATTTTGCTGCAGAGTTCAGGTCACATTTGAGAGCTCAATGTTTAATTTTTATTAAACAGAGCAAAGCAATTTGTAAAGAAAAAATCCTTAAATATAAGTAATTTGTAAAGAAAAAAACCATAATCTCGATTTCAAATATAAAGACATTCTGATTTTGACTTTTGAAATCCCTTTTAAATATAAACATCCCCGTTAAGAGTAGCATAATAATAACATAGGACACTTGTTCATGGGGCAGAAAAAAGTATGAGCCTGTTTGAATGAGTCTACGATTTTGAGGAAGACGTAGTTCCCCTGGCAGAGGCAAAAAAAATATTGAATCAAGGGTGGATGGGGTGGGGGTGGGGCTACACTTGTCACCTTGCCTGCCATACCAATAAACCCAAGTTTGTAAAAGTGACTTAGACTTATCGTATAATGTTAACAGTATTAATTTCTATAAAATATATGGTAGATGTGTAGTCTATTTTGAAAAGGGTCTACTCCTGCTGGCAGAGGTCAAAAATATTAAATCAAGATTGGAGGAAGATAGATTTCTCATTTGACTTTGGCCTTTTTAGCCATTTGAATAAATCTAGGTACATATATATTTACCAACCCCTCTGCACGAGCAGGATGCGACACAAGGTCAATTTCTTAAGCGTAGTTTAACAGGTTTGAATTCAGAGTTTTCCTTCTCCTAGACTGGTTACCTAGCCATGGTTAAAGAGTCCAGTCTGCCCTGCTATTTACTCATAGCTGGAGGGAGAATTGGATTCATACCTTTCCCAAGGGTATTAGCTCCATGCGAAATGCCAACAGCTTCGTCCAGGAATTGAACTCGCGTTGACAAGTCTATTTCCTATACTCTAACCATTAGACCACGCACCTCCATAAATCTAGGTATATAAATATAGCCTGGACATATGGCATAATGTCTAATAAAACTTTCTATGACATTTTTGATCTCCATGTTTCTAACACACGTGGACATGCATACAAAGTCAGAAAACAGCATAGCTCACATGACTTTCAGAAACATTTTTTCATGCTCAGAGTTGCTGAGGCATGGAATAAACTGCCTGCATCAATTGTAGGCTGCCAAAACACTCCATCTTTCAAAACCTCCATGCTTCCTGTAATTTAACAAAACTATACCTGATACCCCCTCTACAGACATATGCATGCACGCACACATACATGTATATTATTACTGTGTGCTATTCATGTTCCTGACATTAGTACATTATTTGGAACCATATGACCTTTAGGCACCCCTTCCACGATCTCGACTAACAAGGACACTTATCATTTACACCGTCAAAATCCGGTTGTTTGTTAGGGTTTAGTTTTATAATTAAAAAAAAAAAAAAAAAAAAAAAAAATCTAAAAATCTTGTTAACAATTAACCGGATTTTGACGGTGTAAATGGAAAAAATGTCCCCACGAATTGAGATCGCAAAGGGGTGCCTAAAGGTCATATGGTCCCATTATTCTATGTACTATACACGAGACTTTGATAAGTTGTGGTGCACCTGAGCACTGTACACAATGAATTTCATTATTATTATAAAATATATTGTAGATGTGTAGTCGGTTATGTGCAATACTGTATTAAATGTAACATTCATCATAGGACAGAGTTAGTATCTATATTTGTAAGATGTCTCTTAGTCCAATGTCAACAAGAAAGGTGAAGAGACTTTGTATAGCCAAGATTTTTTTTATCTAAATATATTTTAAAAATGTTTTCCTTTTAAAATTAAAAATCCTTTTTCAATTAAAAACCCAAAATCAAAAATGATTTGCTTGCTCTACTGAAATTCTCGTCAATAAAAAGTGTAGAAAAATTAAAATTTTACGAACCAAGTCTTGGAGTCTCACGTGAAAATGAACGTTTTTTTTTCCTGGTCCAATATAAATTGGTACACAATAAATTCTCAGAAGAATCAGGCACGTAGACAGGGAGGTTTCTCCCAGATCATGGCGTTGACCAAAAACGATTTAATTTTTATCAATTTTTTTAAGGTTGAAAAGTTACAGAAAGTAAAACAAAAAAAAAAAAAAAAAAAATTTTAAATTAAAAAAAAAAAAAAAAAAAAAAAGAAATGGTGTCACAACTTTCAACTGAAAAAAGAAAAAAAACAAAACAAAAAAAAAAAATAACATATCCCGGATACAGATTTTCTTTTTTTTTTCCTCTCTTTTTCTTTTTAACATTATTTTACAGTGACTTATTTAAGGATTTGTTTTTTTTTCTTTCCCTTTTTTAAATCTGGAATTTTATGATCTGAAAGATGTATTCCTTACCTCATTCCAGATGCTATGGAACAAAGACGAAAACAAAGACACACACAAAAAAAAAAAAAAAAAAATTAGCTTAAATAACTAATTCCTGAAAGCAAAAAAAAATTAAAAAAAAAAAAAAAAAAAAAAAAAATTAAAAAAAAAAAAAAAAAAAAAATTTTTTTTTCTTTTTTTAAATTGCCCAGAAATTAGAATGGATATCTTCTGTTGACATCAGGAGGCATATTCGGATAACCTGAATATCCGGGATAATTTGTCGGAAACCTCATACCAAATTGTGCCAGAGAAGCATTAGGAGGTGTCGGCATGTTTGGATTCATGTTGTTTCTCTCGGACCATTGACCCTGCTGCTGAGATGGGTCTTTTTGAATTGGAATGTCACTTACACCTGCAGGGAAAGATGATGACCTGCTATCCTGACCTTTAACCCCCAAATTTTGGGAGGAATTCATAATCACTTTTATAAACAGGTGCACCTTGCTTATTGTAAAGGTAAGAGTCTTGACTGTAATTATCCGACATTTGGATACCACTTGACTGATTGAACGATTTGGCTGCAGAGGAGGGACCTTCGGAAACATAATTGTAACCATTATTCGAAGACAACGGCGCCATGGATCTTGGCATAGAAGAAAAAGAGTTAATCCCTGAAACAAGATCGTTCGGATTAGTATTATCCTTGTTTGGCACCAGACCCGTGTTTTCATTCCTAGACCCAGACTCAAACCTGAGATCACTGTCTTTGCCAGCAGGAAAGTCACTAGCAACAGCTTTTGTTGGAGGAGGAGGATTGCTAGGTTTGTTTAAAGTGTAAGGCGGATACAACGATGCTGTCAATTGAGTGCTAGCTGGGCGGGTGGAGATTCTTGGCGAAGCCTCCAGTTGGGAATAGCCAGTTCGAGTATCCATAACTTTTTTTTCCATTCCATCAGACGAGGAGAAGCCATACTGATTTTCAGCGTTCTTTGATTGGCTTACTGCACTTACTGGATAATTTTGATTAAAATTCTTAGCATCTTTGTTCTCGGTTGGATAGTCTGGAGCAAGTCTTGAATGCTCACCGTAGAACATAGAGACGTAGTTGGGATTTGTTGAGGAGAAACTATTCTGTTCGCTTCTCTCCTGATATGGCATTGAATAATTCTGATAACTTTGATTACCAAAATTATTTGGATTTTTCCCCTCGTAATATGCAGGATTTAGGGGCCGAGAATAATTGGAACCTGACAAGGGAATCTGGGATTGAGGCAGTGGGGCTGTTCTTGGGAGTGATGGCTGATGGGACATATGAGAAAATGTAGATTGCTGAGACTGGCCATATGCACCCGATTCGACTGAATGGGTCAGCGGATGCCAGGGTTTGTAATTGTTGGATTTCCCAGCATCGGAAGGCAACATTGCGACCTACTAGCAGAATTTGGGATGCTACCAGTATTTGGGGGCATCCTGTAGTCTACATCATGACTTCCAAATAATTCGCTAAAATCAGACTTATCCTGATTGCCTCTAGATTCAAACGGATTAGTAATTTGTCTGTGGTCAATGTCTTTATTTTGATAATCACTGCTACTGCTCGGACACTGTTGACCAGTAAAGCCAGACCCAGAAGTCTTTGACCAATTGGAGTCCTGAGAAGCTCCATCATCCATCTTTTGTGAGGATTGGTAATTAGAGGATGGCACCTTACTACCAGGAGCAGATTCTTTAGAACTCTGCAAGTGACTCTCAGAATACTTATGGTCACTGTGTCGGCTACTGCTATCACTATGGTAACTACCGTCTCGGTCACTCTTATGATCCCTATACTTGCCATCCGAACCCCGCCTTCTCCCATGACTATCACTTCTATAACTGCCTCTGTGGCGGTCCCTGTCACGATCTCTTTCTCTATATCTATCACTGCGGTGCCTATCCCGTCTGTCCCTCTCACTGCGGTGTCGATGATCATACCTGCTTCTATCACTATAATGACCACTACTTCGACTTCTACTTCGACTCCTGTGGCGCCGTTCATCTCGTCTGTCTCGTCGTCTGCTTTCTTCACGTTGATCTGTCTTCTCGTTGCTTGTCGTAGATTTGTTGGTAGTACCAGTAGTAGACGTGCTACCACTACCTTTATTTGCTTCTTTTTCTTGTCTTTGACTCTCTGCAGCTGTTGTAGTGTCTGTAGTGCTGGTCGGTTCAGTCTTCACTGCTGCTGCTAAATCGACTGAAACTTGAGACGTGTACACGCCTGGGTTTGCACTCACTGTTGATGTAGGTAAATTAACAGAGCCAGTGGGAACACCTGGTTCAGTTTTCACAGTACCTGGCTCAACCTTGATCTCTGGATAATTAATAGCAGCCCTTACTGCTGCCATAGCAACTGCTATGGATGTAGACATTTTGTTTTGAGTCTGAAACGGAAAGGGGCAACGTTGTTTTTTGTCAGAAATAGAAACATAATTAATTAGCAAACAGATTTACAACCAAATACAAAATAGACAGAATGACAAGAACCCCAACCACCACCAACAAATTCTTATATTGTTTAAAACTATAAAATATTTAGATATTTATAAATAGAATTTAATAGCAAAAATTATACTAATTAATAATTCTAGTTAAATTTATCACCAGTAAAATCATCTTATCAGATGAATTGTTCTTTATATATATATATATATATATATATAGTGTGAGATGGTCACTGTTTCAGCTTTTGCTGGAATGGTGTACCAAAGGCAGTATTATTGGTAGAGTGCCCAATATAAAATAGAGCTGTTATATAATATAATAAGATAAATATATAAAGGTTTTACATATTTATTTATTATTAGGTGACAAAGGAATGTTCCTTTGTCACCTAATAATAAATAGATATGTAAAACCTTTATATATATTTATTATATATATATATATATATATATATATATATATATATATTATATATATATATATATATATATATTTCAAGTTTTCTGGCCAACTTTTTAATATTTGGGTGGAATTCGTGGATTAGTCCACCAAAGTTCATAACAGTATTGCCAAGTGTTATTTTGGTACTTAGCTGCCCAAATACACATATTTCAAAATACACGATCCAGCAACTAAGTACCAAAAATAACACTTGGCAATACTGTTATGAACTTTGGTGGACTAATCCACGAATTCCACCCAAATATTAAAAAGTTGGCCAGAAAACTTGAAAAAATTTCACAAATAAAATTATTAAACAGATGTGTCTTTTGTTTAATTCAACATATATATATATATATATATATATATCAACCCCCCCGCACAAGCAGGATATGATACTAAGTCGATTTCTTAAGTGGAGTTTAACAGGTTTGAATCAGAATTTTCCTTCTCCTAGACTGGTTGCTTATATTTAGGAAGGAGTGAAGTATTCTGTTGTAATCTAACAAAGGTTACTAAATGAGAAATAACCAAACGGAGGTTGGAAATGAAATGGAATCTTTATAACATTAACAAAATTCAATACCCGCCAGTAGCATGAAGAAGGTAAACCACTGCTAGTGGTATAAGACTACTCAGTCAGCATAATACTCCCATATTTATGAGAATTGGGACATACCCATTAATGTTCATAGGTAGGGTATATGAGGATCTGGAATATACCCATTAATGTTCATGTAGGGTATATAACAATTATAAGAACAATTGGACCATATGACCTTTAGGCACCCTTTTTGATCTCGATTAAGAAAGGACGTTTTTATTTACACCGTCAATATCCAATTGTTTTAACAGACAATTTTTAGATTTTTTTTTTTTAAATTATAAAACTAACCTCAACAACTGGATATTGACAGTGTAAATGAAAAACATGTCCTTTCTTAATCGAGATCAAAAAGGGGTGCCTTAAGGTAATATGGACCGAACAATTAATATGAT
This sequence comes from Doryteuthis pealeii, assembly GCA_023376005.1. Lineage (NCBI taxonomy): Eukaryota > Metazoa > Mollusca > Cephalopoda > Myopsida > Loliginidae > Doryteuthis > Doryteuthis pealeii. The sequence continues at coordinate 20,886,984 of CM042173.1, forward strand.
ACAATGAAATTACTGATGATAAAATTACATTGCAATGAAATTAGCCACAAATGATTTACTTGTGATAAATTTACCAGATACATTGATATATTATACAAAGAGAAATGTTATTTTAAATTAAACTTTTTTCTTTAATTCTTAAAAAATTATGATAATTTAATTCATCAAAATATTTCATTGTTTAAAATCTCACACACAAATTACAATAAATAAACATTTAATAGCAAAATTAACAAACACAGAAGCCAACAGATTCAAGCTTCATCTAAACCAGTAATTCTCAAATGTTTTTATGACTAATAAATTATTTATAAATTAGAAAAATATTCAAAATATACAGATGCTGATAGGTACGTCTCCTACGTCCATGATGCACAAAAATCTAAAAGGATGCAGTAAAATCATATCAATAACGTCCCAGTGTCTTTCTTTTTTCTTCCCTCACAATTTGGTTATTTCCTAGTTGAGTAACATGATATTACAGGGTGACCCAGAAAAAAAAACAGAACCCAAATTATTTATTTTCCCATTAAACTAACCTCAACCCACCCCCCTAGTTGAGTGACATATTACAGGGTGACCCAGAAAAAACAGAATCCACAAATTTTGTAAAACTGTTAATTTTAAATTTTTTTTAAAGTTTAAGTCCAACAAGTTTCTTGAAATTGGTTAGGGTTGGAGTTTAGGGTTAGTTTAATGGGAAAATAAATAAATAATTTGGGTACGGTTTTATTCTGGGTCACCCTGTAATATCATGTTACTCAACTAGGAAATAACCCACAATTTCAAACTAACTGTAAATACATTTCAATAGTTTCTTAGAAATTAATTACATAGGTTACAAGGTAGGGTTAGACTAGACAGCTTAAGTTGTTTCTCCAGATTATAAATAAAAACCCTACAATCTATTAAGAAACTTTAGTTGGGACCCATAAATTTTTTCATATTCAAAGCAAAAATGTGCATATCAGGACACACTTAATTAAAAAGCTATTAGCATCACTGTGTATATATATATATATATATATATATATATATTTATCTTAAATATACATGAAATACCAATATTTCTCTATCTCCCCAATGTCCCATTTTATTCATGTGCTTTGTCCCTGAAATGTTACATGAGCTCTGGATGGAAACCAATCATATATGGGGTGGGCTGAAAAGTTCATATGATGACATCAGTTGTTAACCTTTTTTTTTTCACCAATGGGATCCAAGCAATGCAACACTGATGCAAGAAGTGTGTGGACCACAAGGGGGTGGGGGCTATGTTGAAAGATAAACCTTATTGGTCACATCTCATGAAAGTATTTTTTATTAGCTATTGAACTTTTCAGCCAGCCCTCATAAATGGATTCAAATACGTTTGTCAAAGATTTTTTTTTTTTTTATCATGAAATTCAAAACAAAAACATTTTGTAATTCTGTGGTTGTTGATCTCAAACAACTTATAAAAGGACATTTTTTTATGCTGTTAATACCGAGATTATTTTCCATTCTCTACGAGAGGATGGAAAATGGCCACATCCCAAAAGATCTTTTATACGGCAAATTAGTAAAAGGCTCCCGATTGGTAGATAGACCACGCCTACGATTTAAAGATATCTGCAGGGGATATTTTATTTAAAAACTTTTACATTTTTTCAGGTCAGTTAACTGTGAACCACATATCTGAGGCGTAACACAGATTCTCAAAGATACATGGTTCAAAGTTAACTGACCTGAAAAAATGTAAAAGTTTTTAAATAAAATAACTGATACATTATATCTTTTATTCATTAATATATCAACATTGAAAATTTCATTAAATTCGGTTAATTCCCTGATTTTTGGTATTTTTTCTTTCTTCTTTCGGCGAGGTGACATATGATGGTGGAATTTAGGTCTGTTAAGTTCGATTCAACCGAAATATTGTATATAAAACTTATCACTTTTCTTTTTTAAATTTCCATTGTTACTTAGTGATGAATTGTCATTTCTTTAACAACAAGACTAAGACAATTTACTTATCAAATTGTTGATAGTGAATATTTCCTAACAAATCAGGATTAATTTTTAGGTATGAATTTTACATGACTATAAATTGTTGACAATGAATTATTGCTTATAAATCAGGATTAATTTTTTGGTATCAATTTCATATAGATATGAATTGTTGACAAAATTTTGAGGTATGGGAATTTTTAATTTCAGGAACACAGTTATATGGCTGAATTATTCATGTTTTTTTAGAGGTAAATCTAAATACAATTCAATCTTAACCATATTTAAACATTAATATTTTAAAATGGAAGAAAAATTTTTTTTAATTTTAAAATTAGAAAAAAAAAAAAAAAAAAAAAAAAAATGAAAAAGTAAATTTACAAAATTCATGGAAATACAAAAGAGACTTACTGGTGACGGCATTGGGCGTTGTTGTTGTTGAAATTTCTTGTCATGACGGAATACCACTTCTCGTGGAGGACGTTTCTCAATGCCTTCTTTGACATATCTGAGAGGAACGATTAAAGAAAAAAAAAAAGATTTATCTGTGTATTTCTTGTACAACCAAATAAATAAGAAAAATAAATTTATAATTGTTGCTTTTCAAAGCAAAAAAAAAAAAAAAAAAAAAGAAAGAAAGAAATAAAGTAACAAATATAATGATCAGACCAAACCATTCAGAGTAACCCATATAACCTTGGCTATTCCATATTTTTTTGTACACAAAGTTTTTCCATTTTTAGTGCCCCAACACCCACTATTTTATCATGAAATTAGTCATTGGGGTGGCCTAAAATCAGTATCAGCCAGACAGTGAGGGAGTCTATCCCCTTTTCACTAGTACTAGACCAAGGAAATTGTTTTGGTGTCTGAGTTGGAGCGCCACACCTACCATCAGCTCCTCATTTTACCGCACAGATCACTGTGCTACTCATACGCTGAGTGGGCGAGGGCCGGTGTCAAAACCGGAAGCTTGTGGTTCCTAGTCCGACACTTTACCGACTGAGCTATTCTAACAAATAAAACTGTATTGAAAACTTTAGAATTCAGTATAAAATATAAAAAAAAGGTTATTTCCTATAAGTCTAACATAAACAAAGGGGAACCACTCTTGACAGATAAATTATTTATTGATCTATTAGAAAAAAAGAAGACGGGGTTACAGTTAGTTTAATGGGAAAATAAATAAATAATCAGTCATCAGTGGTTCCCCTTTGTTTATGTTAGACTTATAGGAAATAACCAAAAGGTCATTTTCTTCTAAACCTAAAATTACCAGGATTTCATTCTTCATAGAACATTACACAATCATAACAGTCAGTCAGTCAGCTATTGGTTTGAACAATGTGACTGGCCAAGCACAACTGAACCAGTGTCAAGACAACTGGTACTTATGGGAATTCAGAACAGTCCACTCATGCATTTGGGTGATTCCATTACAGAGTCCTGATTGGCTGCTTGGTTTGATCCTCTGAGGCTCCATAAATCCTGCCACTTTGCAGCATACCAGAATCATATTGGGTTACGACTGCTTGCTGTCTTGTCAATTCGATGGTAATTGGACTTAGTATGATTATTCTACATTGAGTATTATTTATTACTAAATTCTACTTCATTGAAACTGTAAGAATAAATATGAATATGTAGCGATCCAAAAATAAGTACACGCTTTATATATATTTACACAATCCTAACAATGCAAAGTTTGGTAATAAATAACACCTAATAACATCAGTTTTAATTGTAAATTTCAATAAAACTAATAAAATCCTGGTATCTTTGGTTTAGAAAAAAAAATTAACTTTTCAAGTGTGTGTGTATTAGGGTAGGTTGATTTCTCACTTTTAAGAATTTCAAATTCTCTCAAACAGCAAAAGTTACGTGTTGGTATAATGAATACTGATACCAAAAACTAGATCTCTTACTTGCACCATTGTTTGAGGAAATAGCATCAAATATCGTCCGTTAAAATGCACTAAAAATCTTTGTTTTCGCAACATTTAGTCTAGAAATCGATTAGAAAATTTAGCAATTTCAATATTTAAAACAGAGATGGTTGTCATTTTAAATGAAGTGAATAAAATATGACTAGAATTTAAATTGAAAATATCCCCCCCCCCCATCACCACCGACATATGCTGCTTTTTACTTCCCTAATTAAGCTGTAAACAGTGATAACATTTTAAAAGATTGAAATCTATTTTCTTAAATGAAGGCTAAGTTTTGAAAAAAAATTCCAAAATCAACTACCCTAATGCATATATTTCAAAATATTTATATAATTGTTACCTGTCAACAAGACCTGAAGCAGTATCTCTAAGGAGTTCCACAAATTCTATTTTGTCAAATGGATCAACACCTTCAACGGGCAGTTTGAAATTGGCTTTCATCTCAAGGACAGCTTCAACAGGAACAATTTTACCTTCAAGACAAAACATGTATAAACTAAACATATTCAAAGAAATACACAATGTTATTTTTATATTTGTAGTAGGAGCAAACGGGTTAGATGTAAGTCTTTAGCCTTTACCAGCAACTCGTCTAGGACAAGGAAAAGTCTTATAAAACCACCGAGGCTAAGGAGTAAACCCCGAAAACAAATCCGGAGCTGGAGTCCCTAAGGTGGGTGGTGCTGAATCTCAGTACTTCCGAGCAACTCCTGCGGCACCACTGTTGCCAAACCGCATTGGTTCCTACCTTTCCTTTGAACCACAACGACTGTGTGGAGAGTGAGAATCTGCTGCTTGGGCGACAGATCCTCCATAACCTGTCCAGGCTACATAGTCTCCACTACAAAATGATGTCTGCAAGAGAGACATAAAGACATGCCACATCAACATCAACACCAACACATGGGAGGTTTGTGCAGAAGAATGTGTGAGCTGGAGTCTTCCCGTTAAACAAGGAATGAAAAGGAGTGAATGGGGGGAAAAAAAGAAGAAAAAGAGAGGAAGAAGAAAAAAAGAAAAAGAAAGGAAAAAAAGCTGCTGCAGCAAAGCAAGGCAAAAGGAAGGAGAGACAACAGCAACTCCAGCAAGCATCACCGTTTGTTTGCGGACACTGTGCCAGAGATTACCATTCAAAAATTGGTCCATTCGGCCAAATCAGAAAAAAAAAAAAAAAAAAAAACGTGGACATTATGCTATCTTCTTTAATAGACGGAAGGATGCCAACATAGTAGGGCAATGGCTTTTTAAAAGCATTATGCAATTAGATACCCCATGACTGTGATACCTCCACCCCCAGAGCCCTGGATTTTTAGCCAATTTGGAGGGAATCTTTTTTTAAACTGCACTTGAAAAAAAAAAAAAAATAAAAAAATTGACAAAACCTTTTTTTGTTTTCACTATTAACATTTTTCAAAAAAGATATACATTGACTATAAAACAAATCGGCCTGTAAGAATTCTTCCTGTTTCTGTAATGTGTGGGGCCGTATATATTAGTGGGCCGTGGTAGCCCTCAGAGTATCAAGAAAGCTTTGCATTTCCCAGCCCAGTATGGTTTATCACCTTCATTTGTTGTGTGAAAGGTAAAGGTTGATTTTATCACAATAGAGTAACCAGAAGATTCAAGAAATTTTGCTTGGGTTGCAAGAACGTTAATGATCTAAAACCATGGATTCCAAGGCCATTCACCAAACAATAGAGGCAAATTTGGTGAATAACACTGAGAGTATAGGCGGGGTTCAACGTCTGCTCATTTGAAAAAAAAAAAAAAAAAAAAAAAAAAAAACCTAATTTTTACATTTCTAGAAAGAGTCAGGAATTATCATTGCCTAACATGAAAATATTTCTAATAATAAAAAGAAAAAAAAAAAAATACTAATGTCATGTAATTATGAAATGGTAGACACAGAGATATTATTCAAATTGATATTTCTTGTTGATAGAAATTTCATCTACAAAAAAAAAAAAAAAAAAATTAAAAAATGCATTAGAATTCTTCTCACAAAAAAAAAAAAAAAAAAAGAAAAAAAAAAAAAAAAAATTTAATAAATTGAACAAATTGCAGCAGCAGTAGCTGATTGAAAAGAATTACCATCTTCAACTGTTCGTTTTATTGACCTGCGTTCAAATTCATCATGTTCAGGTACAAGGACCCAAGCAATTCGCTGGAAACCATCGAAATGCTTCATTTTATTTCTGCGAGCCGAAGCATAGACATTTGTCTGATCAAGAATATAGTTACGTCTACGACGGGAAGCTGAAACAAATTGAAAAGGAAAACAAAATAAACAAAGAAATTTCTAAAGAAAACAATAAATATGAACAAAATATTAGAACTAAACTGGAAGCAAATTTCAGAATGAATCCAATTATTCTTCCTCCAATTATCGTTAAATCGAAAGAGAAAAAGAATTGAAACAAAAATAAAGAATGGAATTATGTCTTACCAATTTGGAACAATTTATTGAGACATTTTGAAGATTTTTGAATAAGAACTTCCCATCGTCCGTGATAGTTTCGCTTTCTTGGCAATCCCATCACTCGCATTTTGTCAATAAGTGTATCAGTTCCAATGATGTTGTATCGTTTTTCAGGATTATCTTTTTGTTTTTTTATTCCATAGGTTGTCTTGCCAGCACCCGGAAGTCCAACAATCATATTCATCTTGAAACAAAACAAACATAAAATTAATAGTTCATTTCTACAAGTATATATTTTAAAAGTTTACACAAAAGTATTTTGGTTGAATCAAACTTAACAGACCTAAATTCCACCCCGCAGAAAGAAAAAAAAAGAATCAGGGAATTAACCGAATTTACTGAAATTTTCAGTGTTGATATATTAATGAATAAAAGATATAATACACCAGTTATTTTATTTAAATTTTTGACATTTTTGAGGTCAGTTAATTTTGAACCATGTATCTTTGAGAACCTGTGTTATGCCTTAAGGGATTCTAATTAGCATTTCATAGTTTTCTCCATTAGAGAGACAATTTAGATTATTAAAAAATGACATTCAATGCACATGCAGACACCACAAAATTATCATTTAGTTGCAAATTGTACTGGAAAATGCTTTATTCTCTTAGTGAAATCATTTGAAGTTTATTGCTCTAACTTTACTGATATGCCATTTTTGCTGGGTTTATATCAGCTAAGACTGGTGCACACCATGCACTTGCTGTTAAAACATTTTTTTTTAAGACTGGTGAATCAGTAATTGCTAAACTCGTTATTCAGTAGTAATGGATCTGCGAGAATAGCTTGCTCACAATTACACCATGATGGGACGCTGTGACAGAGAACACGAGGCGAGTGGTGACTGTGGAATTGAGGATTCCCTACCTCCAAGTGGGGGAGTGTAGCGAGTGACTCGATATATTGAACTCGCAGCTTCCTCGTTGTGAGGAGTGGCTCGTAGGCAGACTACTGTCACTCCTGTTGAATATGCAAATTCCGCACAGTTTGGGCAGTGTGTGATTAGCCCAGATGTAAGATCGTGGGGGAGGGCATTTACTTATTATTTAAGTCCTACTTTCACACACAATGGTCAGTTGTGTTTTGATCTTCTTAAAGTGAAGTGACACGTACGTTTGAGTGAGGGAACTTTTGACTGATTGAGCAAAATACTGTGAGAGGGGACTTTTGCGGTTGAAGAAATTGATTATAGGGATTGCGTTCAGTCGTCACTTGAAACAACCACAAGGTTCCTGGTTCGATACCGGCTCTCGCCAACTCAGCGTATGAGTAGCACAGGGATCTGTGCGGTAAATTAAGGAGCTGATGGTAGGTGTGGTGCTCCACCTTAGACGCAAAAAAAATCTCCTTGGTTTAGCGATAGTGAAAAGGGGATAGACTCCCTTGCTGATTGCTGATATCGACTTTAGGCCACCCCGTTGACTTTACTTGCTTACCTAGTTGCACAAAAAGGTATGAGTAATAATAATAGAAATTATTTAGAGAATAACCAGGTGTGTCCCTTTTTCCTTCCATTGTGTTATTTACTAAGATTATCTTAAGACAAGACCACAAGGAGGGAGCACATATCAAGGATTGAACTCACTACATACTCCCTTTCATGCTCATTTCATGTTACAGCAGAATGATGCTGTTCTGGATAGAATTTTTTTTTTTTTTTTTTTTTTTTACCTATAGCAGTATCAATTTTGAAAAAAAAAAAAAAAAAAAAAAAAAAAAAAAGACTCACCTCACAGTCTGCTTTCTTAGAAGGTCCTGTAAGTCCTCGAACCCGGTCATCCAAAGGGACATGGTCAATATAAACAAAGCCAGGAGGAGGTGCAAACCAAGCATCAGTTTGACCAAAATTCACTTTGAACCTAAAAGTTTGGTTTAAAAGTTTGTTCAAATTAAGGAGGATTAAAAAAAATAAATAAAAAAAAAAAAAAAAAAATTAATTCAATCATCACATTTAGGACAATCCATTTTATCAAAATACCATTTTAATCCTTTTATCTACCAGATAACACCCAACAACCAAAATGCCGGTCAGCTTTCAGAAAATGGTTTAGAGTTAAAATTGAGCAATATGAATGAATTAAATGAATACATTTCTATTCAGTGATGTGATATGATACAAGCTAGCATCATTTCGGACATGGCTATTGCCGATGGCAGTGGTAAATAAAGGGTTAAAAAAAAACAACAAAAAAAACAAACAAACAAGACCAATAGTTTAACTCTTAACGTCCTATACCGCCTCATTCTACCTGGCCAGAAGTCACATTCATTTTCCTAATTTACCCCAAATGATAGCCTTTGTTTAAAAATCATATTAAACATATTTAGAAGTCTTTGATTTAAGGTAAATAACAGATAACTTTAAATGAAAAGGCCATTTTTAGCCATTTATTGATAAATCCTTAGAGGAATTGGGCTCTGGACTTAGAAAATTCTCAACAGGATGTTAAGAGTTAATATCTTTAAAATGTAGCCTGCTGGGATCCTCACAGAAACAAAAATTATATTTAAAAAACTTCTGGGTGAGAATCAGACCCCACAGAATACAGGTTTTATTTAAGAAACATGAAAATGAACTGGTATTAAGCTTTAGGCATAGAAACAAACGATGAAAGAAAAAGATTGATTTTAATGGCATGTCAACCTGTCTAGGGTAATCATATACATTGTATGTTTATAATTAATTTTTTTGTTAGTTTAAGTGTTTTTTGCAGTTATACATCAAGTATTCTTTTCTAATACAAATAATTTGCACACAGTTGTATGGTTTCAAATATTCTTATCTAATACTGATACAGAGATGTTGATAGGTACGTATCCTACGTCCCTGACGCATAAAAATCTAAAAGGATACAGTAAAATCATATCCATGTGTCCCAGTGTCTTTCTTTTTTCTTCTCTCATTTCAAGCTAACTGTAAATACATTCTAACAGTTTCTTAGAAACGAATTACACAGGATAGGTTACAAGGTAGGGAGTTGTTTCTCCCAGATGCTACAATTTATTAAAAAACTTTAGTTGGGACCCATAAATTGTCTTATTATTGAAATTTCTTGATATTTTAGGGAGTAATCTTGAACTTTAAGTGATTAAATTCCTACCATAAAATTGTACTTGCGCATTATTTGAAATGAACTTCATTGTTATTAAAAAGACATTTTATGATATTTTGGAGTTAAAAACATGCATTAAAATGGATTTAAAAAGCATTGTGTTTTCTCTGTGAAAATTACATTGAATCAAAGATGGCTGCTATTGTTTACAAGCTTCTTCTCAGAAAAAGAACAAAGGGACTTAACTCTCATAGCAATGAGTTAAAAACATGCATTAAAATGGATTTAAAAAGCATTGTGTTTTCTCTGTGAAAATTACATTGAATCAAAGATGGTTGCCATTGTTTACAAGCTTCTTCTCAGAAAAAGAACAAAGGGACTTAACTCTCATAGCAACGAGAAAGTATCATCAGGGTTAATTGTAATTCAGACCAGAGAAAAATGGAAAGAAAAAAGAAGGGATACTTTACCGACAATTTTTGGTGAGTATGTGAGGGAAGAGAGCCTTAGATTTCACCCCCACTGGATAGTTGTGCAAAGTGTAGGCTGTCCCAAACCAATGCCCGTTTTTAGTAAATGAAATTGTTGGTGGGTGAGATTGAAGATCCAATAGAGAACCAATGACATCGCCAACTCCAAAACGTTCACCATAATCAGAAAACTTTAAAGCTACAGAGAATTTTCCGGTACCGCCATAGCCAAAAGAATTTTCTGATTCACCTAAAAAAAAAATTTAAAAAAAAGGAATTTTGGTAGGAAGCATTTTTAAATAAAAGAAATCAAAGATGCTATTAAAATGAAGCAAAAAGCAAAATTTAACAATGCATTTGTAATGAAATAAAAACACAAAGTAGAGAAACGTTATTTAGACTTTATTCAGAATATGGTTAGTTAGTATCAAGAGGATTCATTTATAAACATGAAGTCCATTTTAAAAAGATAGGCAGGGGAGAAAAGGAATGTTCACCACAATAATAAAACATCAGTTTTATCAGTTATTTTTGTTTATCAATAGCGTAAAAGGAATGACATTGTATTTACATATCTTTAAGAGATTGGTTGATAAATAAGGTCTCCAATCCGAAAAAAACAAAACAAGTTTTACATTAAATAGTTTTAATGAAATAAAGAACACCAAACAGAAAAACCTTATTTAGGCTTTATTCAGCATATGGTTAGTATCAAGAGGATTCATTTATAAACATGAACAGTCAATTTTAAAACGACAGGCAGGATGGGGGGTATGGGGCTATGTTCACCATCATCTCCCCTGCTACTAAAAATTAAAAGCAAGTTAAATCCCACTAGGATTTGATCTTAATATTTATTGACTAACTACCACTAACAAATTGTTATAATTCATTACCCACAGACGGTTCTTCTAAACCAATGGTTCTCAATTTTTTTTTTTTTTTTACCCATGGACCCCTTTAACCCTATTTTACTCTGATGGACCTCCCATAGCCATTCGATGTTTAAAAACCCCATTGTAATTTTATAGTTAAATACATTTTGCTTGCCTGGGTCCCTCAAAATTTCAACCGGGGTCCACATGGACCCCGTTTGAGAACAACTGTTCTAAACTTTATAGACATTTCAATGAATGAGTTAATTTATGACTGTCCAGACTCTGAGAAAACATCAGTAAACTCAGCAATTATATGACAAGCTTAAATAAGGTTTTTCTGCTTCATGTCTTTTTTATTTCATTACAATTTATTCAACATAGTAAGCTTAGCTTAAATGTGGCACAAGGCCAGAAGTATGGGGCGCCCAATGAGAACTGAACTCACTAACAATGGTCTGCAAATCTAGCTTGCACCTACAATTTTTTTGTAAACACAATTTTTTTTTATAAACTAATTTTCTATTTAACCCGTAGATGGGACCCTAACAGGTACTACCACTCCGGGTCAGAGTAGACCAGAGAGTAGACCAGGGAGCAATGGTGATGAAGGGGTGCACCTCATTCCCCAGACCTCCTAAACTGGAACATCACCATCAGATAGAGTTTAACATCATTCCTAGGACATGCAGACCCTCAGCCACCGCCTTCTAGCACACATGATAAAAAGGGTTGGAGCTTGCTTTAAGGGTAATAGGGTTGGGACAATTATATAGGTGCTAGGGCTTGACATGACCAGCTGATTGTTCAGAGAGGGGGGCCTCTCCGAACACCCATCTAGCCAAAGTAAAGGTCAAAGTGGGGTGTTGCATGTCATGGACTGCTCATCTACCAAAATTCTGTCCTTGAACATCACAGTTACCACCCACGGTCAACAGGTGGCCCCATTGGGGTGGGGGTTACCCCTCTGTAGAGGTGCAGTCAGCGTAATCTAAAGCCCCAGCCAACGGGGCTGTTGTTTGCATACCTACTTTACATCTATATCTATATATATAAAGGGCAGTGGTGTGTATATGTATGCCCGGAGGAAACTTTGAAAATAAAACAATTAATGACAAAGTAAATATATATACACATTAAATATCACCAGGGCTTGGTTTTTGAGCAGAAATAATAAAGATTTGATTTATATTCGTGACAATAATTTAAAAAAATAAATTTAAATGATAACAGCATGGATTTTTTTTCCATTTAATATTTTAGATAGTAGATATTAACATTTTTTCAGAGTAGCTGGATCAATGCAAGGTCTATTTTTTTTTTTTTTTTAACAATGGGGCATCCCACGAGGATTCAACTCACGATTCAGTAATAATGGATCTGCGGACTAACTTTTAACCCCCCCCTCTACCCAGGCGACGCCGGGTAGCCGCTGCTAGTTATATATAAGTAGGTATAATACATTTTTTACAAATCAATTTCTTTATAAATAATAAGCCTGTCATTAAAAAATGTAACCTCACCACATTTCCGGAATAAAAAAAAAAAAAAAAAAAAAAAAAAAAAACTTACCTAGTTGGAAACAACAACTGTCAACTGACCAACCAAGTCTGACAACATGAGGATCCGTCTCTTTATGGTCATCTCCATAATTCACAGGAAGATTCTCAGTTATATGGACTTCAAAAAAACACCTAAAAGAAAGGGGGAAAAAAGGGGGTCTTTTTAGATAAAGAAAACCTGAAAGAAATCTTTTTTTTTTTTTTTTTGATTAGATAAATAATATTACTAGTAGTACATATTAAATATAGATTGTTTTGTAAGAGAACTCTAAACACCATTGACTGGGGGTCACATGACCAAATGTATCAAGCTACGGAACCACTAAATGGTTAATAGTGTACCAATTTTAAAATGGAAGCGAGATTTGGGAAAACCTATTGCTGGAGGAGAATCTAGAGGTTAGGGAATCACATACATTGTACATTTAGTATTATTCAGATTATTGTCCCCATCTTCATTATCTGTACGTTTCAGTCGATGTGCCCTCCAACCTTCTTCAGGTATTTCTTGTCAGACTCAGGAACCTTCTTGTCGTAATTGAGAGCCTTCTTGTCAGACTCGGTAACCTCTTTGTCGTAATCGGAAGCCATCACGAAACTTTGAACCTAACCCTTTATTCAGTCCACAGGGGTATCCTGTTATTATTCCGCTAACCATAGTTGGGGTACAGGTGTTAAGCTGTGTTAATTATCATTCTATGTTACTGCTGCCCCTGACCAGGATTGAACCTTCAGTTTAGAGATAACTGTCAATTAGAATTGTCTTAACCTAACTCCTTTATCCATTATGCTATGTGTCCATTGGCACATCGGCCGAAACGTTGTACAGATAACAATGAAGATGAGGACAATAGTCCGAATAATCCAAATAATACTAATTATCAAGCCTCATCTAAAAAATTCAGAGAAATTGTACATTTATTTTTACATTTTTTTGAGTAGTTTTTTTTAAAGAGTTTCTTCCTCTTTTTTGCACACAGCTATATATCAAATATTCCTATTTAATACAAATAATTTGTACACAGTTGTAGGGTTTCAAGTATTCCTATCTAATATTAATAATCATATGATTTCAAGTAATTATTTCTATAATAATGATTTGTTTACACACAATTATTTTTTAAGTAACTAATAACAATCCTTAGTAAAATAATTATAGATTCAAGTAACTATCAATAAAAATAATTTAGTTATAAGATATCAAGTATTTCTATCAAATACAAATAATATTTAACTCTTAAAGTCCTATACCACCTCATTCCACCCGGTCGGAAGTCTCATTCGTTTTCATAATCCACTCCAAACAATAACCTTTGTTTAAATGTAATATTAAACATATTTAGAAGTCTTTGATTTAAGGGAAATAGCAGGTAACTTTAGATGCAAAGGTCATTTTGAGCCATTTTTTTAATATATCCTTATAGGAATGCTCTGGACTTAGAAAATTCTCAACAGGATGTTAAGAGTTAATGTCTAGTGATAGTTATATTTTTTCGTGAGTTATCTATGCTAGTCTTACAGTGTTTGTTCTCATTTTTAAGGCATTACATACAGATCTATTTGACTCATAGATGGAACCCTAACAGGTACTACTACACTGGCTCAGTTGATGTAGGAGTAATTCTTTCTTTTTCTTTTGGAAGTCCGTCACAGACGACAATGACATCACTCCATATCTTCAGTTGTGGACCCTCTGGTGGCTTGTTAATCCAATTCTGGACTTGCAGATGCAGTCACACACATTGCAGGGGAAATTCCCATCTACATTTGGTTGTTCATGACTATCAATATTGAGCTGCTTAGCTCCTGTGCGGCAGGCGTTTCGCCAACCCTGTCTGTTAGAAGCCAGATCTTCCAAGCTTGAATATGTGATGATACATTTTTTCTGCATTTTCTTAATATGGTCTTTGAACCGCTTTTGGGGAGCTCCTGTCCTCCGCGTGCTATCTGTGAGTTCAACGCATACTGGGCATAAAGTGGTGGCACAAAATCCCCCACTTAGAAATTAGCAGAGCACACATTGAACTAATTGAGACCATCCTATCGCAACGCCAAATGCAATGGTTAGGTAACACCATCTGCATGTCTGCAGACAGACTCCTCCGTAAAATACTTTATAGTGAACTCACAGAGTAATAGCAATGAAGGGATACTCCACACTTTCCCAGGTTTGCAGAACTACCAGATGCCGCTTAGTGTCATACTCAGGAGACCCCCCCCCCTGATTCTTCTCTCCTTAATCATAACGTGAAAATATTGACTTTAGATTTCCATTCTATGGGCATCAATTTATAAATCATTGGAGGGACGTGGTGGTGTAATGGTTATCATCATAGGAAACAGATATGACAAGTTCAAATCCTAGACAAGGCTGTTTGCATTTCATATAGCGCTAATACCCTTGGGAAAGGTATGAATCCAACTATTCTTCCTCTAGTTATGGGCAAATAGTAGGGTAGGCTGGATTCTTTAACTTTGGTAAGGCAACCAGTCTAGGAGAAGGAAAACTCTGAATTCAAACCTGTTAAACTCCACAAGAAATTAACCTTGTGCCACATCCTGCTCGTCCGTAGGGGTTTGGATATATATATATATATAACTATTAATTGAAGGTTTGCTGTTAATAACTTTTTTTTTTTTTAAATTCTGAACTGATAAATTTATATAAAGGTTACTACTTACTTTTCCACGAGTTACACCATAAGTGGCTCGTGTTCCTGCCCAACAAAAACAAAATCCTTCAGGTTCTGTAAGAGGATAAGCTCCATAGCTGGAAAAAAAATAATAAATAAAACGGTAACACACACACACTCCAGCTTTTTTTGTCTGAATCTTTAATTTTTAACTGCCACCAGCCCAAAGCTCTATTACAGAAATATATTTGATAACCGTTCTTACTAGAGTATAAGAGCTAAGAGAGAAATAATAGAAAGAAATACGAGTATTAAGGATAGGGAAAAAGGTTTACTAAGCAAAGGTGAATAGGGTAATTTGCAATTGCTAGGTTGAATTAACAAGTCTTGTGAGATCTTGTTTGTTTCTCTCTTCAGAGGTTTCATCAGACATTATAGGAAAAATAGACAATTCCATGCTCATTATTTAGGTACTATATGACAATAATTAATATTCATTTTTAATATCAAAAGTCTAAAGTGATATGTAAGAATTTATGAAGTCAAATCAACTCGCCCATCAAGATAAATTGCTATTGATAGAGAAAAAGGTTTACTAAGCAAAGATATAAGGTGAACAGAGTAATTAGTAATTGCTTGGTGGAATTAATTAGTCCCATAAGATTTTGTTGTTTCTCTTCTCCATGGTTTCATCTGACATTATTTATAGGAAAAACAGACAATTCCATTGTCATTATTTAGGTACTATATGACAAAATTCTAGGTTTATTTTTTGTTATCTTATTACTAAAGATAAATAGTATTCTGGCACTTTAGAAACTTATTTTAGTCTCTCCTGATAAATCCATAAATCTTTCTTCAATTAAGTAATCCTACTCTCTTATATATATATATATATAAAGTTATGATAGCATAAACATAGTCAGCTGTGCTTGTTTTTTTGTATAAAGTATAAAGTGATATGTAGTCAAATGAACTTACCCATCAAGATCAATTGCCAAATTTAGATCAGAATTATAGTGGTCAAGCACTGTAAAAGAGTGGTCAGCAATGACTTCATCAACATTTAATTCAGGGTCAGTCTTTTGTCCCCAACCATTATATTGTCTGGAAATTAAAAAAAAGAAAAGGAAAATATACAAGGTTTACTAAGCAAAAATACAAGGTGAACAGAGTAATTAGCAATTGCTAAGCTGAATTAACAAGTCCTCTCTAAAATCAAATAACACCCACACCCACACGGTATAACAGTTAGAAGTGAACTAAAACAAACCAGAGTTCAAATCCTGAACAAGGCTATTTGTCTGATTTTGTTTAGATGAGGCTTGATATGTATTATTTTGATTCTTCACATTGTTATCCTCATCTTTATTGTGAAATGAAAGGGCTGAGTTAACTCAATCAGTAGAGCATTTGGCTAAAAGCCACAAGGTTCCTAGTTTGATACCGTCCTTGCCAACTCAGCGATCTGTGCGGTGCTCTACCTCAGACGCTAAAATAATCTCCTTGGTCTAGCGCTAATGATAGGGGATAGACTCCATTGCTGATTGGCTGATACCGACTTTAGGTCACCCCGACGACTTTTCTTACTTATTGTGAAATATACATACACAACGTTTCGGACAATGTACCTCCAGCCTTCTTCAAGTGTTCTTTGCAATCTGTAGTCTGCCCCAATGGATTACAAGGAACACCTGTATAAGGCCAGAGAGTACAGCAGCTGAAATGTTGTGTATGTATATTTCACAATAAAGATTTTTTTAAATAAATAAATAAAAATAATACATAGGGGGGTTGTTTGCATTTCATATAGCACTAATACTCTTGGGAAAGGTATGAATCCAATTATTCTTCCTCCAATTATGGTTAAGTAGTAGGGCAGACTGGGCTCTTTAACCTTAGTATGACAATCAATCTAAGAGAAGGAAAACTAAATTCAAGCCAGTTAGACTTGGAGTGGGAGGGCCCCCCATGACCATATCCTGTCCCCCCATGACCATATCCTGTCCTCATCAGACGCCAACCAGGGGTGGTTACACAGTTTTAGTGGCCATAAGCAAGACTGGCGCCACCACCAGCCTTTTGGCCACTGGACAGGGTATTAATTTTTTTTTAAATAAATAATGTCCATTCATCTTAGCAGTTTCATTATGAATGTAATTGAATATTACTCTTAAAATATAGCCATTGACTAACCAATGACCCCGGAACTAGATTTAAAAATAAAAATGGAAGTTCCAGGTTTTGAACGGAAGTGGATGTGACCTTCCCCAGGACCACAAACGAAAGTAAAGAAAATTCCGTCTCTGTTTCGCCGGACTTGTGTTTGTTGGGGCTCCATCGTGACATGTCTAGGGTAGCAATGAACGTGATTTACGATAGAACGGCCTGACCTTACTCTCTCTCTTTCTCTCCTTCTCTCTGAAAAAGAACCCACGAGCCTAGAAAGAAATAAACCTCTTTTTTTACTATACAACTTTGGTGTGTTGTTTTGTAGCATCGTTTTTTCTTATTAATGAAAATGAAGCAACTTACCTCACGCATGCAGAGGAGTAGTAGCAAATACCAAAGTGCGTGCAAATAGAATCGACATGTACCGAGAAAGTCTCTAATTGGCTGTTGCGTATCTCCGGGCCATTATATAAGGACTCATGAACTATTCTTTAGATTACACAGAGCAAATCATAAGAGGACGTGGCCTAGATACAGGTCGGGGTTACTGGTAGAACAGAACTGATGTTGCGCAACACGAAATTTGTAAAGAAGCTGGGGTGACATCACTGATGACCTACTTTATTACATTTCAGTAATGTTTAACAAAAAAGGGGGTTTAAAAGCAGATATTATATAAAGGGTGTACTCATTTTTTAACTGTTATATATACATATTTTTGCATACAAAGTTTCAATGTACCAAGCAAGTCTCTGATTAGCTGTTGCGTATTTCCAAGCCTTCTTATAATGATACCTGAACTATTATTTAGATTACACAGAATTAATCATGAGAGGAGGTGGCCTCGATACAGGTCGGGGTTACCTATGGAACAGATCTGATGTTGAAACACGAAATGGAAAATATGTTTGAATTTAGTAATAATAATATCGGTTTTGATTGTATATTCTTTTTAAGTAAAAAAAAATTGGTAGAGGTGTAATTATATATGGGTACATAATAATAATATGCATTTTGATGGTATAATGTTTGGTAATAAATAATATTGGTTTTGATTGATCTTCACTAGAAGAAATATAAATCCTGGTATCTTTAGTTTAAAAGAAATTAACTTTTATTAAAAAAAAATTATTAGTAGGGTATAATTAGGGGCAATGCAGTAGTACTTAATAATATCCATTTTAATGTATAATGTTCCACTAAAAATAATAAAATCCTGGTATCTTTTTTAAAGAAAATTAACTTTTTATTAAAAAAAATTATTAGTAGGGGCATAATTATGGGCAATGCAGTAGTACTTAATAATCCATTTTAATGGTATAATGTTCCACTAAAAATAATAAAATCCTGGTATCTTTGGTTTTAAAGAAAATAAACTTTTTATTAAAAAAATTGGTAGGGGTGTAATTATGGCAAGACTGTAATACTTAATATTCATTTTAATGAATGTTCCACTAAAAATTATAGGCACCTCATGTGTAGCCTTAATGGTTAGCAAGCTAGTTTAGCAGACCATTGTTAGTGAGTTCGATTCTCACTGGGTGCCCCATATTTCTGACCTTGCTTCACATCTAAGCTTAGTAAATAACTATAAAATCCTAGTATCTTTGGTTTAGAAGAAAATTAACTTTTTATTAAAAGATTAATAAAGGTATACTTTTATACTGGCAATATTGTATATCTATCTTTCTATATCTATACATATATAAAGAACAGTTGGTGTGTATGTATGTCCAGAGGAAACTACTAAAATAAAACAATTAATGACAGAGTAAATATATAAACACATTCATTATCACCACAGCATGTTTTTTGTGAAAAAATGATGAAGATTTGTTTTATATTCGTGAAGATATGTAAAAATTAGAATTTGAAGAGAATGAAGGGAAAGTCATCGGTTGCATTCGTGATTAAAACACAAACAAATCCATTATGGAAGACCAAAACAATCAATGGATCTGCGAGACTAATTTTTTATCCCCCCCCCCTCTACAAAGGCAATGGCGGGTAGCTGCTTCTAATTATATATAAAGATCAAACCTGTTTTTTTTCCATAATCCACATATGGTCCATTCTTTCATTGTAGTTCTGCTGGTTAGGTGAATTCCTGTAAAAGGGTGGAACAGTAAACCTGGCGGTTGGTTGTTGGAATATGGATAGCCAGTTTGATTACTGTTTGCTGAATTGTTGTTACCATTCAACATGGACACTAAACTGTAAGCTGAATATTGATTCATCTCTGAAAATAAAAAGAAAATCATTGTCAATTATCATAGTTTCCTTGACAATATAGAAGCCACAGAGAAAAGGTTTGGTTTGGTTTGTTTTGTTTTATGGCATATCAACCTCAGTGGGTCATTTAATGCAAAGTTGTGAAATAAATTCATTCTAATTTTGTTTATAAACTCATGTTTTTCTATTCAACCCATAGATGGGACCCTAACAGGTACTACTACTCCGGGTCAGAGTGAACCAGGGAGCAATGGTGATGAAGGGGTGAAGGGTCAGCCCCTCTCCCTACTTGGGGAGAGGGGCTGACCCCTTTTCATGGATTTAATAAATCTAAAGGAAAGAAGGTCATAACTTTGGTTTTGGCTGAGAAGTTTTCAGTAAGATGGCTACTTTATATGGCTAAAGAAAATTTAAGGATTTGGTTTAGCTAATTTGATAAAAGTAACAAACCAACTCATTACATTTTAGGTATATTCAAAATGCCAAATGAAAGGGAGATAAGTCATGTTTCAACATTGGAAAAAAATTATGGAAATCCATATTTGTAAAATTTCATACAGGACAATTACATTCCGTAGCCAAAAAACAAACATAACATTTTGTTGATATCCTTAAAGTGAAAGTGATCACCACATCCGGATTTTTTGAATAAAAAGTAAAAATCTCCATCATCCTGTTGAGAATTTCTAAGTCCAGTGTCCCATTGTTATAAGGATCTATCAAAAATGCTAAAATTGATCTTTTCATTTAAAGTTACCTGTTATTTCCCTTAAAATAAAGACTTCTAAATATGTTTAATATTACATTTAAACAAAGTCTATTATTTGGGGCAGATTAGGAAAAAAGAATGTGACTTCTGACCGGGTGGAATGAGTGGTATAGGATATTAAGAGTTAATAAAGTGTAAATGAAAAAGAATAACTTAGTAATAATTTTGAATATATGTAAAAATCTCAGAAAATGTTGCACAAAATTACACATTTTTAATCCTACATTTTCAGATAGATTAAATAAATCTTTATTCATGGCAAAAATATTGTTTACAACATGCTACCTTCTGGACGTTTAAAATTCACTATTAAATTTTTAAGTGATTAAAAATAGGTCAATTAAATCAAAGAAAAGACTTTTTTTGATGCATCAATTTAAAAAAATAAATAGTTTTTAAAACTACAAAAAAAGAAAACAGGGTAAAAAATGACATTTTAAGTAAAAATTAAAAAAAAACAAAAAAAAACAAAAAAAAAAAAACTTTTAAATTTTTAAAATGTTCTTCTGGTTTTGGTAAAAATTTAGAAACTGGAATTTTTTTTTTATCTCATTTCAAAGGTTGAAAACCCTCCAACAATGTGAATTAATAATTTAAAAAAAAAAAGGTTATTTCCTAGAAGTCTAACATAAACAAACGGGAACCACTCTTGACTGATAAATTATTTATTTATTGTTCTATTAGGAAAAAAGAAGACGGGGTTAGGGTTTAGGGTTAGTTTAATGGGAAAATAAATAAATAATTTATCAGTCAAGTATGGTTCCTCTTTGTTTATGTTAGACTTAGGAAATAAGCAAAAAAATGTTCAACTTTTTTTTATAATAAAATAAACTATTCATTATAAAATTAATTCTTTAATGAATAAAGAACATTAAAATTTGTCAATTCCCTGATTTTCGTTAATTCTTTTAAAAAAATTAAAAATCAATTCTTTATTATCTCCCTTTAGTTATTTTGAACATACCTAGTTTAACATACATACATAAAAATCAGATTTTAAAAAAAAAAAAACTCAAGTTCGATTTTCTGATAGATCATTTTATAAACTTGTACTAACTTTTCTAATGAAAAAGAAATTCTAAAACATTTTCAGCAAAAAAAAAAAAAAAAAAAAAAAAAAAGTTATCAATGTACTAAATTGAGAGCGCTGGAAACTTTCGCACACATCTTAATACGCATTTTGTAATTCGCAAAATGGAAGTAGCTTCCCTTTATTTCTTGACATATCTCTGGCGGGATTTACTACCCACAGTAGTGGCATGTAAAACAAAAGGTCGGTTTAATGTGAGCTCCCCACCCCCCAAGGAAGAAAACCTAGCCCACAATATGCTTCTAAAATCTATTATTGTATCTTATTGATATATCGTTTTTAACTAAATAAACTTCAAATTGTCATACACGTCAGGTTTGTACAATAAGGTACTGGGGGCGGGCATAAAAAAGTTATTTGTTATTATTCAAAATACAATATTGGAAGAACCTATTACAACGATCCCTGATGATACTGATGTTTCTATTTAGAAAGGAATTAAGGATTCTAAAATTAGCATTTACAGTTATTTATTTCAGATATATATTATATATATATTTATTTAATGAGGTTTAGCCATGGGGATACGCATTAAAGGATCGCAATGGGATCAACAAAAATCGGGACCCCACAAATTAGAAATTGCTTTTTTTACCGCCTTTTTAGAGCATTTAAGGGTATTGCTCTAATAAAAATTGCGATATAAGGTGCCGTTTTATTTAGCTGGTTTATGGTTACAATGCATTATGTATATAACTGAAATCCAGCAATACGTATGAGAAATATTCAGTTTAACTAAAAACAAAAATAGGATTACACACATGTAATACTTTAAGATAGTGTAAAAAAAAATTAAGATTTTTGTTGATGAATCAAGTTATTTAAAAAAAGATAAAAATATTTAAATAAAAAAACATTTTCAAACGATGATTGAAAATTGGAAAATAAAACCGATTTTTAAAAATTAATTTATACATTGAAAACTATAAATTTTGATTGATTTTTTTTATAAAAAAAATGATTCATCAATTATTCTTTTCATATTTTATTTCCATCAACAAAAAATACACTCTTTTAATAAAATACCCAAATATAAAAATTTTAACATAATTAAAAAGGATTTTTTCGATATTTTTTTTCTTTTTTCACAATTTAAAACGAATAATGTTTCTACATGAAGAAAACCACTAATATAAACAATAAAATTAAAAACGATTTAAAGATCTTTTTTTTTATCGCTTTTCTAAATCAACTTTTCTTTTTGTTTTCTACAGTTTTAAATAGACCAGAATTTCTTCAAAAACTTGAAATTATCAACAACAAAATAAGATCGCCATGTCCACAAAAAAAGAAAGACAATTTCCAACGTGGGGGAAGCCATCTTAATCTTCATAATTATGTTGTGTTTTTTTTTTTCATGTCTGTCACAAAGAGTTTGAATTTTAAATTAAAAAATAACAATATCCTGAATCACAGAAATAAAATATCAACACAGTAAAGCAAGACTAAACAATAAATAAATCACAAGAGAAAATAGATTATTAAAATTAGACCATTTTACCGTTTTAAGTAAAATAAAATAACACCTTCGCGACAGCAGTTTGAAATACCATCTACATCAGCGCCCTCTATACCATCGTATTATTATTAAGGGAGCAGCTTGTAGCTGAGATTGTTCTCTTTACATAAGCTTGCTACTAAATGATATAAATATAATCGTTATTATAAATAAATGGTCTAAAAACTAACGATATATCATTTTCAAAAGATTTCTGCCAATATCTACCATCTCCATTAAAAGTCTTTCAATAGTCATCTGACTGATTTAGTGCAAATTGACAGTTGTTAGATTAATAAATGCTCCCTTGATATATTGACCCTCGTACATTTTGTCATTTCCGTATTCTCGGATTAACCTTTACGGAAATAACCGAAGATATTACGGAAATTGCCGATGAAGTTTTAAACATGGCATGGAATATGTGGGTTGGTAGGTAGGTGTGTGTTTATGTATTTTTTATTTTTCTTATTTTAAAAGAAGAAAACAAAAAAAAATGGAATTATAAAAGATTAAATTGTGAATTTGTTATAAATTTTTAAACTCTAAATTCATTAACCTTTTTATATTCTTTTTATATATTTGTTTTTTGGAAAATTCAATTTTTGTTAAGTTTTGTTTAATTGTTTTGTTTATCAAATGAAGTGGGAAAAAAATTGGTTTGTGAGGATTTTCAATTTTGTTATTTCATTTTTATTCATAAAAAGAATATCTATTAACGACTAACAAAAAGAAAAATTATTTTGAAAGAAAATATAATTCAGTAAGCAAAATTGGATTTTAAGAAATTGTTTAATGTTTTGTTAAATTTTTTAAACTTAAAAAAAAAAAAAAAAAAAAAAGTGCCTAAAACGACACAAACATTTTTCATGTTTAAAAATAAAAGATAACACTTGTCTTATGCCACCAGAAACAACATTTAAAGAAGAAAGAAAAAACATAAATAAGAATATAAAATAGTACAATATTTTTCACTATTCATAAATAATTTATTCTATTTTCCATTTTATAAAACCGGACATGTAATGGAACCCAACTTTGTGCAAATTCTTGAAACATAAACCATTTTTATTGATATTATCACCCCCCATTTGTACTTGTAGCTCCTTCCCACCCCCCGGGGGCTTAATAATACCCCCTCTCTCACCCACAATAAATTGCTCACCCAACTCTATAAATCACCCCAATTTTCAACAAAATGTATCTAGGTATAACACTGTCCAAGACCTAAGTAAAAGTATTTTCATGTTGAATATTTATGTGTAAAAGTTGAATTCACTTTCTAATTGATTTATACAGGTAAATTTTCACTGCTTTTTGAAAATAATGGACCATATGACCTTTAGGCACCCCTTTTTGATCTCGATTAAGAAAGGACATGTTTTTCATTTACACAGTCAATATCTGGTTGTTTTAACAGACGATTTTTAGATTTTTTTTAAAATTGTAAAACTAACCCCTAACCCTAACACAGAGTAGTCGATCTAGTATATATATATGTATATATATATACTAGAAGCAACTACTCTGTGTTACCTGGATAGAGAAGGAAAAAAAATGAAGTGGTATAATGGCTAGCAAGCTAGTCTTGCAGATCCGTTACTCCTGAATAGCGAGTTTAATCCTTGCTTCCTGTAGTCCACCAACACCATGCCTGATGCCCCTCCCCACACACATAAGCACACACATGCACACATACATGTATATTATTACTGTAAACTGTTCATGTTCCTGACACTAATATATTATTCTATGTACTAGACATGAGACTTTGATAAGTTGTGGTGCACCTGAGCACTGTACACATACATGTATATTATTACCGTACACTATTCATGTTCCTGACACTAATACATTATTCTATGTACTATACATGAGACTTTGATGAGTTGTGGTGCACCTGAGCCACCTGAGCACTGTACACAATAAATTTAATTATTATATAAAAGAAAGATTTTTAATTTTGTTATTTCATTTTTATTCATAAAAAGAATATCTATTAACGACTAACAAAAAGAAAAATTATTTTGTTTGTACAATGACCGAGCGCCCATCCTTTTATAAAGGAAAATTGGTGGAGACAAGCTACGACCAAAGTGCAATAAAATCTACACCCTATTTTTGTCTAAGAAAGGGTTAAAAAAAACATTTTACCCCTCATTTTCCATAAGAAAAACTAAATTTTAAAAAAATATAAGGGTGTAAGGATGATTTAAAGTTCAACATACTTTGGATACAGAAAACTCCGACGAAGGTTAATAGACAAACATTTAATACATACAGCACATGGAAAACAGTAGAATACAACGTTCATAATAAAGAGTACACATAAAAAGGGGTACACAAATCAAGATAAGACACATTCATGAATGATACAGATATAACATAAAAGAGTACAGACATGAGACTAACAATAGTCCATGCTGTAAAGAACTTACAGTAATGTAAGGGGGGGCGGAGCCCCACGAGAGGGTTTAGATAGAATCTACCCCATGTGGCTCGTAGTTGCTGAAACTATCAAGAGAGCGAAGGTGTTTGAAACCGGCGCTTAAATACTGGTGCCCTAGCGAGCATCATCAAACTGAAAGGGGCAGACAACTCCACCAGACGAATACAAACAAACGCTACAAGGGTATCATCATATTGTGCCAGCAGAACAGATATCCATGATAATCTCTTTTTCAACCATCCCTATCATTCATTGCCTCTGGTCAGTATCCGTGCTTCTCCAACAGTGTTCAGCATGTCTTGTTCGTCTCACACGGATGGTGGCCGTACAGTTGTTTTCTCATAGGGTCTTGTTTCTACGTCCTGTTTAAAATTGCATGCAGCATTCCTTCCCTCGTTCTTTCCTTCGTTTTTACTTCCTGACTGACATCTGTTCACTGAGTGACTTTTCCCCTGGCAGGGTAAGTGGAGTCTTTTATGTCCATTCACTTACCCACAATGCATCTGTACTATCCTTTAAGAATGTTGTATAGCCACATACACCCAACATCGGGTATATAATTGAGAGAAGAGACTCGGTGATAGAGAGTTGAGACTTACTTGTTACTTCATTACTTACTGCTATCTTATGTGGCTGTTTCCTTTTCTTCTTCTCTGGCCATCATGTTGTCTAGTCCCTTCTAAGGGCTTCTTTTAAGTCAGCTCACAAGACTTCTTTTCTTGATCAAGATTTATTTTTGCCATGTTCTTTCGCGTGGGGAGTTAACAACCCCAGCAGAGAGATAGGTATCTTCTCTGCTCAGCATTAGGTTGAAACTAAATCTGACTCTAGTCACATATTTCTCGTGACGTGTTCTCTAGGGGTCTGATGGGATTACCAATAGTCCTGGTATTTTTCCACTGGCTGATCTGAAAGCCAATGGCCCCTTCAGCTACAGGGTTTGTCAACATTTTATGTTACCACATAAATTATGTAACAAGAAGACATCTTTCCTCCCCTCTGGCACCTTCATTTGTCAGTATGATAGTGAACACTACTTGACCATACATTTCCACTCATCCTGCAAGCAAGACAGGTTCGCACTCGTTTTGCTCCACAGGGTAAGTCTTCCCTCTCGCTAGAGAATTGTTGGTACCATTATAGTATATGGCCTACTTTTTGAACGTGGCCTACAAAATCAGTTCTCTCTTATAGTATGTGGCCTACCATAAAAAGCATATTATAAGGTTATAATAATAACTCCTAACCCTAATCTTATTTCAGAATTATAGAATATTTTAGAATTAAATAGATCTCTGATTCATGTAAATTATGGATAAATTATTTTTTAATTATTCTTAATTACTATATACAGCTTATGACTGAATTGCATTTCTTGAAATTGAATATATGTGAAAAATAATTAGTTTCAATGAATTGCCTACTACTTATATCTATAAATATACTCTTACTGAGCTAGGACATATTCACACTGGGTAGGTCACATACTATAACAGAATCAAAAAGGTAGGCCACATACTATAACGGCACTGAATTGTTTATCAAATAGATTAAAAAGAGAAAAAAAACGTTTATTTATTGTTACAAATTCTCACCAATATACCGAAGATGCCTCAATGATGCAGGGTTTCCATTTGAAGCTTTTTGTTTTGTTTTGTTTTACGGCATATCAACCTCAGTGGGTTATTTAATGCCGATAAAGTTTTGAAATAAATCAATTCTTAATGGATAATACATTTTTTTATAAATACATTTTCTATTTAACCCATAGATGGGACCCTAACAGGTACTATCACTCCGGGTCAGAGTGGACCAGGGAGTAATGGTGATGAAGGGGGGCTCCACATTCCCCAAACCTCCAAAACTGGAACCTCACCATTAGATAGAGTTTAACGTCATTCCCAGGACATGTAGACCCTCAGCCACCGCCTTCTAGCACCCATATGATAAAGAGGGGTTGGTGCTTGCCATAAGGGCAGTAGGGTTGGGGCAATCATATAGGTGCTAGAGCTTGACATGACCAGCCGATTGATCGGAGGGGGCCTCTCCGACCGCCCGTCTAGCCCAAGATAGGGCCAAAGTGGAGTATTGCAAGTCATGAACTGCTCATCCACCTGGGTTCTATCCTTAAGCATCATGGGTCGCCACCCCCAGCCAACAGGTGGTCCCATTGGGGGAGTCTTACCCCTCTGCAGAGGTGCAGTCGGTGCATTCTAACGCCCCAGCTGTTTGTGTGGAGGTTTGGTAAATATGTACACACACGTGCGCACTAACAGCTTCATCAACAATTTGAAACGTTTCTATTTCTATGTTTCTAGGCACACCTATAGATTTACCCAAGGAGTATTTTAAATCCCTAAGAGAGCTCAATGTAAGATAATTAATAAATCAATTATATACAGAGCAATATTTACACTTTCGTTAGGAAAGAAAAACTGAACAAACCATTATAACAGGTGGTCCCATTGGGGGAGTCTTACCCCTCTGCAGAGGTGCAGTCGGTGCATTCTAATGCCCCAGCCGACAGGGCGGCTATTTGGAGCTGAAGCATTAGGCCTTGACTGAGGGGCTAGCAAGCAACTTGATGTGATTAACCATCTTCTGTTCAAGAGTGGCAATCTCTTCACATCAGCACTTGCCTCCTCCCCAGTGGCAGAACAAAGGAGGGTCAGGAAGGGGCTGCTGCCCTGGGATGCAAAATCACCCTAACCTGTAGAATAAACATCATACTCACCTTCATGGGAAGGATGTGACTAGCATCCAGTCACAGGGGGTATGATTTTTATTCTCTACATAACCCAAAAGCGTTTGCATTGCTATGTGTTGGACTTCTTGGGTTATAAGGCGTGTGTCAAATGCTCACTTCTACTTATAGACTCAGCAATAACTATGTGACCAACCTATTGGCCAACCACTGGCAGTACTCTGCTGCTAATATTATTATTTATACTGGCTGTTCTGATCTTAGCCACTCAATTGCCTTTGAATCTTCGTGGACGACGGAACATAGGATTATATCACTGGACCTTTGACACTACGCAGGATTCCAAAACTTAGGACTTATTCACTTACCAAAGGATTCCATAGTTCAGGACTTACTTACTATAAGTCCTTTTCAACTGGCCAGGGATGGCGGTCAGAAACTTAACATTGAAATATATTGCCTAACTTTTACCACTTTTACTGTAAAATTCTGTTGACTGTTCTTTGAGCCACTTCTTCACTACACATTTCCCTTTCTCGTCACTGGAATAATGTTTGCCTTTCAAACCCTCTTTCATGCGGCCAAAGAGAGACAAACATTATTTCCAGTGATGAGGAATGAAATCTGTAGTGAAGAAGTAACTCGAAGAACAGTCAATAGAATTTTACAGAACAGGGATACATGCTCTCATTCGAAAGTGGAACATTACTATTAAGAGAAACGGTGACTATGTGGAGAAGTAGGGATGTGATCCACAGAGGACCAGCTTCATTTTGATGTATGATACATGTTCCTGTGTTGGTAATTATACATGTCCTAAACAAAATGGCATTACTTTTTGACTCACCCTTGTATATTAGTATGAAGTATATAGCTGTTTAAAATGATAGCAAAAATATATTTTTATGTCAGATACAATTGTATACTATAATTGCAATTACCACCAGGTCCACTCTAACCCAGAGTGTTAGTACCTGTTAGGGTCCCATCTATGGATCAATTAGACCTGTTAGGGTCCCATCTATGGATCAATTAGACCTGTTTAAAAATTATTTGTATTCAGTAAGATTGTGCAAAAAAAACTTAGGAAATGACTGTACCAATTTTTGGGCCAAATAGAAATCAAAAGGTGCAAAATAACCAAAAGCATAAAACGCCTCACAGAAATAATGGAAAGTGGTTCAATGTGGATATGGAAAAAAAGGAAATGTCCCGTGGAACAATTCAAAGTAAAAGCGTCATCTCACCACTTGCTCGTGAATGCGTAATGAGATTCATGCAATATTCCCATAACACGTGCCGTTTCCACTCATCCTGCAAGCAAGACAGGTTCGCACTCGTTTTGCTCCACAGGGTAAGTCTTCCCTCTCGCTAGAGAATTGTTGGTACCATTATAGTATATGGCCTACTTTTTGAACGTGGCCTACAAAATCAGTTCTCTCTTATAGTATGTGGCCTACCATAAAAAGCATATTATAAGGTTATAATAATAACTCTTAACCCTAACCCTATTTCAGAATTTTAGAATATTTTAGAATTAAATAGATCTCTGATTCATGTAAATTATTGATAAATTCTTTTTTAATTATTCTTAATTACTATTACAGCTTATGACTGAATTGCATTTCTTGAAATTGAATATATGTGAAAAATAATTAGTTTCAATGAATTGCCTACTACTTATATCTATAAATATACTCTTACTGAGGTAGGACATATTCAAACCAGGTAGGCCACATACTATAACAGAATCAAAAAGGTAGGCCACATACTATAACGGCACTGAATTGTTTATCAAAATAGATTAAAAAGAAAAAAAAAACGTTTTTTTATTGTTACAAATTCTTACCAATATACTGAAGATGCCTCAATGATGCGGGGTTTCCATTTGAAGCTGATTGTTTTGTTTTGTTTTACGGCATATCAACCTCAGTGGGTTATTTAATGCCGATAAAGTTTTGAAATAAATCAATTCTTAATGGATAATACATTTTTTTATAAATACATTTTCTATTTAACCCATAGATGGGACCCTAACAGGTACTACCACTCCGGGCCAGAGTGGACCAGGGAGTAATGGTGATGAAGGGGTGCTCCACATTCCCCAAACCTCCAAAACTGGAACCTTACCATCAGATAGAGTTTAACGTCATTCCCAGGACATGTAGACCCTCAGTCACCGCCTTCTAGCACCCATATGATAAAGAGGGGTTGGTGCTTGCCATAAGGGCAGTAGGGTTGGGGCAATCATATAGGTGCTAGAGCTTGACATGACCAGCCGATTGATCGGAGGGGGCCTCTCCGACCGCCCGTCTAGCCCAAGATAGGGCCAAAGTGGAGTATTGCAAGTCATGAACTGCTCATCCACCTGGGTTCTATCCTTAAGCATCATGGGTCGCCACCCCCAGCCAACAGGTGGTCCCATTGGGGGAGTCTTACCCCTCTGCAGAGGTGCAGTCGGTGCATTCTAACGCCCCAGCTGTTTGTGTGGAGGGTTGGTAAATATGTACACACACGTGCGCACTAACAGCTTCATCAACAATTTGAAACGTTTCTATTTCTATGTTTCTAGGCACACCTATAGATTTACCCAAGGAGTATTTTAAATCCCTAAGAGAGCTCAAGATAATTAATAAATCAATTATATACAGAGCAATATTTACACTTTCGTTAGGAAAGAAAAACTGAACAAACCATTATAACAGGTGGTCCCATTGGGGAGTCTTACCCCTCTGCAGAGGTGCAGTCGGTGCATTCTAATGCCCCACCGACAGGCGGCTATTTGGAGCTGAAGCATTAGGCCTTGACTGAGGGCTAGCAAGCAACTTGATGTGATTAACCATCTTCTGTTCAAGAGTGGCAATCTCTTCACATCAGCACTTGCCTCCTCCCCAGTGGCAGAACAAAGGAGGTCAGGAAGGGGCTGCTGCCCTGGGATGCAAAATCACCCTAACCTGTAGAATAAACATCATACTCACCTTCATGGAAGGATGTGACTAGCGTCCAGTCACAGGGGTATGATTTTTATTCTCTACATAACCCAAAAGCGTTTGCATTGCTATGTGTTGGACTTCTTGGGTTATAAGGCGTGTGTCAAATGCTCACTTCTACTTATAGACTCAGCAATAACCATGTGACCAACCTATTGGCCAACCACTGGCAGTACTCTGCTGCTAATATTATTATTTATACTGGCTGTTCTGATCTTAGCCACCCAATTGCCTTTGAATCTTCGTGGACGACGGAACATAGGATTATATCACTGGACCTTTGACACTACGCAGGATTCCAAAACTTAGGACTTATTCACTTACCAAAGGATTCCATAGTTCAGGACTTACTTACTATAAGTCCTTTTCAACTGGCCAGGGATGGCGGTCAGAAACTTAACATTGAAATATATTGCCTAACTTTTACCACTTTTACTGTAAAATTCTGTTGACTGTTCTTTGAGCCACTTCTTCACTACACATTTCCCTTTCTCGTCACTGGAATAATGTTTGCCTTTCAAACCCTCTTTCATGCGGCCAAAGAGAGACAAACATTATTCCAGTGATGAGGAATGAAATCTGTAGTGAAGAAGTAACTCGAAGAACAGTCAATAGAATTTTACAGAACAGGGATACATGCTCTCATTCGAAAGTGGAACATTACTATTAAGAGAAACGGTGACTATGTGGAGAAGTAGGGATGTGATCCACAGAGGACCAGCTTCATTTTGATGTATGATACATGTTCCTGTGTTGGTAATTATACATGTCCTAAACAAAATGGCATTACTTTTTGACTCACCCTTGTATATTAGTATGAAGTATATAGCTGTTTAAAATGATAGCAAAAATATATTTTTTATGTCAGATACAATTGTATACTATAATTGCAATTACCACCAGGTCCACTCTAACCCAGAGTGTTAGTACCTGTTAGGGTCCCATCTATGGATCAATTAGACCTGTTAGGGTCCCATCTATGGATCAATTAGACCTGTTTTAAAATTATTTGTATTCAGTAAGATTGTGCAAAAAAAACTTAGGAAATGACTGTACCAATTTTTGGGCCAAATAGAAATCAAAAGGTGCAAAATAACCAAAAGCATAAAACGCCTCACAGAAATAATGGAAAGTGGTTCAATGTGGATATGGAAAAAAAGGAAATGTCCCGTGGAACAATTCGAAGTAAAAGTGTCATCTCACCACTTGCTCGTGAATGCGTAATGAGATTCATGCAATATTCCCATAACACGCGCCGTTTTAAAAACAACTTTTCACCATTATTCATTTGTATATTTGATTGTATGATATACTGGATATATTTTGTAGGTCCTCACATCAGTGAGGGGGGGGGCCAGTGTGCAAATAAAGCTGTTGAGAGGAAGGCCCTGAAACAGTGCACATTCTTTCTTGATGACCCCAAAACCAAATACATAACAAATCTAAAACAAACATAACAAAACAATCATGAAGTTGAACTTCTTGTTGGTTTTGCTTTTGGATCAAGGAGCATTCTACAGTCCGCTCATTTTCTGGTGAGTTTTAGTTACTTATCAAGTAACTTTCTTCTTCATATTGGTTTAATTTTTACTATCTATTATTACTTCTATCATTTGCAGGTAAAGTTTTGTTTTTATTACGGTATACCTACTTTTGCACCCCTTGTATAGTAGAGTTAGCAGAGTGGCCTATTGTTAATATCAGCCAGATTGCAAAGAAGTCTAACCCCTTTCCACTAGCACTAGTTCGGGGAATTATTGTTTGCATTTGAGGTGGGGCGCCACTTTTACAATCAGTTCTCCATTTTACTGCACACATCCAAGCTGAGTTGGCAAGGACCAGTCCTGAACCCAGAAGAACCTTATTGTTCCAAGGCTGATGCTCTACCAATTGAGCTAAACCAGCCCATTTATTGTATATATATATATAATATGTGTGTGTGTGGAGAAAGGTAGATAAACGCGGGATGTTGTAGAAAATGGATGTTTATTGTAGGTAGGGATGTCAACGTTGTAACATTTCGGTCTGTTAAACCTTCTTCGGGACTTTGGATAGAGTTCTTGCTTCAATGGTGAACATTTTCATACTGGTTAATCAGGGGGTCGTGAATAAGGGTAGGGGTGGTCAGTTGTTGGTGTTAGAAGAGGTTGATTGTAGATTTTCTTTTTCTCTCAGATAGGGTGTGTATCAATGGGGTTCTGATAATGATGCCATAGGTGTTAGGTGTTAGGGTCATATATGCTGGGTTTGAAGATGTAGTGATTCATGTGTATATGGTGAATGGCATAATTATTGGTTATGAGTGTATGTGTGTATATTTATTTATTTATTTTTTTGATTTGTGGAAATGTATTGGGGAAGATGGATTTACAATTAATATTTGGTGTGTTGCTTATGTTTCAGGCTTGGAATATTTGTCTAAATTTTTGGTTGTAGATGTTAGAGAGGGGGGAGTGATAGTCAGATTTGTTATAAGTGTATGTGTGTGTCTATGTTTATTATTATTATTATGTATCATATACATTATAATATATATTGTTATTATCCTATGATATGTGATAGGCATGCATATACATACATAGGCATGCATACACACACACACAGACATATAGGCATACACATACATCTGCAAAAAACACACACACATACTCAAGTACGTACATGCATACGCATACATATAAAGGCCTACCCGTGTATATATATATATATATATATATATATATATATAAATATAAATAAAGGTTTTATAATTTTCTTGAAGCATTGTGTATATATTGGTTTGGAGGTTGATTTTGAAGGCTATCACAATGCAGGTGTAAAGAAAAAATAATAAGGTAACAATGGTGTTGTTTGTTAACCTGTAATTTATTCTTGATATTTCGAGATAAATCCCTTCTTCAGAAGAACACTGGAACTGAAGTAGTTGTCATCTTGTTATGGCATTTTTAGTTAAATGAAATTTTTTTTTTGAAAATCTTAGATGGTATTTTTTTTATAACTGTATTCTCGTGTTGCATGTTTACATGAATGCGCTTTTTTGTTTGTACGCGTGCGTATGTTGTCATGCACGTGTGTATGAAAATGCATGTAGACTGTGACGAAAACAACAAATACGCATTTAGCTTGGATGTTACCTCTTTATACACATCAGTACCAGCTCAACCAGCGGTCGACCTGTTGACTGAACATATAGCCTCATCCGGCCTATACTGCTACAACCTCGCCCCTCCAGACATACACCAACTTCTATCAATAGTCATAGACAACACATACTTCACGTTTCACGAACGAACATATAAACAAATAAAGGGCCTACCGATGGGATCCAGCCTCTTGGGTTTACTGGCTATCTCCTACATGGACAGACTTAAACGCCAAGCACTTAATATTTGCCGCTCTTGCGCCTTCTTCACCAGATATATAGATGATATACTCATCCTCACCAAAATCGCATCAACATAGACAATAACATTCATTTCACCATAGAACATCCTGACTGCACAGGAGCATTATCACTGTTGGATTTCCAACTTAAAGTATTAAACAAGGGAGAAATCCACACCGAGTTCTACAGAAAATCGTACAGCAGAGACTTGAAAAAAATTACCAAAAATCAGGGAATTATCTGATTTTAATGAAATTTTCAGTATTGATTTATCAGTGTATGAAATTTGAAACTCAAAATTAGGCGTTTCATATCTTAAATGAATTTTATATATTAATTTACCGTAGCAGAAATACCTAATTAAATCAGGATGTTTTGAAATAAAATATCTGCTGCATTATAAAATTAATTTCAAATAATGCGCAAGTACAATTTTATGGTAGGAATTTAGTCACTTAAAGATCAAGATTACCTGTCTGTCTATCTGTCCAGGAATGCAATTGAAAACAAAGCGATGTATCAAGATCAAAACTTTTCTAGGGTAGAATCTTTCGAGGAATCCAGTGGTGGTATTTCTATTTACCTAATTACAACTTTTAATTCAAAATATACAATATACAATATTACGTCACTTACCCAAAATCGTCATGTCATAGAATAAATACACTCAAAATTTGACCATGCAACATTAGATGATCCTCATTACCATTTTTTTAAACAAGTTTTAATAAATAAATGCCCGGTATTGTATATTTATATATATAGTTTGTTTTATTTTAATATATATTTAAAGTTATCAAAACAAAGTTTCCATTTCAAATTGTTTTATTTTTTACTCCTTTAATGAATTTGATGATTTTACTTACTTAGGGTACAAATTCTCTGACAATGAATTTTTAAA
The DNA here is from genome assembly GCA_023376005.1 of Doryteuthis pealeii. Classification (NCBI taxonomy): domain Eukaryota; kingdom Metazoa; phylum Mollusca; class Cephalopoda; order Myopsida; family Loliginidae; genus Doryteuthis; species Doryteuthis pealeii. Next base: position 20,922,184 of record CM042173.1, read on the forward strand.
TCCCACACCCTCAGGCAATATCTTTTTAAAAAAAATTTTATTCTGCTAGTTTATATAATATAAAGTATACCATTTTAAAATAGTTTTTATATAGTATATAATTTATATTTATATAAACATATATTCCTTTTTATATAAACAAACATATTTATATAAACAAACATTAGTTAAATATTCATATTTATTTATGATTTATTATAAATAGTTTAATTATTTCTAACTTATAAACTAATTATGGTTAAATATTATATTTATATAATATATAATTTATTTATAATTTATGTAATATAAAATATACTATAAATATACAATATATATGTTTATCAATATAAAACTGATAACAATGTTCTTCTTATTTATATTTAAACTAACACATTTAAATATTAATTTTACAAGGAATCCAGTTGTGGTATTTATATTTATCTCTGAATTTATTCGGGGACACTAGGGACCAAATTGCTGGTTGTGGTATGAGAAAATAGGGAAAGAAAATAGACTAAGGGGAATAACTCCAATAGAATTGCAAATTTAATGAATTTCCATATCGAGCATTCTGTTCATTAAAACCACTTGCATTAATTATAACTCTGTTGATATTGCATTTCACTTCCTTTCACAAAGTATTGGTAAATAGGGGTTAACATGCACATATTTCTGTAACATTTTCACAATAAGCACATTGAACAATAGGTACTGCTATCCAATGGTGAGCAATATGAGATTTAAAAAGGATATACTTAAATAAAGAAATATGATAAATAAAGATGATGATATTTATGTATTATAATTTATATATATATATTATCTTCTTTATATTTAAGTATTATAATAATAAAATATTAAATATCTAAGTATACTTAACATTATACTTAAGAAATATTTGAATATTTAAGTATACTTAAATAAAGAATGATAGTATATAACCTGGGCATGGCCAAAAACATACAGCTATATATATATATATATATATGGTAGAAATGTGAGGAGGTTAATCCGACAGTATGTGGAGAAAAGTAGACAAACACGGGATGTTGTGGAAACTTGATGTTTATTGTCGACGGTGCAACGTTTCGGTCTCTTATTAGACCATCTTCAGGACTTGAATATAGTTCTTACTCCAATGATGGAAATTCTCAAAATGCTGAAAACGGAAGGTCGTCAGTAGGGGGAAGTGTAGTTGGGGGTGGCTAGTGGATTCTTCTTCTCTCTGGAATGGGGAGTGCCGAAATGGTCAATGGTGGTACCACAGGTGTTAGATTGTGGGGATTGGTTAGCTAAATATGTGTATGTGTGTGTGTGTGTGTGTCTGTTTAATTGTTTTTTGTTTATGTGTGATTGGGAACTGGATTTGTCGTTATTATATATATATATATATACATAAACACACAGAAAGACAGTTAAATTCAAGTTAAATATATAGACAGATACACAGAAAGATAGATACTACTGAATAAAAATAGACAAATAGATGAACAGAAAGATAAAAAAAAACCAAAAAAACTCACACATATATAACTAATGACAAATCCAGTTCCCAAACACACATATATATAAAAGACAATTAAAACAGACATACACATACCCATTCATCTTGACCAATCCCCATCATCCCACATTCTGGACCAACACCTGCATCACCATATAAACACTCCCCATCTAGAGAGAAGAAAATCCACTACCCACCCCCAACCACCTCTGCCCCTATTGACAACCTATGTTTTCACCATTTTGAAAATGTCCTTCATTAAAGCAAGAACTATATTCGAGTCCTGAAGAAGGTCTAAATGACCGAAACACTGCATCGTCAACAATAAACATCCAGTTTCCATAACATCCCATGTTTGTCTACTTTTCTCCACACACACACACACATACATATATATATATATATATATATATATATATATTTGTGTTTCAGAAAAATTCATATCATTTCATAATCTAATGACTTGAACAATTCTCATTTAAATGATCTCAAATTATAACAGCATTTTGGATTATTTGGACTATTGTTCTAATCATTATTGTTATCTACACAATGTTTCAGCCGATGTGCCCTCCGGTCTTCTTCAGGTAAAATCGAGGAATCCAGTGGTGGTATTTATAATTAACACCAGTGGGGTATTTGGGGTCACTAGAGACCAAATTACCGGCTGTGGTATGAGAAAATAGGAAAAGATGAATAAGTTAAGGGGAATAACTCCAATAAAATTGCAAATTTAATGAATTTCCATATTGAGCATTCTGTTCATTAAAACCACTTGCATTAATTATAACACTGTTGATATTGTATCTCCCTCCCTTTCAAAAAGTATTATTGCGTTATTGGTAAATAGGGGTTAACACGCACATATTTCGGTTGTAACATTTTCACAGTAAGTACATCGAGCAATAGATACTGCTATCCAATGGTGAGCAATATGAGATTTGAATTTAGTCAGATATCTAACTTGGGCAAGGATACGAACATATAGCTAGGATTTAATAAATAAATAATAAAATTCATAAATTATCTTATTATAATGGAGATTGTGTGTTTTTCTGTCTGTAACCGAAACTATATTACTATACAAGTCACAATTCCCTTTGTTATTTATGTCACATTCTCGATGATTTGATTTTTATTTAAACCTCATTTATTAATAAAATTGTTTTACATTATTGATGTTGTTGACCATATCTACATACTAATAACATGCAATTCTATTTATATATACAACAAAATAGCGGTTTACAGTGTGAACGGGAAGGCCAATTTGCATATTGATATTATAAATTTGATTTTGATAATTATGTGCTTGGTATTATTGATTTCTAATTGTTTGGTTTTATCTTATTGAATATGAGCAAAAATCTCGAGGATAAATCTTAAAAGAAATTCATTAACAAGAAGAAATAACTGTAATTTTATTCTTTACTTCCTATTTTAACTAAATAGTTAATTAAGAAAATTTACCAATGAAAGACGGGAGTAACGGAAGAGTTAATTTCAAAGTTGTTCTATTTTTCAACCATGCCTCCTCTTTTCCAAATCTTCTTATCTGCATTCTTATTCAGTTTTATTACCCTTTCTAATTTAATATGATATTTTATCATATTAAAACTTAAATACTTGCACCCGGAGGGTGCATACATTTGCTAGTATATTTAAAGCATATTCATTATTTATGGGTTTTAGAAAATTTTTAATGTTGTAAGATTAGCATAAAATCTACTGTCTTGGGTAGGAGCCGAAAGACGTTGAAATAGACCAAGTAGTGGTGTTAATTTATACCAGTGGTTCCCAAATTCTTTTGTAATCTGAACAGTAGTTATATAAAGAGTAATCTCCCCTTGTATGTCTCACTTTGAGGAAGCCGTTTTGTCTTGGGTAGGAGTCGAAAGACGTTGAAATAGACCAAGTATTGGTGTTAATTTATACCAGTGATTCCCAAATTCCTCATTCTCTGTACCCACCTTCTTTTTAAGGGGTAGAGATCACCTATTAGGACCCATTTTTTACTTTTGGTAGTGGGAGGTAGAGATCTTTATTATAAAACCTTTTTTGTGAAGGGGGAGTAGAACCATTAGGGATCACTTTTATCACCCCCCCCCTTTTTTTTTCCTTTGGTAAGGGGGGATAGATATCTTCATTATAAAACCTTATTGTAAGGGGTGGAGATAGAGAGAATACAGATTGTCTATTTCAACCCCTATTTTGATTTTTGGGTGGCAGAGTAAAGACAGACCATTTTTGATTTTAGTTATTGATTTATGCTAATTTTCTTGTTAAATTTCTTCCATGTTCTTGGTAATCTGATACATTAGTTACATAAAGAGTAATCTCCCCTTGTATGTTTCACTTTGAGGAAGCCGTTTATTTTGGTCGGCCATTTTCATTTCACCGTAAATCTACACTGAAAATATATGTTCAATTCAATACAACTGCATGTTTTAACACGACAATATCATAAAATGTGTTCGCATTATTTGAAATGAACTTAATTGTTATTAAGAACACATTTTATATTTTTGTGTTAAAATGCAGCTGTATTGATTCAAACAAATTGGTATTTTTCAGTGTAGATTTACGGCCAACCAAAACATAACGGCTTCCTCAAAGTGAAACAAACAAAGGGAGATTACTCTCATTTATGTAGCTAATGTTCAGATTACCAAAAAATGTATTTCACAAATAAAACCTAATTTATTAAACCAAATTATTTAGCAGTTTTACCTGTGTCAGCAATATGGACGAGTAAATCAACATTTCACCAGTAACCATAGTAACATAGTTTATTGTCTTCAGTTGTTAGTATTTATGACATATTTTGTCATTTAGATTTTGTAACTAAAAAAAACAAGTTATTTATTAACTGCTCCTAATGCCATTTTTTCGTCCCCTAACCATCTAGATCTTTCCACAGCCCCCAGTCATCTTGGGGAACCACTGATTTATACTAACAAGATGATAGATTCAGAGACAAAGAAACCCTAAAAAAAAAAATTAATCAGTGTATGAAATTTGAAACTTAAAATGAGGCGTTTCATATCTTAAATGAATTTTATATATTAATTTACTGTAGCAGAAATACCTAATTAAATCAGGATGTTTTGAAATAAAATAACTGATGCACTATAAAATTAATTTCAAATAATGCACAAGTACAATTTTATGGTAGGAATTTAGTCACTTAAAGTTCAAGATTACCTATCCTTAAAGTTCAATGTATTGGTAAATATATATATAGTATATAATATAACATATTGGTAAATATATATAAAGTTTAAGATTACCTGTCCGTCTATCTGTCCAGGAATGCAATTAAAAACAAATGAATTACAGGGGATTGACAATAATCTTATGCAACCGCATAGATTTTGTAACAAATATACTATAATGTACAATATTTATATTTACTAGCAAATAGATGCACCCTCCGGGTGCAAGTATTTAAGTTTTAATATAATAAAATATCATATTAAATTAGAAAGGCTAATGAAACTGACTAAGAATGCAGATAAAAAGATCTGCAACAGAGGGGGTATAATCGAAAAATAGAACAACTTTGAAACTAACTATTCCATCATTTTCCATTACTCCCCTGTTTCATTGGTAAATTTTCCTAATTTAACTATTTAGTTAAAATAGGAAGTAAAGGATAATATTACAGTTATTTCTTCTTGTAAATAAATTTCTTTTAAGATTTATCTACGAGATTTTTGTTTATATTTCTTAAGATAAAACCAAACAATTAGAAATCAATAATACCAAGCACATATTTATTAAAATAAAATTTTAAATATCAATATGCAAATTAGCCTTCTCGTTCAAACTGTAAATCGCTATTTTGTTGTATATATAAATACAATTGCATGTTATTAGTACGTAGATATGATCAACAGTATTAATAATGTAAAACAATTTTTATTAATAACTGAAGGTTTAAAAGAATGAAATCATGGAGAATTTGACGTAAATAATTAAAGGAATTGTGACTTGAGTAGTAATATAGTTTCGGCTTCAGACAAAAATGCAGTCTATCTCCATTATATATAGATATAAACATATATTCCTTTTTATATAAATAAACATACTTATATAAATAAACATTAGTCAAATATTCATATTTATTTATGATTTATTATAAATAGTTTAATTATTTCTAACTTATAATCTAATTATGGTTAAATATTATATTTATATAATATATAATTTATTTATAATTTATGTAATATAAAATATACTATAAATATACAATATACTATATATAAACCCTCAAAAATAAATAAAGATAAGTAAAAGTACTATTTAACAATAGTACCTGTTAGATTCCTATCTATAGGTAAAATAGATTAATTTTAGAATTATTTCAAACTTTACTTGGCTGAACTTGCACAAAGGTGTCAAAATTAGGGTGACCCAGAAAAAACAGAACCCAAATTATTTATTTTCCCATTAACTCTTTAACGTCCTATACCACCCGGCCAGAAGCCACATTCATTTTCCTAATCTGCCCCAAACGATAGCCTTTGTTTAAATGTGATATTAAACATTTAGAAGTCTTTGATTTAAGGGAAATAACAGGTAACTTTAAATGAAAGGGACATTTTTAGCCATTTATTGATAAATCCTTATAGGAATGGGACTCTGGACTTAAAAATTCTCAACAGGATTTTAAGAGTTAAACTAACCTTAAACCCCTAACCCTAGACCCCCATAGTTAAAATTAAGTTTTATTACATTTGTGGGTTCTGTTTTTTCTGGGTCATCCTAATTTTGACACCTTTGTGCAAGTTCAGACCTTTACTTATTTGTAAAAAACCCAAAAAACATTGATATTGCAATTTAATAGGAATAGTTACTTGAAACTAATGTAATTGTTTGCAAACTCATCATCAGGTTATGCTGACCGCACAGATTCATAGGTGTCTCTCTCGCCACCCATCCCTATTGGTCATCAATCCTGGCAGGTCTTCAGCATGACATCCAGAATCCATACAGTTCATTGGTTTAGGTTTTTGCTGGCTGGTCCATACTGGTGTGTCCAAAGGAGATGTCATTTATGAATTCATCTATAAAGAAGTTTACTCTTGGCATTTTTTTTTTATTAACCAAAGATACTAGGCTTTTATTTCTCGTGAAACATTATATAATAAAAACGGATATAGGTATATTAGGTATTGGGCCTGTTTAGCTCAGTCGATAGTGTCGGATTAGGAACCACAAGATTCCAAGTTCAGTACAGGCCCTCAGCAATTCAGAATATGAGTAGCACAGGGATCTGTGCAGTAAAGTGAAGAGCTGATGGTAGGTGCGGCGCTTCACCCCGGATGACAAAAACAATCTCCTTGGTCTAGTGAAAAGAGGATAGACTCCCTCACCGTCTGCTGATACCGACTTTAGGCTACCCTGACAACTTTACTTTTTAATAAACTCTACAATATTGAAACTAACCAAAAATAAAAATTGTGATTTAAAAAAAAAAAATTAAATCAGAGATGCTGATAGGTATGCATCCTGTGTCCCTGACGGACAAAAATCTAAAAGGACGCAGTAAAATCATATCCATGCATCCTAGTGTTTTTCGGCTGAACTTGCAAATTGGTCGGAAAATTAGAATGGAAAGTTTTTTGGTGGTCCCCATGACAGTTTAACTAGTCTATGAATTAACTTTTTGCGAATTGGTTTACGGTTTAGGGATTAAGGTTGTTTTTAATTACGTATTGCTTTAAAAAAAAAAATCACTATACATTTAATCAACCATTGAAATTAATTATTGAACCCAACGGTAGACACATTAGTCTCAGTTGTTTGGGTTAGTATTGCAATGTATAATTTCAATTAAACTTGGTTTAAAAAAATATTTAACATTAAATGTATAGTAATTTGTTTTTTGTTTTTTTTTAAGCAATACGTAATTAAAAACCTTAATCACCAAACCACTAAACCGTAACCCATTTCGCAAAAAGTTAATTCATAGACTGTAGTTAAACTGTCATGGGGACCACCAAAAAACTTTCCGTTTTAATTTTCCGACCAATTTGCAAGTTTAGCCTGTTTTTCTTCCCTCACCATTTTAAACTAACTGTAAATACATTTCAATAGTTTCTTAGAAATGAATTACACAGGATAGGGTACAAGGTAGGAGTTAGACGGCTTTAGTTGGGACCCATAAATTTTCTCGGGGGGATTCATTCAAAGCAAATAGGTACATCCCGGGACGCAGTAAATCACTGTTAAATATTCATATTTTTGGTTTCAATGCTGTAGTTTAGTAATATCCGTTTTGATTGTAGGTTTTAACCTGAAATAATAATAATCCTGTTATCTTTGGTTTAGAAGAAAATTAACTTTATTTTACAAAATAATTGTAAGGGGCTGTACTTACTTCTTACTTGATGGTACTCATTAAAGAATTTATTTGAATAGGCTTACCTTGCTGGTCTTGGTCGAGTAGACAAACCTGCTTTTTGGCTTATTGTGCCGGTACTCGTAAAATAAACAAACCTACTTTTATGCTTATTTTACAACCGCTGTAAAATTCTCTTATTATTATGAATGCAAGTAATGTCAAAAATATTTTGTGAAGGATAAAGATACACAAATTCTTCTAAATCAAAAATATAAATACCGTTAATGACTGTATATATTTCCTCGTAAAATAGACAAAACTAGTTATAACTTATTTTACTGTCGCTGTAAATATTTTTATGGTAATCTTGAACATTAGCTACTTAAATAAGAGTAAACCTTCTCTTGTTTGTTTTTTTCACTTTGAAGAAGCGTTTTGCTTTGTAAAAACACGGACTTTTCGACAAATTGGGTATACCTATACTTTTCTCATATACAGTTACTCTCATAGAAATATTAATCTTTTTTTTAATCGATTTAAAAAATGTTAACTCTTATAAGAATACCTTTAATATATTTTCTAAGTCTCCACATGTTCACCATCCCACAGGTGATTAAAAAAAAAAGTTAATATTTCTATGAGAGCACCTGTATATTAGAAGAGCATAGGTATACCCAATTTGTCGAAAAATCCGTGTTTTTGCAAAACAAAACCCACGGCTTCCTCAAAGTGAAAATAACAAGGGGAGGTTACTCTCATTTAAGTAGCTAATGTTCAAGATTACCCTTTTACATGAGAAATTTACGATTACCGGCATAAGCCAAAAAGCAGGTTTGTTTACTTGACTAGGGCCGGCAGGGTAGCTTTTTTTCTAATTCATTGGTTCTCAACTGGGGGGGTCAATATCACATTTCCAAAGGGGCAGTTGAAATAATCGGATATATTTTGGAGTCACAAGTATTCTAATATTTTTAATAAATATACGTTCATATTTTCTTTGCAATTTAATTCTAATAGAAATGACTATAAAGATGGGAAAAAGTTGAGAACCAATGACAAGTTAATACACAATAAAAGACGAGGACAACAGTCCGAAATATCAATTATTAAATGACAATTTAAATATTGAAACAAAATAAAACAAACACAAATATTCTGCAGACCTCAACATTTATTTTGTTTTAATACTTTTACTATTGAATGTTTTTTACGTGCAAATTTCGTCAAGGGGAGATAATTTCACGATGGGAAAGTAACTTTGATGGAGGTTACCTCCCTTTATCTGGCAATCTTTTTTTTAAATCAACCATTTCATGAGATACCACTTAACTTCTTTAAACGACAGTCCACTCCTTTTTGGTGATTTTGAGAAATGCATATTTCCTGATGACAAAATTTTCACAATAAAAACAGACAATGCGTTTAAGAAATTTTAGATTTAAAGTCTTGTAATGATAATTTGTTTTTGCTTTTCTTTTTCTTTTTTCCAAAGTGAATCACTTTGAATTAAAATGTAGACTTTCAATGTGTGATTTTAAAAAGACAATTTTACTGACAAATGCAAATTTAAGTTTTGACTAAATAAATCTAAATTTTACAAAAAACGCATTAAAATTACATTCAACTTTAAAATTTTTGGGGTATCATAGCAATTTACGTCAGAAACTAATTTTGTATTCTAAACATTGAATTTAATTACATTCCTTATATATATTTTTTTACTTTGACTTATATTCTGACCATGTATTTGATTATTTAAATCTGGCCACGAAAATGAAGTATGGACATTTTTTTTTTTTAATTGACTTCAAAATATAAATTTCCTAAATAAATATTTATAATGAACAATGACCCCCCCCCACACTTAAATTTAAAAGTCAAATTTTTGTTAATAATCATATTATTGCATTTTTTTTTTTAATTATTTTTAATGCAATTTTTTGTTTAAATCCCAAAACAGCTTAAGTCCAAATTTTTTTCTTTTTTCGAATTATAAATCTTAGCTCATAATCTTTTAACTGAGTAAAAAATGTTGGATTAGAATACGAGACAAATTTCTTTGTTTTTAAAAGACTTAAATTCATTGTAATTTTTAATGTTCAGAATGCAAAATTTGGTCATGACATTAAAAGTAATGAACCCCCTTTTTAATAAACTTGTTACTTGAATTAAGGAATTTTCTTGTTCTATATTTTTTCACGAATTCTTGGGTGAGGTTTTTTTCTTTTCTTTTTTTTAATGTTACAAGAATTTGAAGACTGCAGCCTCGTAACTGTGTAGAGTGATAGGTGCCTTGACCAAATTGAGCACTGCTCCAGGCTTGAACTCGTGACCCTGTCGCATGCTATGGAAGACAACTTCCACTTTTTCAGGTACAAGACCTGCATGGTCGTGGAATCTCACTGTATGTGCTTTGGTACCAAAATTAATGGCCACCAAATAACCGTGGAAACCTTCTGCCTTTCGAACGAACGAAAATATGTTTTCATTCGTCACAGAATGGTCAAATGATCCCCACTGGAACGAATAATTAGATCGGAGTTCATTGAGGTCTGTGAATGCTTTGAGTGGTGGGTAAAGATTTCTATTATTGTATGCCCTCTGGGAGGCCACACTATTGAGGCCCTTCTCGGGTAGAAGCCAGGGTGTGGCATTACTGAAACTGTTTCTGTCACTGTTCCATAACATTGGGCTTCTGTAGGCGTAGTGTTGAATTAATGGGTTCTTAGGGTCAGATTTTTGCAAAGTATCCGTCAAATTCTTCAAGCTTGTGTCTTTCATGCCAATTTCGTCTCCATAATAGCAGAAAGCTGTTCCGGGTATGAGCATTTGAAGGGTCATCATAGATTTCAAGAATTCTTGATTGTCCACTCGCGACATGAGGCGGCTGTGGTCTTGATCGCCCAGAAGCCAACCCCTCCATTCTGCTGTCTCAGTGTCTTCTAAGACGGAGTCCACTGTGTCCATTATAGATAAAGGAGTATTTTTATTTGAAATGGTTACCAGTTCGAAGCAGCAATAAAATTCAGTCCCTTTTTATTATCGTCTCCATAGTAAGCCAGTGTATCATTTAAGCTACTGACAGTTACTGTAGAGAAAAGAAGTCGTTCCCGCCCGGGTTTATCCGAGAAATGGTCAGCTATTTCTCTCCATTCGTATAGCGCTTCAAGGGTTTCCTTTTTCTGAAGTTTGGTTTTTCCTGCAGTTACATTAATATTCATAGCATGTTCCAAATCATTAATATGAAATCCTGCTATACCACGGGCAAACCAATACCTCAGTATGTCCCCTAGTTCGTCACGAACTTCTTTATTAGATAAATTTAATTGGGTAGCTCTTTACCCATGGTAGCCAAATAATATTCGTTACGAACAGAGTCCAACACCCACATATTCTTGTCGGCAGATGTTAATGAGTTGTAAGTTGTCTTGTCGATCCAGACGTAGTAGTCGGCCATATTACCTTTTTTGCCGCTCTTACTTTTATTAAACCAATCGTGACTGACATGAGTGTAGAAAGGAATAAAATCTGCGATAAGATGACGACCGTCCTTTTTGAATTTCTTGATCATGGCAGTGATGTCAGCTTCAGTTCCGTAGGTAGGATTAATGGCTGTGTGGTTAATGAGGCCAAATCCGGAGTCCTTGAATTTAGCATCAAATAGAGAATGGATCCACAGAGTTTTCACTCCGATCGAAGTCAGATATGGAAATTGTTGTTGAACACCCTTCAAATCGCCGTTTCCGTCATTATCCGAATCCTTGAAGGATCGTGGTGAGATTTCGTATATCAAATCGGTGTTGTACCATTTCAGATTCGGTTTATAGGGGCACCTTGGTGCAAGGACAATAATGATGATGGCTGCTACAAGCATAGCTAACCAACCTATCCAGAAGATAACGAACAAAATTAAACGGGTACGCACCCAGAAAGGATCGTTTGCGTATTTCATGAGTTCTTCCTTAGTGAGACCGTTGAAGTCGTTCGTGCCAACTTTGACGATGACATGATCTTGTTCTTCTTTATCGCCATTAATAAATTTCGCCTTAGATTCGTCCAACTCAGTAGCAGCGCCACCATCGTTGGTTGACACAATTGTGTCTTTCTGAAATTTTTCTTTGGAATTATCCAAAGATTCTTCAGCTGTCATGATGTCGGATTTTTGTTTCTTCCCTTACTTTTTTTTTTTTTTTTGGTTTAAGGAATGGACAGTCGCTAGTTCGAAGCGGGACAAGTGGTAACGTGTAGCAGTCGTCTACTTTCGACTGGCTGATGCAATCTGAGCCTCGTTTTGAGAATTTTGCTATTTATAGTCAAGAGGTGGGAGGAGTGAACAATTGATGGAATAGCCGCATTCCAACGTTGGGACTAACCAATAATTTACTTTTAAAATTCTTATACATTTTTTAGTTCCGTTTCACAAACTTTAATTAATAGAATTCTTAGAAAAAAAAAAAATACCGCCTTCTGAAATACACGGTTATACAAGAAAAATGTTTAATGTTAGACTTAAGTCTAACATTAAACATGTTTTTCCTTTTTTTATATATATTGCTAACATTGTTAGAAATATAAGTAAAATACACAACAAAAATTTTGGAAGTTTTACATAATAAAAAAAACCGTTTAAAAGTTTCGCGGTGATTTTTTTGTGTTAAAATATTTATCTTTTTAAGTATTTTATTTTATACTATTTTTTTATTTTTATTTATTTTATTTTATACTATTTTTTTATTATTATCTATTTTGTTCTCTTTTTTTTATTTATTAGATAAATATTTTTATTTATCTTATTTATTATATTTTTTGTTTGATCATCACGGTGTTTAGTTGAAATATTTGAGAGTTTATATTATAAACTTTATAATAATAACTATATAAAAGGAAAAAATGTTTAATGTTAGAAATATAAGTGCACAAGAAAGATGTTTAAAAGTTACATGGTGATTTTTTTTTCTTAAGATATTTATTTTTTTATTTTATTTTATATTATTTCTATTGTTATTGATTTATTTTATTTTATACTATTTTTATGGTTATTATTTATTTATTCTATTTCATACTATTTTGTATTATTTATTTATTTTTTGTTAAAATATTTTTATATATCTTTATTTTTTATTTCATTTGATACGGTGCTTAGTTAAAACATTATTTGAATTATTAGTTTATAATAAAAATATATAATTAATAATTGTATATTTTTTATTATAAACTAATAAAAATAAGAAAAAAGTGGGAGAGAGTTAAATCAAGATTATCATACTTTTTATAATTATTAATCATATATTCAATATTGAATTATTTTTGTTAAGATATTATCAAATAATATCTTAACAAAAATAGATAAATAAGAATATTGAATATGATAATTATTATTAATAATTATAAAAAGTATGATAATCTTGATTTAACTCTCTCCCACTTATGAAATGAAAACAATTATTTTCATTTCATTTTATTTTTTCATGTTGTATGTATTCTCTGTGTATTTTGTTTGTTAAAGATAAAAATATTCTAACAAATAAAATACACCGCAAAATAAGTATGTAAATAAAAATAATACTTTAAAAAATATTTTAACTAAAATAATGTTTTAGTTAAAATATCTTAAAATGTTATTTTTATTTGATCTTTCAAATTTTATCATATTTAATGTAATATTTTTATTTATTTTAGTTAAAATATTTTTATTCATTTATCGTTTTATTTTTTATATTTGATGTTTTTTAATCTTAAACTAGCGACTGTCTCCTGATTTTTTAAAATTTAAATTTTAAAAATACGTATCTATCTACCCATTGTATATCTTTCTTTACTGTTTTAAGGTTCCTTAGTGAATCCGCCCCAAAGTCTCTTTAGAAAAAGTGATTATTAAATGACTAAGTGACTAAAACTGGTAGACTGTGAATTCAGAAGCGTAATTTCTTTTTTTTAATATAGTCTACTGGACAAATATTAGTGGAATATGAGATGAAGTTTAATGTATATCTTATTATAATGGAGATTGTGTGTTTTTCTGTCTGTAACCAAAACTATATTCCTACTCAAGTCACAATTCCCTTAGTTAATTACATCACATTCTCCATGATTTTATTTTTATCAAAATCTCAATTATTAATAAAATTGTCTTACATTATTAATACTGTTAACTATGTCTACGTACTGATAACATGCAATTATATTTATATATACAACAAAATAGCGGTTTACAGTGTGAATGGGAAGGCTAATTTGCATATTAATATTAAAAAATCGAATTTAATAAATATGTGCTTAGTATTATTGATTTCTAACTCTTTGGTTTTATTTTAATGAATATGAGCAAAAATCTCTTCAATGAATCTTAAATGAAATCCATTAACAAGAAAAAATAACTGTCATTTTATTCTTTACTTCCTATTTTCACTAAATACTTGAATTAGAAAAAATAACAATGAAAGACGAGAATGATGGAAGAGTAAGTTTCAGTTGTTCCATTTTTTATTATACTCCCTCTGTTTCAAATCTTTTATTATACTCCCTCTGTTTCAAATCTTTTTATCTGTATTCTTATTTAGTTTCATTAGCCTTTCTAATTTAATACAATATTTTATTACATTAGAATTATTACATTAAAAATGAAACTCTAAGGAAAACATAACTTAATACTAGGATCTTACAATTTTGACGTCATAGGCGTATTTTACAAAATAAATTTAACACCCCTGATTGGAAAAAAAAAAAAAAAAAAATTACCAAAAATCAGGGAATTATCCGATTTTAATGAAATATTCAGTGTTGATTATCAATAAATGAATTTTATAATTTTTTTTTTTTTTGTTTTAAAAAAATTCCGTTTTTATTGGTTCTAATTAGTCGTAATTTGCAATTAAGTAAAAAACTGACCAATCCCTTACTTTACTTTCTGCATATCACTTTCTTCCCCTCTATGTATCTCTTGATTACCTCCTCGTTATATATAATGTTAGTTTCTCGAGGAGAGAGAGACGGGAGAATTTGAAATGTATTTCTGTTAAATTTCACCCGTAGGTTAAATTAGGTCAAACATTCCCTTTTTTAGAAATCTTACAAAATGATTTTAATGTTTTGTCCGGCCCTATTTATTATTTTTTAGAATTTAATTCCCTTTGCAAACTCAATTTTTCCTAATTTCAATTATCTACCCAGTGCTGTAAGGGTGACCCAGTGGGTTACAATTTGTCTGGTTAGCTCAGTCGGTAGAGCGTTCGGCTAGAAACCACAAGGTTCCTAGTTTGATATCAGTCCTCGCTGACTCAGCATATGAGTAGCACAGGGATCTGTGCGGTAAAGTAAGGAGCTGATGGTAGGTGTGGCGATCCACCTCAGACGCAAAAACAATCTTCTTGGTACTGCGCTAGTGAAAAGGGGATAGACTCCCTTGCTGATTGGCTGATACCAACATTAGGCCGCCCCGACAACTTTACCTTGCCTTTATTTATTTTATATATATATATATATATATATATATATATAAGTATGAAAAAGATGGAATGAAAACACCACACAATGCTGTTAAAGAGAAAACAATTTATAACATAATCATAGCTGATATTGATCAATATTTCGATTTTACAAAAATCACCTTCAGAGCCCGTTTACTAAAATACGGCGGGAATGCCCACATTGGAAAATAATGTAACAACTTTTGTTCCCTTTTTTGCAAAATCAAGGTTTTTTTGTTTTGAACTCACTTGACTTTTATCTCCGATCACAAACACCACAGAGTAAACGGGCTCTGAAGATGATTTTTGTAAAATCGAAATATTGATCAATATCAGCTATGATTATGTTATAAATTGTTTTCTCTTTAACAGCATTGTATGGTGTTTTCATTCCATCTTTTTCATACTCATACTGTCGGATTCATTTCCTTTCTTTTAACTTACATATGTGTGTGTGTGTGTGTGTGTGTGTGTGTGTATCATTAGGATAGGTTGATTTTTCATTTTTTTTTTTAATATAAAATTACATGAAACACTGAAAGTTGTGTATTTGTCTATTAAGTACTGATACCAAAAATTAGATCTTGAACTTTTACCAATTTTTGAGGAAATGGCATGAAAGATTGTAGACAAAAATGAACTGGAAATTCCTCGGTTTTGTAACATTTGGCCAAAATTTGATCAGAAAATCTAACAATTTAAATATTTAAAAGCAGGGAATATTGTCATTTTATTTTATCAAAATGAAATGATGAAATTATAACTAAAATTCAAATTTTAAATATCCCCCCCTCCCCCATTATCAGTGACAGCTCCAAAATACTGTTTTACCCCATTAATTAATTAGTAACAGTGAATACATTAAAAGAAAAAAATGACAGCTGATTTTTTTCTGTTATGAATGAAAACAACAAAAAACAAACAAATAGTAAAAAAAAATACAAATAGATCCATATAAGAACTCTTAGATGAAAAAGAAGGTCACAGTTTATGACACAAAAGTTTTGCAATTACGTACATGAGCCTCACTTCAAAGCCATATATATATATATATATATATATATATATATTATATATACACACACACACCAACCCTTCCGCATGAGCAGGATGTGACACAAGGTCAATTTCTTAAGCAGAGTTCAACAGGTTTGAATTCAGAGTTTTCCTTCTCCTATACCGGTTGCCTAACCAACGTTAAAGAGCCCAGTCTGCCCTACTATTTATCCATAGCTGGAGGGAGAGTAGGATTCATACCTTTCCCAAGGGTATTAGCGCTAAGTGAAATGCAATTACCACATCCAGAATTTGAACTTTGGTTCGACGAGTCCATTTCCCATGACTTTAACCATTACTACACGCGCTTCAAAGCTATATACTGATTTGGAAGCTTCTGTTGTTAACTTGGCTGCCCATTCAACACCTTGAGAATGTGAGGGAAAATCTGGTGAGTCCAGCTTTGTACCATTCAATAAGGATTTTCAAAGTTCATACCGCCCTGTCGGTGGGGCGTTAGAATGCACCGACTGCATCTCTGTAGAAGGGTAAGACTCCCCCAAATGGGGCCACCTGTTGGCCGTGGGTGGCAACCCATGATGCTTAAGGATAGAACCCAGGTGGTTGAGCAGTCCATGACATGCAACACACCACTTTGGCCCTTAATTAGGCTAGCCGGGCAGTCAGAGAGTCCCCCTCCAATCAATCAGCTGGTCACGTCAAGCCCTAGCACCTATATAATTTCCCCAATCCTATTGCCCTTATGGCAAGCCCCAACCCTTTTTATCATATGGGTGCTAAAAGGTGGTGGCTGAGGGTCTACATGTCCTGGGAATGACGTTAAACTCTATCTGATGGTGAGGTCCCAGTTCTGGAGGTTTGGGGAATGTGGAGCACCCCTTCATCACCATTGCTCCCTGGTTCACTCTAACCCGGAGTGGTAATACCTGTTAGGGTCCCATCTATGGGTTAAATAGAAAAATGTATTTATAAAAAAAAAAAAAAATTGTGTATCCATTTATAATTAATTTATTTCAAAACTTTATCAGCATTAAATGACCCACTGAGGTTGATATGCCGTAAAACAAAAACAACCCAACCAAAGTTCATTTTTCTGAAAATCCTTCTGTTAATGGTGGTTCACAAACTCCATTTTGTATCCATTTATGTCCACTGCTTAGAAATGAATTTGTTATTTTTTCAATCTTTTCTTGGCCAGCTTTCCACTATATAAGTGTTGCAAGCTACTTTACCTAGATCAAATTAAAAAAGTACAATAAACAAATAAACAAATATTCCTGTTAACAAAATGGCTTAGATCTATTTAACCATTTAACTAAATAATTTGTTTAATATTTTATCTAAAATAATAATTAATAATTACAGAATACTCCATATATATATATATATATATGTGTGTGTGTGTGTGTATTTGGGCAGCATTTTTTCATTTATACATGTAGAATTAAACAAAAGACACATCTCCTGTTTAACAATTTTATTTTTGATCTTTTCGGGTTTTCTGGCCAACTTTTTAATGTTTGGGTGGAATTCGTGGAAAAGTCCACCAAAGTTCAAGTCCCGAGTACTCTCGGCACTTCGAAGTGCCATCATCAGGGTGATGTGTTCCAGTTTTTTTTAAATTATATTAATGTAGAGGCTGGAAGGAGAAGAATTGGCGAGAAAGGTATTATAGGTATTTTAAAGCATGTGTACTGCATTGGAAATTAATTTTGTTTAAGGATGGTTTGTATTGTTTTATGTATAAAGCTTCTAGTATTTGGAGTTTTTGTTTATTTTTTTCTTTGTGCAGAATGTGTGTATTTTCCATTAGAATATTTTGGTAATTAGAGTGAGGGCATGAATGTAATTTTAGGTGTTGTGAAATAGAGCTATTATCTGTTAAATGGAGGGTTAGACGCCATGACAATGTGGTTGAGGTGAATCCAATGTATGTATTTTCATTTTCTGGGAGACTGCAATCTCCTAGGGGACATTTAAATCTGTATACTAAATTGGTCTCATTAAACCGACTTGTCTGGGAAGAGAAATTGTTACGAACGACGAGGTTGGTTGTTTTGAATTTTGTATAATAAATAATAAATATAAAGTAATGTGTCTTTTGTTTAATTCTACATGTATATATATATATATATATATATTGTGGGTCCTAAATTTTCTGTATCCTCCTCTTGGCCTCTTGTGCACCCCCCCCCCATTTTCCAAATTTGGCCTTGTGCTCTCTCAAATCTCATGACCCCCCTGTTGGGAACCCTTGTTTACAGTATATCTCAATGCTTTTGAAAGTTGTATGAAATTGTCTATAATCATTTTGAAAGTGTTTTAAAAATCTGCAGAAAAACAGAGTATTAAATTTAATTTGACTGAATGTTTGACATGAGGCTTGATGATTAGGATTATCTGCGTTAATATTTCACTAAACGTTGTACAGATAACAATGAAGATGAGGACAATAGTCCGAATAATGCAGATAATACAAATTATTATTTTGAGTTATCTAAAAAAAAACAAAATGCAATAAGACAAAGTTGAGCATTTTGTTCAGTTATGCACATCATGTGATGCCATTGTAAGGATGGTTTAAAGTTCAACATGCTTTAAATACAAATAACTCCGACAAAGGTTAATAGACAAACATTTAATACACAGCACATGGATAACAGTAGAATACAACGTTCATAATAAGGTAAACAGAGTTACACAAATAAAGATACACATTCATGAAAGATACAAAGTATAACATAAAAGAGTACAGACATGAGACTAGCGATAGTCCATGCTGCAAAGAACTTACAGTAATGTAAGGGGGGCGGAGCCCCACGAGAGGGTTTAGATAGAATCTACCCCATGTGGCTCGTAGTTGGTGAAAACTATAAAGAGAGAGAGCGAAGGTTTTGAAACCGGCGCTTTTATACTGGTGCCCTAGCGGGCATCATGGAACTAAAAGGGGCAGACAACTCCACCAGGCGAATACAAACAAACGCTACACCATTGTTTTAACCCAATGATTAACCACCACAAAGAGAAGTAGCATTTAAACTAATGGCAAAATTAACATACTGTGTATTCATTAAAATATTTCAATGAATTATATTCTTTGTATATAGTAGTGTGCATGGTGTAATGGTTAAAGTCATAGGAAATGGGCTCGTCGCACCGAGTTCAAATCCTGGACATGGTAATTGCATTTCACTTAGCGCTAATACCTTTGGGAAAGGTATGAATCCTACTCTCCCTCCAGCTATGGGTAAATAGTAGGGCAGACTGGGCTATTTAACCTTGGTTAGACAACCAGTCTAGGAGAAGGAAAACTCTGAATTCAAACCTGTTAAACTCCGCTTAAGAAATTGACCTTGTGTCACATCCTGCTCGTGCGGAGGGTTGGTAAATATATATATTCTTTGTATATCTCTAATTCAAGCTCAATGTACTATACCTTTTTAAAGCATCAAATTTTCATTAAAACTAAGTTTTGACAATACAGGTTAAGGTTATTTCCTATAAGTCTAACATAAACAAAGGGGAACCATTCTTGACTGACAAATTATTTATTTATTGATCTACTAGGAAAAAAGAAGATGGGGTTAGGGTTTATGGTTAGTTAGGGAAAATAAATAAATAATTTATCAGTCAAGAGTGGTTCCCCTTTGTTTATGTTAGACTTATAGGAAATAACCCAGGTTAAAAGTTCAGTGAGGGTAACCCGAAACTAAACCTTTTTTTTTTTAGATCTTATTTTTCCAATACAGGTATTAGTGGGTGTATTTTTTCGTCAACCTCAAAAGGGATACACCTGTCATATTGGAGAGAACATGGAGGGTTGGAAATGTCAAACAGGTGGTCGAATTCTGCTTTCTAAAGCTGGATATGTCAATCATAGGAAATCTCATCAGGGACAATTCATGCAAACTCCAGGAACAAACAATGTGTCTTGTGCAATCTGTAACAAAGTCTGTAAGTCGGCTTCTGGTCTTAAGAGAAATATGGGGATGCATAAGCATCAAATTTTATCATCTGATGCAATGGGAAGGACGTCCTTCCTATGTCATATTTGCATCAAACTTTGTGGATCTGCAGCAGGTTTGAAGAGTCATTTGAGGGCTCATGAGAGGAAAGGTTCTGGTGGTGGGGTTATCGGATTGTGAGGGACGGCAATGATCTGTAAAGATTATGCTATTGCTATATGTATATGCATAAGCATAACATTTTATCATCTGATCCATCTGATGCAATGGGAAGGACGTCCTTCCTATGTCATATTTGCATCAAACTTTGTGGATCTGCAGCAGGTTTGATGAGTCATTTGATGGCTCATGAGAGGAAAGGTTCTGGTGGTGGGGTTATAGGATTGTGAGGGACAGCAATGATCTGTAAAGATTATGCTATTGCTATTATTTTGCTAACTGGGTTAAGCTTTAGCCTGTTTAATCCGTACTGCTTTATATTTATTGTGAAATTAGATAAAACTTTAAAATCAATCTATAAATTGGCATATTTAATTTAGTTTTATATGAATGAATATTTACTTACCTAATGGACAAAATTCTTTTTATAGCTTCTTCCCTCACTTCCAGTTCATCAGATTTAACCATTGAATATAAAACATTTTCTGGTAGCAAGGCAAAAGCATTATATTGTATGTTTTTCAATGTAATCAGTTGGATATTAAGTAGTTGTTTCCTAAATCTTTGGATATATATATATATATATATGATAATGTAAACAAATATGGCTATTTTCAGCCGACAATATTTGGGAGAATATGTGCTTAATTGAAGTCAAACCTAATTTTTTTGAAAGTTAATTCATTAATGATTAATTGATTTTTCTTGATTTGTTTAGCCTTACATTTAAGTAGTTAAATCCTGCCTAATTAATCATTAATGAATTAACTTTCAAAAAAATTAGGTTTGACTTCAATTAAGCACATATTCTCCCAAATATATATATATGAAAATTGACTTGATGATTTGGTGATCCCCAGGTGTGGTATGGGCTGGTGGCTCAGAGATAGTCTCAGCTCTGCATTCTGTGGTTGCTAGTTTGATCTCAAGTGGCGGAGATCATAGTATACGCTGCTGAGGATACCAAATAAGGTTGAAACAGCTGTCCAGTGTTCCGTATGTTGTACACAGTGTTTGCCAAATTTTCTGGTTGTGGTAATTTATTTAGTGTATTATATATATATATATATATATATATATATATATATATATATATGTGTGTGTGGTCTGGTAAAATGATGATCTCTCTGGTTTGGAGTGTAATTAAAAAAGGCAACGTAGATCCTAATCAAAATTTATTTTTACTATAAGAAGAAACAGTATTTGCCATTTTGTTTTCTTCTTGTCATCACTTTTTCTCTGAATTTTAGAGATGAGGCTTGATATTTGTATTATTCGGACTATTGTCCTCATTATTGAGGTCAGTAAGTCTACTGTTGACCCAAATCACCCAAAATCAAGAATGATCCATTCATGAATTTGGGTGATTTGGGTCATTCCATTCCTTGAGTTCTGATTGGCTGCTTGATTTGAATGACATTGTGGAGTCTTATATATATCCTGTCATTCTGCAGTAGACTTTGTAACATTCGGGTTTGTATTTCAGTTACAACCGTTTGTTGCCTTGTCTTCCCAGTTCAACGGGAATTGGAACTTTAATTATTCTTCACTCATCTTCATAGTTATCTGTACAACGTTTCGGCCAATGTGCCCTCCAGTCCAACAAGAAATACCTGTATTTCTTGTTGGACCCGGGAACCTTCTCAGACTTGGGAACCTTCTTTTTGAATTCGGGAACCTTCTTGTCATAATCGGGAGCCATCACAAAACTTTGAACCTAAACCTTTTATTCAGTACACAGGGGTATCCTGTTCTCATTCCGCTAACCATAGCTGGGGTACATTTATGTTTAAATTTTTATTTTTTAGAATAAGTAACTTCTTCCATTTAATTTTTTATATATCTAATCCTAATTTTGTCATAAGTCTGGTGACATTTATGCTGCTTGGAGCCCCTTTGTGTGAGCAGTAACAATATAAATTCCGAAACTGCATTTGATTTCATGGGTAATCATGTGAAGAGGACTTATTTCAAGGTAATTAAAATAATAGATAAAAAAACACCTAAAACTGAGCCCGATGTTACAGTGACCTGGGTGTTGTGTTTATACATAAGTATATTCTACTTAGATAATATTTACTATTTTGTTTTGTTATTTTCATCATTTAAAAAAAAATACTAGCAAGAATATATGCCCTCTGGGCATAAGTATTTAAGTTTTAATGTAATGAAATATAGTATTATCTGCGTTATTTGGACTATTGTCCCCATCTTTATTGTTATTTGTACAACGTTTCGGCCGATATGCCCTCCGGCCTTCTTCAGGTATTTCTTGTCGGACTCGGGAACCTTTTTTTCGAACATGGCAACCTTCTTGTCGTAGTCGTAAACCTTCTTGTCATAATCGGGAGCCTGAACCTAACCCTTTATTCAGTCCATGGGGGTATCCTGTTCTCATTCCGCTAACCATAGCTGGGGTAGGAGTTGTGTTAATTATTTTTCTATGTTACTGCCTCTACTTAGGATTGAACCCAGAATCCAGAGATAACTGTCAGAACTGTCTGAACCTAACTCCGTTATCCACTAGGCCATGTGTCCAATTGGACAAGAAGGTTCCCGAGTCTGACAAGAAATACCTGAAGAAGGCCGGAGGGCATATCAGCTGAAACGTTGTACAAATAACAATAAAGATGAGGACAATAGTCCAAATAACGCAGATAATACTAATCATCAAGCCTCATCTCAAACATTCAGAGAAATAATGAAATATATTAAATTAGAAAGACTAACAAAATTAAATAAGAACACATATAAAAAGATTACATTTATTTCAATTATATTTTAATTGATTTCTATATAAAATCATTCATAGGATTGATTTTAATACATTTGTGACTAAATCTATAATATTAGAGCAATAACACCAAGTAATTATTTATTAAAACAAGTTTTGTTAAAACCAGTATGCAAATTAACCACACCATATATTATGTAAACCTTTTGTAGTATCATATGCAAATGAGATTGACTATAAAAGTCGTCTGCCTCAGTACCAAGGCAGACGGTTAATAACTGTACCCACAGATAAACGTATGTTCCCGAGATTGACTGACTTCACAACATTATGGCATTGTTGATATCAACCTTAAGTTCCTTAGAAGACCCTGATTTTGTTGAAACTTGGATTAGATATTTCGCAGCATTGGATAGGGTGAAGAAGTTAAAAGACCAGAAAGCCTCCTGAGGGGAGAACAAAATTACAGATTTATTTTTAGCTTCAGTGGAATGTGAAGCTGTACAAAAAATATCAACAATATGTATTAAAATAGATAAAAAAAACTATATATAGATATATAATACCAGTCATGTATTTATTAAAACTTGTTCCCGAGTCTGACAAGAAATACCTGAAGAAGGCCGGAGGGCATATCAGCTGGAACGTTGTACAAATAACAATAAAGATGGGAACAATAGTCCAAATAACGCAGATAATACTAATCATCAAGCCTCATCTCAAACATTCAGAGAAATAATGAAATATATTAAATTAGAAAGACTAACAAAATTAAATAAGAACACATATAAAAAAGATTACACTTATTTTAATTATATTTTAATTGATTTCGCAGCATTGGTATAGGGTGAAGAAGTTAAAAGACCAGAAAGCCTCCTGAGGGGAGAACGAAATTACAGATTTATTTTTGGCTTCAGTGGAATGTGAAGCTGTACAAAAAATATCAACAATATGTATTAAAATAAAACAAACTATATATAGATATATAATACCAGTCTTGTATTTATTAAAACTTGTTTTAAAAACAATGACGACTGTCTAATATTGCATGTTCAAATTTTGAGTGTATTTATTCTATGTTATGACGTTTCGGTAATGTGACGTAAGCAGTGACATAATTTTTGTTACAGACAAAACCGAAGCGGAATCT
>CM042173.1:20946609-21094109 GCA_023376005.1 Doryteuthis pealeii
CACAACACAGGGAGAGATCAAACCAAATGCCCGTTTTGTTTTTTAGAAAAGAGGGGGGGGTGGGTAATGAAATTGTTGGTGGTGAGATTGAGATCCAATAGAGAACCAATGACATCGCCAACTCAAAACGTTCACCATAACAGAAAACTTTAAAGCTACAGGAGAATTTTCCGGTACCGGCCATAGCCAAAAGAATTTTCTGATTCACCTAAAAAAAAAAAATTTAAAAAAAAAGGAATTTTGGTAGGAAGCATTTTTAAATAAAAAATCAAAGATGCTATTAAAATGAAGCAAAAAGCAAAATTTAACAATGCATTTGTAATGAAATAAAAACACAAAGTAGAGAAACGTTATTTAGACTTTATTCAGAATATGGTTAGTTAGTATCAAGAGGATTCATTTATAAACATGAAGTCCATTTTAAAAAGATAGGCAGGGGAGAAAAGGAATGTTCACCACAATAATAAAACATCAGTTTTATCAGTTATTTTTGTTTATCAATAGCGTAAAAGGAATGACATTGTATTTACATATCTTTAAGAGATTGGTTGATAAATAAGGTCTCCAATCCGAAAAAAAAAAACAAAACAAGTTTTACATTAAATAGTTTTAATGAAATAAAGAACACCAAACAGAAAAACCTTATTTAGGCTTTATTCAGCATATGGTTAGTTAATATCAAGAGGATTCATTTATAAACATGAACAGTTCATTTTAAAACGACAGGCAGGGTGGGGGGTATGGGGCTATGTTCACCATCATCTCCCCTGCTGCTAAAAATTAAAAGCAAGTTAAATCCCACTAGGATTTGATCTTAATATTTATTGACTAACTACTACTAACAAATTGTTATAATTCATTACCGACAGACAATTCTTCTAAACCAATGGTTCTCAATTTTTTTTTTTTTTTACCCATGGACCCCTTTTAACCCTATTTTACTCTGATGGACCCTCCCATAGTCATTCGATGTTTAAAAATCCCATTGTAATTTTATAGTTAAATACATTTTGCTTGCCTGGGTCCCTCAAAATTTCAACCGGGGGTCCACATGGACCCCGTTTGAGAACAACTGTTCTAAACTTTATAGACATTTCAATGAATGAGTTAATTTATGACTGTCCAGACTCTGAGAAAAACATCAGTAAACTTCAGCAATTATATGACAAGCTTAAATAAGGTTTTTCTGCTTCGTGTCTTTTTTATTTCATTACAATTTATTCAACATAGTTATTTACTAAGCTTAGCTTAAATGTGGCACAAGGCCAGAAGTATGGGGCGCCCAATGAGAACTGAACTCACTAACAATGGTCTGCAAATCTAGCTTGCTAACCATTGCACCTACAATTTTTTTGTAAACACATAATTTTTTTTTATAAACTAATTTTCTATTTAACCCGTAGATGGGACCCTAACAGGTACTACCACTCCGGGTCAGAGTAGACCAGAGAGTAGACCAGGGAGCAATGGTGGTGAAGGGGTGCACCTCATTCTCCAGACCTCCAAAACTGGAACCTCACCATCAGATAGAGTTTAACGGCATTCCTAGGACATGTAGACCCTCAGCCACCGCCTTCTAGCACACATGATAAAAAGGGTTGGAGCTTGCTATAAGGGTAATAGGGTCGGGACAATTATATAGGTGCCAGGGCTTGACATGACCAGCTGATTGTTCAGAGGGGGGGCCTCTCCGAACACCCATCTAGCCTAAGTAAAGGTCAAAGTGGGGTGTTGCATGTCATGGACTGCTCATCTACCAAAATTCTGTCCTTGAACATCACAGATTACCACCCACGGTCAACAGGTGGCCCCATTGGGGTGGGGGTCTTACCCCTCTGTAGAGGTGCAGTCAGCGTAATCTAAAGCCCCAGCCAACGGGGCTGTTGTTTGCATACCTACTTTACATCTATATCTATACATATATAAAGGGCAGTGGTGTGTATATGTATGCCCGGAGGAAACTTTGAAAATAAAACAATTAATGACAAAGTAAATATATATACACATTAAATATCACCAGGGCTTGGTTTTTGAGCAGAAATAATAAAGATTTGATTTATATTCGTGACAATAATTTAAAAAAATAAAATTTAAATGATAACAGCATGGATTTTTTTTTCCATTTAATATTTTAGATAGTAGATATTAACATTTCTTTTTCAGAGTAGCTGGATCAATGCAAGGTCTATTTTTTTTTTTTTTTTAACAATGGGGCATCCCATGAGGATTCAACTCACGATTCAGTAATAATGGATCTCCGGGACTAACTTTTTAACCCCCCCCCTCTACCAGGCGACGCCGGGTAGCCGCTGCTAGTTATATATAAGTAGGTATAATACATTTTTTACAAATCAATTTCTTTATAAATAATAAGCCTGTCATTAAAAAATGTAACCTCACCCATTTCCGGAATTAAAAAAAAAAAAAAAAAAAAAAAAAAAACAAACTTACCTAGTTGGAAACAACAACTGTCAACTGACCAACCAAGTCTGACAACATGAGGATCCGTCTCTTTATGGTCATCTCCATAATTCACAGGAAGATTCTCAGTTTATATGGACTTCAAAAAACACCTAAAAGAAAGGGGGGGAAAAAAAGGGGGTCTTTTTAGATAAAGAAAACCTGAAAGAAATCTTCTTTTTTTTTTTTTTGATTAGATAAATAATTATTACTAGTAGTACATATTAAATATAGATTGTTTTGTAAGAGAACTCTAAACACCATTGACTGGGGGGGTCACATGACCAAATGTATCAAGCTACGGAACCACAGAAATGGTTAATAGTGTACCAATTTTAAAATGGAAGCGAGATTTGGGAAAACCTGTTGCTGGAGGAGAATCTAGAGGTTAGGGAATCACATACATTGTACATTTAGTATTATTCAGACTATTGTCATCTTCATTATCTGTACAACGTTTCAGTCGATGTGCCCTCCAGCCTTCTTCAGGTATTTCTTGTCAGACTCAGGAACCTTCTTGTCGTAATTGAGAGCCTTCTTGTCAGACTCAGGAACCTTCTTGTCGTAATCGGAAGCCATCACGGAACTTTGAACCTAACCCTTTATTCAGTCCACGGAGGTATCCTGTTCTTATTCCACTAACCATAGCTGGGGTACAGGTGTTAAGCTGTGTTAATTATTATTCTATGTTACTGTTGCCTCTGACCAGGATTGAACCTGCAGTCTAGAGATAACTATCAATTAGAATTGTCTTAACCTAACTCCTTTATTCATTACGCTATGTGTCCATTGGCACATCGGCCGAAACGTTGTACAGATAACAATGAAGATGAGGACAATAGTCCGAATAATCCAAATAATACTAATTATCAAGCCTCATCTAAAAAATTCAGAGAAATTGTACATTTATATTTACATTTTTTTGAGTAGTTTTTTTTAAAGAGTTTTCTTCCTCTTTTTTTGCACACAGCTATATATCAAATATTCCTATTTAATACAAATAATTTGTACACAGTTGTAGGGTTTCAAGTATTCCTATCTAATATTAATAATCATATAATTTCAAGTAATTATTTCTATCTTAATGATGATTTGTTTACACACAATTATGTTTTTTAAGTAACTAATAACAATCCTTAGTAAATAATTATAGATTCAAGTAACTATCAATAAAAATAATTTAGTTATAAGATATCAAGTATTTCTATCAAATACAAATAATATTTAACTCTTAAAGTCCTATACCACCTCATTCCACCCGGTCGGAAGTCTCATTAGTTTTCATAATCCACTCCAAACGATAACCTTTGTTTAAATGTAATATTAAACATATTTAGAAGTCTTTGATTTAAGGGAAATAGCAGGTAACTTTAGATGCAAAGGTCATTTTGAGCCATTTTTTTAATATATCCTTATAGGAATTCGGCTCTGGACTTAGAAAATTCTCAACAGGATGTTAAGAGTTAATGTCTAGTGATAGTTATATTTTTTCGTGAGTTATCTATGCTAGTCTTACAGTGTTTGTTCTCATTTTTAAGGCATTACATACAGATCTATTTGACTCATAGATGGAACCCTAACAGGTACTACTACACTGGCTCAGTTGATGTAGGAGTAATTCTTTCTTTTTTCTTTTGGAAGTCCGTCACAGACGACAATGACATCACTCCATATCTTCAGTTGTGGACCCTCTGGTGGCTTGTTAATCCAATTCTGGACTTGCAGATGCAGTCACACACATTGCAGGGGAAATTCCCATCTACATTTGGTTGTTCATGACTATCAATATTGAGCTGCTTAGCTCCTGTGCGGCAGGCGTTTCGCCAACCCTGTCTGTTAGAAGCCAGATCTTCCAAGCTTGAATATGTGATGATACATTTTTTCTGCATTTTCTTAATATGGTCTTTGAACCGCTTTTGGGGAGCTCCTGTCCTCCGCGTGCTATCTGTGAGTTCAACGCATACTGGGCATAAAGTGGTGGCACAAAATCCCCCACTTAGAAATTAGCAGAGCACACATTGAACTAATTGAGACCATCCTATCGCAACGCCAAATGCAATGGTTAGGTAACACCATCTGCATGTCTGCAGACAGACTCCTCCGTAAAATACTTTATAGTGAACTCACAGAGTAATAGCAATGAAGGGATACTCCACACTTTCCCAGGTTTGCAGAACTACCAGATGCCGCTTAGTGTCATACTCAGGAGACCCCCCCCCCCTTGATTCTTCTCTCCTTAATCATAACGTGAAAATATTGACTTTAGATTTCCATTCTATGGGCATCAATTTATAAATCATTGGAGGGACGTGGTGGTGTAATGGTTATCATCATAGGAAACAGATATGACAAGTTCAAATCCTAGACAAGGCTGTTTGCATTTCATATAGCGCTAATACCCTTGGGAAAGGTATGAATCCAACTATTCTTCCTCTAGTTATGGGCAAATAGTAGGGTAGGCTGGATTCTTTAACTTTGGTAAGGCAACCAGTCTAGGAGAAGGAAAACTCTGAATTCAAACCTGTTAAACTCCACAAGAAATTAACCTTGTGCCACATCCTGCTCGTCCGTAGGGGTTTGGAATATATATATATATAACTATTAATTGAAGGTTTGCTGTTAATAACTTTTTTTTTTTTAAATTCTGAACTGATAAATTTATATAAAGGTTACTACTTACTTTTCCACGAGTTACACCATAAGTGGCTCGTGTTCCTGCCCAACAAAAAAAAATCCTTCAGGTTCTGTAAGAGGATAAGCTCCATAGCTGGAAAAAAATAATAAATAAAACGGTAACACACACACACTCCAGCTTTTTTTTTGTCTGAATCTTTAATTTTTAACTGCCACCAGCCCAAAGCTCTATTACAGAAATATATTTGATAACCGTTCTTACTAGAGTATAAGAGCTAAGAGAGAAATAATAGAAAGAAATACGAGTATTAAGGATAGGGAAAAAGGTTTACTAAGCAAAGGTGAATAGGGTAATTTGCAATTGCTAGGTTGAATTAACAAGTCTTGTGAGATCTTGTTTGTTTCTCTCTTCAGAGGTTTCATCAGACATTATAGGAAAAATAGACAATTCCATGCTCATTATTTAGGTACTATATGACAATAATTAATATTCATTTTTAATATCAAAAGTCTAAAGTGATATGTAAGAATTTATGAAGTCAAATCAACTCGCC
The DNA here is from genome assembly GCA_023376005.1 of Doryteuthis pealeii. Lineage (NCBI taxonomy): Eukaryota > Metazoa > Mollusca > Cephalopoda > Myopsida > Loliginidae > Doryteuthis > Doryteuthis pealeii. The sequence continues at coordinate 20,952,258 of CM042173.1, forward strand.
CATCAAGATAAATTGCTATTGATAGAGAAAAAGGTTTACTAAGCAAAGATATAAGGTGAACAGAGTAATTAGTAATTGCTTGGTGGAATTAATTAGTCCCATAAGATTTTGTTGTTTCTCTTCTCCATGGTTTCATCTGACATTATTTATAGGAAAAACAGACAATTCCATTGTCATTATTTAGGTACTATATGACAAAATTCTAGGTTTATTTTTTGTTATCTTATTACTAAAGATAAATAGTATTCTGGCACTTTAGAAACTTATTTTAGTCTCTCCTGATAAATCCATAAATCTTTCTTCAATTAAGTAATCCTACTCTCTTATATATATATATATATAAAGTTATGATAGCATAAACATAGTCAGCTGTGCTTGTTTTTTTGTATAAAGTATAAAGTGATATGTAGTCAAATGAACTTACCCATCAAGATCAATTGCCAAATTTAGATCAGAATTATAGTGGTCAAGCACTGTAAAAGAGTGGTCAGCAATGACTTCATCAACATTTAATTCAGGGTCAGTCTTTTGTCCCAACCATTATATTGTCTGGAAATTAAAAAAAAGAAAAGGAAAATATACAAGGTTTACTAAGCAAAAATACAAGGTGAACAGAGTAATTAGCAATTGCTAAGCTGAATTAACAAGTCCTCTCTAAAATCAAATAACACCCACACCCACACGGTATAACAGTTAGAAGTGAACTAAAACAAACCAGAGTTCAAATCCTGAACAAGGCTATTTGTCTGATTTTGTTTAGATGAGGCTTGATATGTATTATTTTGATTCTTCACATTGTTATCCTCATCTTTATTGTGAAATGAAAGGGCTGAGTTAACTCAATCAGTAGAGCATTTGGCTAAAAGCCACAAGGTTCCTAGTTTGATACCGGTCCTTGCCAACTCAGCGATCTGTGCGGTGCTCTACCTCAGACGCTAAAATAATCTCCTTGGTCTAGCGCTAATGATAGGGGATAGACTCCATTGCTGATTGGCTGATACCGACTTTAGGTCACCCCGACGACTTTTCTTACTTATTGTGAAATATACATACACAACGTTTCGGACAATGTACCTCCAGCCTTCTTCAAGTGTTCTTTGCAATCTGTAGTCTGCCCCAATGGATTACAAGGAACACCTGTATAAGGCCAGAGAGTACAGCAGCTGAAATGTTGTGTATGTATATTTCACAATAAAGATTTTTTTAAATAAATAAATAAAAATAATACATAGGGGGTTGTTTGCATTTCATATAGCACTAATACTCTTGGGAAAGGTATGAATCCAATTATTCTTCCTCCAATTATGGTTAAGTAGTAGGGCAGACTGGGCTCTTTAACCTTAGTATGACAAGAGAAGGAAAACTAAATTCAAGCTTAGACTTGGAGTGGGAGGGGCCCCCCCCATGACCATATCCTGTCCTCATCAGACGCCAACCAGGGGTGGTTACACAGTTTTAGTGGCCATAAGCAAGACTGGCGCCACCACCAGCCTTTTGGCCACTGGACAGGGTATTAATTTTTTTTAAATAAATAATGTCCATTCATCTTAGCAGTTTCATTATGAATGTAATTGAATATTACTCTTAAAATATAGCCATTGACTAACCAATGACCCGGAACTAGATTTAAAAATAAAAATGGAAGTTCCAGGTTTTGAACGGAAGTGGATGTGACCTTCCCCAGGACCACAAACGAAAGTAAAGAAAATTCCGTCTCTGTTTCGCCGGACTTGTGTTTGTTGGGGCTCCATCGTGACATGTCTAGGGTAGCAATGAACGTGATTTACGATAGAACGGCCTGACCTTACTCTCTCTCTTTCTCTCCTTCTCTCTGAAAAAGAACCCACGAGCCTAGAAAGAAATAAACCTCTTTTTTTACTATACAACTTTGGTGTGTTGTTCCTTTGAGCTAACGATGACTACTACTATTACTACAACTCGAGATTGGCCCCTACGCAACAGTAGTGGTGTACTTATTTTTTTCACTTCTAAAGTTGTTTTATTTAGATTGACTACTTATGTAGGCATCGTTTGTTGGCTTATTAATGAAAATGAAGCAACTTACCTCACGCATGCAGAGGAGTAGTAGCAAATACCAAAGTGCGTGCAAATAGAATCGACATGTACCGAGAAAGTCTCTAATTGGCTGTTGCGTATCTCCGGGCCATTATATAAGGACTCATGAACTATTCTTTAGATTACACAGAGCAAATCATAAGAGGACGTGGCCTAGATACAGGTCGGGGTTACTGGTAGAACAGAACTGATGTTGCGCAACACGAAATTTGTAAAGAAGCTGGGGTGACATCACTGATGACCTACTTTATTACATTTCAGTAATGTTTAACAAAAAAGGGGGTTTAAAAGCAGATATTATATAAAGGGTGTACTCATTTTTTAACTGTTATATATACATATTTTTGCATACAAAGTTTCAATGTACCAAGCAAGTCTCTGATTAGCTGTTGCGTATTTCCAAGCCTTCTTATAATGATACCTGAACTATTATTTAGATTACACAGAATTAATCATGAGAGGAGGTGGCCTCGATACAGGTCGGGGTTACCTATGGAACAGATCTGATGTTGTGAAACACGAAATGGAAAATATGTTTGAATTTAGTAATAATAATATCGGTTTTGATTGTATATTCTTTTTAAGTAAAAAAAAATTGGTAGAGGTGTAATTATATATGGGTACATAATAATAATATGCATTTTGATGGTATAATGTTTGGTAATAAATAATATTGGTTTTGATTGATCTTCACTAGAAGAAATATAAATCCTGGTATCTTTAGTTTAAAAGAAAATTAACTTTTTATTAAAAAAAAATTATTAGTAGGGGTATAATTAGGGGCAATGCAGTAGTACTTAATAATATCCATTTTAATGGTATAATGTTCCACTAAAAATAATAAAATCCTGGTATCTTTGGTTTTAAAGAAAATTAACTTTTTATTAAAAAAAAATTATTAGTAGGGGCATAATTATGGGCAATGCAGTAGTACTTAATAATATCCATTTTAATGGTATAATGTTCCACTAAAAATAATAAAATCCTGGTATCTTTGGTTTTAAAGAAAATAAACTTTTTATTAAAAAAATTGGTAGGGGTGTAATTATGGGCAAGACTGTAATACTTAATATTCATTTTAATGAATGTTCCACTAAAAATTATAGGCACCTCATGTGTAGCCTTAATGGTTAGCAAGCTAGTTTAGCAGACCATTGTTAGTGAGTTCGATTCTCACTGGGTGCCCCATATTTCTGACCTTGCTTCACATCTAAGCTTAGTAAATAACTATAAAATCCTAGTATCTTTGGTTTAGAAGAAAATTAACTTTTTATTAAAAGATTAATAAAGGTATACTTTTATACTGGCAATATTGTATATCTATCTTTCTATATCTATACATATATAAAGAACAGTTGGTGTGTATGTATGTCCAGAGGAAACTACTAAAATAAAACAATTAATGACAGAGTAAATATATAAACACATTCATTATCACCACAGCATGTTTTTTGTGAAAAAATGATGAAGATTTGTTTTATATTCGTGAAGATATGTAAAAATTAGAATTTGAAGAGAATGAAGGGAAAGTCATCGGTTGCATTCGTGATTAAAACACAAACAAATCCATTATGGAAGACCAAAACAATCAATGGATCTGCGAGACTAATTTTTTTATCCCCCCCCCCCTCTACAAAGGCAATGGCGGGTAGCTGCTTCTAATTATATATAAAGATCAAACCTGTTTTTGTTTCCATAATCCACATATGGTCCATTCTTTTCATTGTAGTTCTGCTGGTTAGGTGAATTCCTGTAAAAGGGTGGAACAGTAAAACCTGGCGGTTGGTTGTTGGAATATGGATAGCCAGTTTGATTACTGTTTGCTGAATTGTTGTTACCATTCAACATTGACACTAAACTGTAAGCTGAATATTGATTCATCTCTGAAAATAAAAAGAAAATCATTGTCAATTATCATAGTTTCCTTGACAATATAGAAGCCACAGAGAAAAGGTTTGGTTTGGTTTGTTTTGTTTTATGGCATATCAACCTCAGTGGGTCATTTAATGCAAAGTTGTGAAATAAATTCATTCTAATTTTGTTTATAAACTCATGTTTTTCTATTCAACCCATAGATGGGACCCTAACAGGTACTACTACTCCGGGTCAGAGTGAACCAGGGAGCAATGGTGATGAAGGGGTGAAGGGTCAGCCCTCTCCCTACTTGGGAGAGGGGCTGACCCCTTTTCATGGATTTAATAAATCTAAAGGAAAGAAGGTCATAACTTTGGTTTTGGCTGAGAAGTTTTCAGTAAGATGGCTACTTTATATGGCTAAAGAAAATTTAAGGATTTGGTTTAGCTAATTTGATAAAAGTAACAAACCAACTCATTACATTTTAGGTATATTCAAAATGCCAAATGAAAGGGAGATAAGTCATGTTTCAACATTGGAAAAAAATTATGGAAATCCATATTTGTAAAATTTCATACAGGACAATTACATTCCGTAGCCAAAAAACAAACATAACATTTTGTTGATATCCTTAAAGTGAAAGTGATCACCACATCCGGATTTTTTTGAATAAAAAGTAAAAATCTCCATCATCCTGTTGAGAATTTTCTAAGTCCAGTGTCCCATTGTTATAAGGATCTATCAAAAATGCTAAAATTGATCTTTTCATTTAAAGTTACCTGTTATTTCCCTTAAAATAAAGACTTCTAAATATGTTTAATATTACATTTAAACAAAGTCTATTATTTGGGGCAGATTAGGAAAAAAGAATGTGACTTCTGACCGGGTGGAATGAGGTGGTATAGGATATTAAGAGTTAATAAAGTGTAAATGAAAAAGAATAACTTAGTAATAATTTTTGAATATATGTAAAAATCTCAGAAAATGTTGCACAAAATTACACATTTTTAATCCTACATTTTCAGATAGATTAAATAAATCTTTATTCATGGCAAAAATATTGTTTACAACATGCTACCTTCTGGACGTTTAAAATTCACTATTAAATTTTTAAGTGATTAAAAATAGGTCAATTAAATCAAAGAAAAGACTTTTTTTGATGCATCAATTTAAAAAAATAAATAGTTTTTAAAACTACAAAAAAAGAAAACAGGGTAAAAAATGACATTTTAAGTAAAAAATTAAAAAAACAAAAAAACAAAAAAAAAAAAAACTTTTAAATTTTTAAAATGTTCTTCTGGTTTTGGTAAAAATTTAGAAACTGGAATTTTTATTTTTTATCTCATTTCAAAGGTTGAAAACCCTCCAACAATGTGAATTAATAATTTAAAAAAAAAAAAAGGTTATTTCCTAGAAGTCTAACATAAACAAACGGGAACCACTCTTGACTGATAAATTATTTATTTATTGTTCTATTAGGAAAAAAGAAGACGGGGTTAGGGTTTAGGGTTAGTTTAATGGGAAAATAAATAATTTATCAGTCAAGAATGGTTCCTCTTTGTTTATGTTAGACTTAGGAAATAAGCAAAAAAATGTTCAACTTTTTTTTATAATAAAATAAACTATTCATTATAAAATTAATTCTTTAATGAATAAAGAACATTAAAATTTGTCAATTCCCTGATTTTCGTTAATTCTTTTTAAAAAATTAAAAATCTATTCTTTATTATCTCCCTTTAGTTATTTTGAACATACCTAGTTTAACATACATAAATAAAAATCAGATTAAAAAAAAACAAAAAAACTCAAGTTTGATTTTCTGATAGATCATTTTATAAACTTGTACTAACTTTTCTAATGAAAAAGAAATTCTAAAACATTTTCAGCAAAAAAAAAAAAAAAAAAAAAAAAAAAAAATTATCAATCTACTAAATTGAGAGCGCTGGAAACTTTCGCACACATCTTAATACGCATTTTGTAATTCGCAAAATGGAAGTAGCTTCCCTTTATTTCTTGACATATCTCTGGCGGGATTTACTACCCACAGTAGTGGCATGTAAAACAAAAGGTCGGTTTAATGTGAGCTCCCCACCCCCCAAGGAAGAAAACCTAGCCCACAATATGCTTCTAAAATCTATTATTGTATCTTATTGATATGTCGTTTTTAACTAAATAAACTTCAAATTGTCATACACGTCAGGTTTGTACAATAAGGTACTGGGGGCGGGCATAAAAAAGTTATTTGTTATTATTCAAAATACAATATTGGAAGAACCTATTACAACAGCGATCCCTGATGATACTGATGTTTCTATTTAGAAAGGAATGAAGGATTCTAAAATTAGCATTTACAGTTATTTATTTCAGATATATATTATATATATATATATATATATATATTTAATGAGGTTTAGCCATGGGGATACGCATTAAAGGATCGCAATGGGATCAACAAAAATCGGGACCCACAAATTAGAAATTGCTTTTTTACCGCCTTTTTAGGGTATTGCTCTAATAAAAATTGCGATATAAGGTGCCGTTTTATTTAGCTGGTTTATGGTTACAATGCATTATGTATATAACTGAAATCCAGCAATACGTATGAGAAATATTCAGTTTAACTAAAAACAAAAATAGGATTACACACATGTAATACTTTAAGATAGTGTAAAAAAAAATTAAGATTTTTGTTGATGAATCAAGTTATTTAAAAAAAGATAAAAATATTTAAATAAAAAAACATTTTCAAACGATGATTGAAAATTGGAAAATAAAACCGATTTTTAAAAATTAATTTATACATTGAAAACTATAAATTTTGATTGATTTTTTTATAAAAAAAATGATTCATCAATTATTCTTTTCATATTTTATTTCCATCAACAAAAAATACACTCTTTTAACAAAATACCCAAATATAAAAATTTTAACATAATTAAAAAGGATTTTTTCGATATTTTTTTTCTTTTTTCACAATTTAAAACGAATAATGTTTCTACATGAAGAAAACCACTAATATAAACAATAAAATTAAAAACGATTTAAAGATCTTTTTTTTTATCGCTTTTCTAAATCAACTTTTCTTTTTGTTTTCTACAGTTTTAAATAGACCAGAATTTCTTCAAAAACTTGAAATTATCAACAACAAAATAAGATCGCCATGTCCACAAAAAAAAGAAGACAATTTCCAACGTGGGGAAGCCATCTTAATCTTCATAATTATGTTGTGTTTTTTTTTTTCATGTCTGTCACAAAGAGTTTGAATTTTAAATTAAAAAATAACAATATCCTGAATCACAGAAATAAAATATCAACAAAGTAAAGCAAGACTAAACAATAAATAAATCACAAGAGAAAATAGATTATTAAAATTAGACCATTTTACCGTTTTAAGTAAAATAAAATAACACCTTCGCGACAGCAGTTTGAAATACCATCTACATCAGCGCCCTCTATACCATCGTATTATTATTAAGGGAGCAGCTTGTAGCTGAGATTGTTCTCTTTACATAAGCTTGCTACTAAATGATATAAATATAATCGTTATTATAAATAAATGGTCTAAAAACTAACGATATATCATTTTCAAAAGATTTCCGCTAATATCTACCATCTCTATTAAAAGTCTTTCAATAGTCATCTGACTGATTTAGCGCAAATTGACAGTTGATAGATTAATAAATGCTCCCTTGATATATTGACCCTAGTACATTTTGTCATTTCCGTATTCTCGGATTAACCTTTACGGAAATAACCGAAGATATTACGGAAATTGCCGATGAAGTTTTAAACATGGCATGGAATATGTGGGTTGGTAGGTAGGTGTGTGTTTATGTATTTTTTATTTTTCTTATTTTAAAAGAAGAAAACAAAAAAAAAAATGGAATTATAAAAGATTAAATTGTGAATTTGTTATAAATTTTTAAACTCTGAATTCATTAACCTTTTTATATTCTTTTTATATATTTGTTTTTTTGGAAAATTCAATTTTTGTTAAGTTTTGTTTTGTTTATCAAATGAAGTGGAAAAAAATTGGTTTGTGAGGATTTTCAATTTTGTTATTTCATTTTATTCATAAAAAGAATATCTATTAACGACTAACAAAAAGAAAATTATTTTGAAAGAAAATATAATTCAGTAAGCAAAATTGGATTTTAAGAATTGTTTAATGTTTTGTTAAATTTTTTAAAAACTTAAAAAGAAAAAAAAAAAAAAGTGCCTAAAACGACACAAACATTTTTCATGTTTAAAAATAAAAGATAACACTGTCTTATGCCACCAGAAACAACATTTAAAGAAGAAAGAAAAAACATAAATAAGAATATAAAATAGTACAATATTTTTCACTATTCATAAATAATTTATTCTATTTTCCATTTTATAAAACCGGACATGTAATGGAACCCAACTTTGTGCAAATTCTTGAAACATAAACCATTTTTATTGATATTATCCCCCATTTGTACTTGTAGCTCCTTCCCACTCCCCGGGGGCTTAATAATACCCCCTCTCTCACCCACAATAAATTGGTCACCCAACTCTATAAGTCACCCCAATTTTCAACAAAATGTATCTAGGTATAACACTGTCCAAGACCTAAGTAAAAGTATTTTCATGTTGAATATTTATGTGTAAAAGTTGAATTCACTTTCTAATTGATTTATACTGGTAAATTTTCACTGCTTTTTGAAAATAATGGACCATATGACCTTTAGGCACCCCTTTTTGATCTCGATTAAGAAAGGACATGTTTTTCATTTACACAGTCAATATCTGGTTGTTTTAACAGACGATTTTTAGATTTTTTTTTAAATTGTAAAACTAACCCCTAACCCTAACACAGAGTAGTCGCTTCTAGTTTATATATATGTATATATGTATACTAAAAGCAACTACTCTGTGTTACCTGGATAGAGAAGGAAAAAAATGAAGTGGTATAATGGTTAGCAAGCTAGTCTTGCAGATCCGTTACTCCTGAATAGCGAGTTTAATCCTTGCTTCCTGTAGTCCACCAACACCATGCCTGATGCCCCTCCCCACACACATAAGCACACACATGCACACATACATGTATATTATTACTGTAAACTGTTCATGTTCCTGACACTAATATATTATTCTATGTACTAGACATGAGACTTTTAACCTCCTAGAAACTGTACAGAGACGTGCAACCAGGCGAGTACCCTCCACCAGGAACCTGCCATACTCTGAACGTCTCGCAGCCCTGGGAATGGATTCGTTGAAACTTCGGCGTCTGGCAACTGACCTGGTAAATGCTCATAAGGTCATTAATCATCTGAACAACAGCAACCTGGAGCACCTTTTTGATCTCCATCTCTCCAATACACGTGGGCATGCCTACAAAGTCAGAAAACAGCACTGTTCACGTGACTTTCGGAAACATTTTTTCACGCTCAGAATTGCGGAGACATGGAATAAACTGCCTGCATCTGTTGTAGGCTGCCGGAGCACTGAGGCTTTCAAAGCCTCCATGCTTCCTGTAGTCCGCCAACACTATACCTGATGCCACTCTCCACATGCACACACATACATCCATATTACTACTGTGAACTGTTCATGTTCCTGGCACAACATTATTCTGTGTACCTGACATGAGACTTTGATGAGTTGTGGTGCACCTGAGCACTGTACACAATAAATTACATTATTGTTCCTCACTCTTTTTTTTAAGTTGTGGTGCACCTGAGCACTGTACACATACATGTATATTATTACCGTACACTATTCATGTTCCTGACACTAATACATTATTCTATGTACTATACATGAGACTTTCATGAGTTGTGGTGCACCTGAGCCACCTGAGCACTGTACACAATAAATTTAATTATTATATAAAAGAAAGATTCTGTATGTCTGTTTGTACAATGACCGAGCGCCCATCCTTTTATAAAGGAAAATTGGTGGAGACAAGCTACGACCAAAGATCAATAAAATTCACACCCTATTTTTGTCTAAGAAAGGGTTAAAAAAACATTTTACCCCTCATTTTCCATAAGAAAAACTAAATTTGAAAAAAATATAAGGGTGTAAGGATGATTTAAAGTTCAACATACTTTGGATACAGAAAACTCCGACAAAGGTTAATAGACAAACATTTAATACATACAGCACATGGAAAACAGTAGAATACAACGTTCATAATAAAGAGTACACATAAAAAGGGGTACACAAATCAAGATAAGACACATTCATGAATGATACAGATATAACATAAAAGAGTACAGACATGAGACTAACAATAGTCCATGCTGTAAAGAACTTACAGTAATGTAAGGGGGGCGGAGCCCCACGAGAGGGTTTAGATAGAATCTACCCCATGTGGCTCGTAGTTGCTGAAACTGTCAAGAGAGCGAAGGTGTTTGAAACCGGCGCTTAAATACTGGTGCCCTAGCGAGCATCATCAAACTAAAAGGGGCAGACAACTCCACCAGACGAATACAAACAAACGCTACAAGGGTATCATCATATTGTGCCAGCAGAACAGATATCCATGATAATCTCTTTTTCAACCATCCCTATCATTCATTGCCTCCGGTCAGCATCCAGTATCCGTGCTTCTCCAACAGTGTTCAGCATGTCTTGTTCGTCTCACACGGATGGTGGCCGTACAGTTGTTTTCTCATAGGGTCTTGTTTCTACGTCTTGTTTAAAATTGCATGCAGCATTCCTTCCCTCGTTCTTTCCTTCGTTTTTACTTCCTGACTGACATCTGTTCCCTGGCAGGGTAAGTGGGCGTCTTTTATGTCCATTCACTTACCCACAATGCATCTGTACTATCATTTAAGAATGTTGTATAGCTGCATACACCCAACATCGGGTATATAATTGAGAGAAGAGACTCGGTGATAGAGAGTTGAGACTTACTTGTTACTTCATTACTTACTGCTATCTTGTGTGGCTGTTTCCTTTTCTTCTTCTCTGGCCATCATGTTGTCTAGTCTCTTCTAAGGGCTTCTTTTAATTCAACTCAGAAGACTTTTATTTTCTTGATCAAGATTTATTTTTGCCCATGTTCTTTCGCGTGGGGAGTTAACAACCCCAGCAGAAAGATAGGTATCCTCTCTGCTCAGCATTAGGTTGAAACTAAATCTGACTCTAGTCACGTATTTCTCGTGACGTGTTCTCTAGGGGTCTGATGGGATTACCAATAGTCCTGGTATTTTTCCACTGGCTGATCTGAAAGCCAATGGCCGATAAAGTTTTGAAATAAATCAATTCTCAATGGATAATACATTTTTTTTATAAATACATTTTCTATTTAACCCATAGATGGGACCCTAACAGGTACTACCACTCCGGGTCAGAGTGGACCAGGGAGCAATGGTGATGAAGGGGTGCTCCACATTCCCCAAACCTCCAAAACTGGAACCTCACCATCAGATAGAGTTTAACGTCATTCCCAGGACATGAAGACCCTCAGTCACCGCCTTCTAGCACCCATATGATAAAGAGGGGTTGGTGCTTGCCATAAGGGCAATAGGGTTGGGGCAATCATATAGGTGCTAGGGCTTGACATGACCAGCCGATTGATCGGAGGGGGCCTCTCCGACCGCCCGTCTAGCCCAAGATAGGGCCAAAGTGGAGTATTGCAAGTCATGAACTGCTCATCCACCTGGGTTCTATCCTTAAGCATCATGGGTCGCCACCCCCAGCCAACAGGTGGTCCCATTGGGGGAGTCTTACCCCTCTGCAGAGGTGCAGTCGGTGCATTCTAACGCCCCAGCTGTTTTGTGTGGAGGGTTGGTAAAATATGTACACACACGTGCGCACTAACAGCTTCATCAACAATTTGAAACGTTTCTATTTCTATGTTTCTAGGCACACCTATAGATTTACCCAAGGAGTATTTTAAATCCCTAAGAGAGCTCAATGTAAGATAATTAATAAATCAATTATATACAGAGCAATATTTACACTTTCGTTAGGAAAGAAAAACTGAACAAACCATTATAAACAGGTGGTCCCATTGGGGGAGTCTTACCCCTCTGCAGAGGTGCAGTCGGTGCATTCTAATGCCCCAGCCGACAGGGCGGCTATTTGGAGCTGAAGCATTAGGCCTTGACTGAGGGGCTAGCAAGCAACTTGATGTGATTAACCATCTTCTGTTCAAGAGTGGCAATCTCTTCACATCAGCACTTGCCTCCTCCCAGTGGCAGAACAAAGGAGGGTCAGGAAGGGGCTGCTGCCCTGGGATGCAAAATCACCCTAACCTGTAGAATAAACATCATACTCACCTTCATGGGAAGGATGTGACTAGCGTCCAGTCACAGGGGGTATGATTTTTATTCTCTACATAACCAAAAGCGTTTGCATTGCTATGTGTTGGACTTCTTGGTTATAAGGCGTGTGTCAATGCTCACTTCTACTTATAGACTCAGCAATAACCATGTGACCAACCTATTGGCCAACCACTGGCAGTACTCTGCTGCTAATATTATTATTATACTGGCTGTTCTGATCTTAGCCACCCAATTGCCTTTGAATCTTCGTGGACGACGGAACATAGGATTATATCACTGGACCTTTGACACTACGCAGGATTCCAAAACTTAGGACTTATTCACTTACCAAAGGATTCCATAGTTCAGGACTTACTTACTATAAGTCTTTTCAACTGGCCAGGGATGGCGGTCAGAAACTTAACATTGAAATATATTGCCTAACTTTTACCACTTTTACTGTAAAATTCTGTGACTGTTCTTTGAGCCACTTCTTCACTACACATTTCCCTTTCTCGTCACTGGAAATATGTTTGCCTTCAAACCCTCTTTCATGCGGCCAAAGAGAGACAAACATTATTCCAGTGATGAGGAATGAAATCTGTAGTGAAGAAGTAACTCGAAGAACAGTCAATAGAATTTTACAGAACAGGGATACATGCTCTCATTCGAAAGTGGAACATTACTATTAAGAGAAACGGTGACTATGTGGAGAAGTAGGGATGTGATCCACAGAGACCAGCTTCATTTTGATGTATGATACATGTTCCTGTGTTGGTAATTATACATGTCCTAAACAAAATGGCATTACTTTTTGACTCACCCTTGTATATTAGTATGAAGTATATAGCTGTTTAAAATGATAGCAAAAATATATTTTTTATGTCAGATACAATTTGTATACTATAATTGCAATTACCACCAGGTCCACTCTAACCCAGAGTGTTAGTACCTGTTAGGGTCCCATCTAATTAGACTGTTTAGGGTCCATCTATGGATCAATTAGACCTGTTTAAAAATTATTTGTATTCAGTAAGATTGTGCAAAAAAAACTTAGGAATGACTGTACCAATTTTTGGGCCAAATAGAAATCAAAAGGTGCAAAATAACCAAAAGTATAAAAACGCCTCACAGAAATAATGGAAAGTGGTTCAATGTGGATATGGAAAAAAAGGAAATGTCCCGTGGAACAATTCAAGTAAAAGCGTCATCTCACCACTTGCTCGTGAATGCGTAATTAGATTCATGCAATATTCCCATAACACGCGCTGTTTTAAAACAACTTTTCATCAAATATTCATTTCTATATATGATTGTTTTATTATGTTTGTTTTAGATTTGTTATGTATTTGGTTTTGGGATCATCAAGAGGAATGTGCACTGTTTCAGGGCCTTCCTCTCAACAGCTTTTATTTGCACACTGCCCCCCCCCTCACTGATGTGAGGACCCACAAATATATCCAGTATTCATACAATCATATATAGAAATGAATATTTGATGAAAAGTTGTTTTTAAAACAGCGCGTGTTATGGGAATATTGCAATGAATCTAATTACGCATTCACGAGCAAGTGGTGAGATGAACGCTTTTACTTTGAATTGTTCCAACGGGACATTTCCCTTTTTTTCCATATCCACATTGAACCACTTTCCATTATTTCTGTGAGGCGTTTTATACTTTTTGGTTATTTTGCACCTTTTGATTTCTATTTGGCCCAAAAATTGGTACAGTCATTTCCTAAGTTTTTTTTGCACAATCTTACTGAATACAAAATAATTTTTAACAGGTCTAATTGATCCATAGATGGGACCTAACAGGTCTAATTGATCCATAGATGGGACCCTAACAGGTACTAACACTCTGGGTTAGAGTGGACCTGGGTGGTAAATTGCAATTATAGTATACAATTGTATCTGACATAAAAATATATTTTTGCTATCATTTTAAACAGCTATATACTTCATACTAATATACAAGGGTGAGTCAAAAGTAATGCCATTTTGTTTAGGACATGTATAATTACCAACACAGGAACATGTATCATACATCAAAATGAAGCTGGTCCTCTGTGGATCACATCCCTACTTCTCCACATAGTCACCGTTTCTCTTAATAGTAATGTTCCACTTTCGAATGAGAGCATGTATTCCCTGTTCTGTAAAATTCTATTGACTGTTCTTCGAGTTACTTCTTCACTACAGATTTCATTCCTCATCACTGGAATAATGTTTGTCTCTCTTTTGGCCGCATGAAAGAGGGTTTGAAAGGCAAACATTATTCCAGTGACGAGAAAGGGAAATGTGTCAAAGAACAGTCAACAGAATTTTACAGTAAAAGTGGTAAAAGTTAGGCAATATATTTCAATGTTAAGTTTCTGACCGCCATCCCTGGCCCAGTTGAAAAGGACTTATAGTAAGTAAGTCCTGAACTATGGAATCCTTTGGTAAGTGAATAAGTCCTAAGTTTTGGAATCCTGCGTAGTGTCAAAGGTCCAGTGAATATAATCCTATGTTCCGTCGTCCACGAAGATTCAAAGGCAATTGGGTGGCTAAGATCAGAACAGCCAGTATAAATAATAATATTAGCAGCAGAGTACTGCCAGTGGTTGGCCAATAGGTTGGTCACATGGTTATTGCTGAGTCTATAAGTAGAAGTGAGCATTTGACACACGCCTTATAACCCAAGAAGTCCAACACATAGCAATGCAAACGCTTTTGGGTTATGTAGAGAATAAAAATCATACCCCCTGTGACTGGACGCTAGTCACATCCTTCCCATGAAGGTGAGTATGATGTTTATTCTACAGGTTAGGGTGATTTTGCATCCCAGGGCAGCAGCCCCTTCCTGACCCTCCTTTGTTCTGCCACTGGGGAGGGAGGCAAGTGCTGATGTGAAGAGATTGCCACTCTTGCCAAGAAGATGGTTAATCACATCAAGTTGCTTGCTAGCCCCTCAGTCAAGGCCTAATGCTTCAGCTCCCAAATAGCGCCCTGTCGGCTGGGGCATTAGAATGCACCGACTGCACCTCTGCAGAGGGGTAAGACTCCCCCAATGGGACCACCTGTTATAATGGTTTGTTCAGTTTTTCTTTCCTAACGAAAGTGTAAATATTGCTCTGTATATAATTGATTTATTAATTATCTTACATTGAGCTCTCTTAGGGATTTAAAATACTCCTTGGGTAAATCTATAGGTGTGCCTAGAAACATAGAAATAGAAACGTTTCAAATTGTTGATGAAGCTGTTAGTGCGCACGTGTGTGTACATATTTACCAACCTCCACACAAACAGCTGGGGCGTTAGAATGCACCGACTGCACCTCTGCAGAGGGGTAAGACTCCCCCAATGGGACCACCTGTTGGCTGGGGGTGGCGACCCATGATGCTTAAGGATAGAACCCAGGGTGGATGAGCAGTTCATGACTTGCAATACTCCACTTTGGCCCTATCTTGGGCTAGACGGGCGGTCGGAGAGGCCCTCCGATCAATCGGCTGGTCATGTCAAGCCCTAGCACCTATATGATTGCCCCAACCCTATTGCCCTTATGGCAAGCACCAACCCTCTTTATCATATGGGTGCTAGAAGGCGGTGACTGAGGGTCTTCATGTCCTGGGAATGACGTTAAACTCTATCTGATGGTGAGGTTCCAGTTTTGGAGGTTTGGGGAATGTGGAGCACCCCTTCATCACCATTGCTCCCTGGTCCACTCTGACCCGGAGTGGTAGTACCCTGTTAGGGTCCCATCTATGGGTTAAATAGAAAATGTATTTATAAAAAAATGTATTATCCCATTGAGAATTGATTTATTTCAAAACTTTATCGGCCATTGGCTTTCAGATCAGCCAGTGGAAAATACCAGGACTATTGGTAATCCCCATCAGACCCCTAGAGAACACGTCACGAGAAATACGTGACTAGAGTCAGATTTAGTTTCAACCTAATGCTGAGCAGAGAGGATACCTATCTTTCTGCTGGGGTTGTTAACTCCCCACGCGAAAGAAAAACATGGGCAAAAATAAATCTTGATCAAGAAAATAAAAGTCTTCTGAGTTGAATTAAAAGAGCCCTTAGA
Organism: Doryteuthis pealeii; assembly: GCA_023376005.1. NCBI lineage: Eukaryota > Metazoa > Mollusca > Cephalopoda > Myopsida > Loliginidae > Doryteuthis > Doryteuthis pealeii. Next base: position 20,968,507 of record CM042173.1, read on the forward strand.
AGACTAGACAACATGATGGCCAGAGAAGAAGAAAAGGAAACAGCCACACAAGATAGCAGTAAGTAATGAAGTACAAGTAAGTCTCAACTCTCTATCACCGAGTCTCTTCTCTCAATTAATATCCCCGATGTTGGTTGTATGCAGCTATACAACATTCTTAAAATGATAGTACAGATGCATTGTGGGTAAGTGAATGGACATAAAAGACGCCCACTTACCCTGCCAGGGAACAGATGTCAGTCAGGAAGTAAAACGATAGGAAGAACGAGGGAAGGAATGCTGCATGCAATTTTAAACAAGACGTAGAAACAAGACCCTATGAGAAAACACTGTACGGCCACCATCCGTGTGAGACGAACAAGACATGCTGAACACTGTTGGGAAGCACGGATACTGGATGCTGACGCGGAGGCAATGAATGATAGGGATGGTTGAAAAAGAGATTATCATGGATATATCTGTTTCTGCTGGCACAATATGATGATACCCTTGTAGCGTTTGTTTGTATTCGTCTGGTGGAGTTGTTCTGCCCTTTTAGTTTGATGATGCTCGCTAGGGCACAGTATTTTAAGCGCCGGTTTCAAACACCTTCGCTCTCTTGACAGTTTCAGCAACTACGAGCCACATGGGGTAAGATTCTATCTAAACCGCTCTCGTGGGGCTCCGCCCCCCTTACATTTACTTGTAAGTTCTTAACAGCATGGACTATTGTTAGTCTCATGTTCTGTACTCTTTTATGTTATTATCTGTTATCATTCATGAATGTGTCTTATCTTGATTTGTGTACCCTTTTTATGTGTACTCTTAATTATGAACGTTGTATTCTACTGTTTTCCATGTGCTGTATGTATTAAATGTTTGTCTATTAACCTTTGTCGGAGTTTCTGTATCCAAAGTATGTTGAACTTTAAATCATCCTTACACCCTTATATTTTTTCAAATTAAGTTTTTCTTAATGGAAAATGAGGGGTAAAATGTTTTTTTTAACCCCTTTCTTAGCACAAAAATAGGGTGTGAATTTTATTGATCTTTGGTCGTGCTTGTCTCCACCAATTTTTCCTTTATAAAGGATGGGCGCTCGGTCATTGTACAAACAGACATACAGAATCTTTCTTTTATATAATAATTAAATTTATTTGTGTACAGTGCTCAGGTGGCTCAGGTGCACCACAACTCATGAAAGTCTCATGTATAGTACATAGAATAATGTATTAGTGTCAGGAACATGAATAGTGTATACGGTAATAATATACATGTATGTGTACAGTGCTCAAGGTGACCACAACTTAAAAAAAGAGTGAGGAACAATAATGATATTTATTGTGTACGTGCTCGGTTTGCACCACAACTCATCAAAGTCTCATGTCAGGTACACAGAATAATGTTGTGCAGGAAACATGAACAGTTTCACAGTAGTAATATGGATGTATGTGTGTGCATGTGGAGAGTGGCATCAGGTATAGTGTTGGCGGACTACAGAAGCATGGAGGCTTTGAAAAGCCTCAGTGCTCCCGGCAGCCTACAACAGATGCAGGCAGTTTATTCCATGTCTCCGCAATTCTGAGCGTGAAAAATGTTTCGAAAGTCCGTGAAAGTGCTGTTTTCTGACTTTGTAGGCATGCCCACGTGTTTGAGAGTGGAGATCAAAAAGGTGCTCCAGGTTGCTGTTGTTCAGATGATTAATGACCTTATGAGCATTTACCAGGTCAGTTGCCAGACGCCGAAGTTTCAACGAAATCCATTCCCAGGGCTGCGAGACGTTCAGAGTTGGCAGGTTCCTGGTGGAGGTACTCGCTGGTTGCACGTCTCTGTACAGTTTCTAGGAGGTTAAAAGTCTCATGTCTAGTACATAGAATAATATATTGTGTCAGGAACATGAACAGTTTACAGTAATAATATACATGTATGTGTGCATGTGTGTGCTTATGTGTGTGGGGAGGGGCATCAGGCATGGTGTTGGTGGACTACAGGAGCAAGGATTAAACTCGCTATTCAGGAGTAACGGATCTGCAAGACTAGCTTGCTACCATTATACCTTCATTTTTTTCCTTCTCTATCCAGGTAACACAGAGTAGTTGCTTTTAGTATACATATATACATATATATAAACTAGAAGCGACTACTCTTGTGTTAGGGTTAGGGGTTAGTTTTACAATTTAAAAAAAAATCTAAAAATCGTCTGTTAAAAAGACAACCAAGATATTGACTGTGTAAATGAAAACATGTCCTTTCTTAATCGAGATCAAAAAGGGGTGCCTAAAGGTCATATGGTCCATTATTTTTCAAAAAGCAGTGAAAATTTACCAGTATAAATCAATTAGAAAGTGAATTCAACTTTTACACATAAATATTCACATGAAAATACTTTTTACTTAGGTCTTGGGACAGTGTTACCTGAATACATTTTGTTGAAAAATTGGGGTGACTTATAGAGTTGGGTGACCAATTTATTGTGGGTGAGGAGAGGGGGTATTATTAAGCCCCGGGGAGTGGGGAAGGAGCTACAAGTACAAATGGGGGATAATATCAATAAAAATGGTTTATGTTTCAAGAATTTGCACAAAGTTGGGTTCCATTACATGTCCGGTTTTATAAAATGGAAAAATAGAATAAATTTATTTATGAATAGTGAAAATATTGTACTATTTTATATTCTTATTTATGTTTTTTCTTTCTTCTTTAAATGTTGTTTCTGGTGGCATAAGACAGTGTTATCTTTTATTTTAAACATGAAAAATGTTTGTGTCGTTTTAGGCACTTTTTTTTTTTTTTCTTTTAAGTTTAAAAAATTTAACAAAACATTAAACATTTCTTAAAATCCAATTTTGCTTACTGAATTATATTTTCTTTCAAAATAATTTTTCTTTTTGTTAGTCGTTAATAGATATTCTTTTTATGAATAAAAATGAAATACAAAATTGAAAATCCTCACAAACCAATTTTTTTTTCCACTTCATTTGATAAACAAAACAAAACTTAACAAAAATTGAATTTTCCAAAAAACAAATATATAAAAAGAATATAAAAAGGTTAATGAATTCAGAGTTTAAAAATTTATAACAAATTCACAATTTAAATCTTTTTATAATTCCATTTTTTTTTTGTTTTCTTCTTTTAAAATAAGAAAAATAAAAATACATAAACACACACCTACCTACCACCCACATATTCCATGCCATGTTTAAAACTTCATCGGCAATTTCCGTAATATCTTCGGTTATTTCCCGTAAAGGTTAATCCGAGAATACGGAAATGACAAAATGTACTAGGGTCAATATATCAAGGGAGCATTTATTAAATCTATCAACTGTCAATTTGCGCTAAATCAGTCAGATGACTATTGAAAGACTTTTAATAGAGATGGTAGATATTAGCGGAATCTTTTGAAAATGATATATCGTTAGTTTTTAGACATTTATTTATAATAACGATTAATTTATATCATTTAGTAGCAAGCTTATGTAAAGAGAACAATCTCAGCTACAAGCTGCTCCCCTTAATAATAATACGATGGTATAGAGGGCGCTGATGTAGATGGTATTTTCAAAACTGCTGTCGCGAAGGTGTTTTTTATTTTACTTAAAACGGTAAAATGGTCTTAATTTTAATAATCTATTTTCTCTGTGATTTATTTATTGTTTTAGTCTTGCTTTACTTTGTTGATATTTTATTTCTGTGATTCAGGATATTGTTATTTTTTAATTTTAAAAATTCAAACTCTTTGTGACAGACATGAAAAAAAAAACACAACATAATTATGAAGATTAAGATGGCTTCCCCCACGTTGGAAATTGTCTTTCTTTTTTTGTGGACATGGCGATCTTATTTTGTTGTTGATAATTTCAAGTTTTTGAAGAAATTCTGGTCTATTTAACTGTAGGAAACAAAAAAGAAAAAGTTGATTTAGAAAAGCGATAAAAAAAAAGATCTTTAATCGTTTTTAATTTTATTGTTTATATTAGTGGTTTTCTTCATGTAGAAAACATTATTCGTTTTAAATTGTGAAAAAAGAAAAAAAATATCGAAAAAATCCTTTTTAATTATGTTAAATTTTTATTTTTGGGTATTTTGTTAAAAGAGTGTATTTTGTTGATGGAAATAAAATATGAAAAGAATAATTGATGAATCATTTTTTTTATAAAAAAATCAATCAAAATTTATAGTTTTCAATGTATAAATTAATTTTAAAAATCGGTTTTATTTTCCAATTTTCAATCATCGTTTGAAAATGTTTTTTTTATTTAAATATTTTTATTCTTTTTTAAAATAACTTGATTCATCAACAAAAATCTTAATTTTTTTTTACACTATCTTAAAGTATTACATGTGTGTAATCCTATTTTTGTTTTTAGTTAAACTGAATATTTCTCATACGTATTGCTGATTTCAGTTATATACATAATGCATGTAACCATAAACCAGCTAAATAAAACGGCACCTTATATCGCAATTTTTATTAGAGCAATACCCTAAAAAGGCGGTAAAAAAGCAATTTCTAATTTGTGGGTCCCGATTTTTGTTGATCCCATTGCGATCCTTTAATGCGTATCCCCATGGCTAAACCTCATTAAATATATATATATATATATATATAATATATATCTGAAATAAATAACTGTAAATGCTAATTTTAGAATCCTTCATTCCTTTCTAAATAGAAACATCAGTATCATCAGGGATCGCTGTTGTAATAGGTTCTTCAATATTGTATTTTGAATAATAACAAATAACTTTTTTATGCCCGCCCCAGTACCTTATTGTACAAACCTGACGTGTATGACAATTTGAAGTTTATTAGTTAAAAACGACATATCAATAAGATACAATAATAGATTTTAGAAGCATATTGTGGGCTAGGTTTCTTCCTTGGGGGGTGGGGAGCTCACATTAAACCGACCTTTTGTTTTACATGCCACTACTGTGGTTAGTAAATCCCGCCAGAGATATGTCAAGAAATAAAGGGAAGCTACTTCCATTTTGCGAATTACAAAATGGTATTAAGATGTGTGCGAAAGTTTCCAGCGCTCTCAATTTAGTAGATTGATAATTTTTTTTTTTTTTTTTTTTTTTTTTTTTTGCTGAAAATGTTTTAGAATTTCTTTTTCATTAGAAAAGTTAGTACAAGTTTATAAAATGATCTATCAGAAAATCAAACTTTGAGTTTTTTTGTTTTTTTTTAATCTGATTTTTATTTATGTATGTTAAACTAGGTATGTTCAAAATAACTAAAGGGAGATAATAAAGAATAGATTTTTAATTTTTTAAAAAGAATTAACGAAAATCAGGGAATTGACAAATTTTAATGTTCTTTAATTCATTAAAGAATTAATTTATAATGAATAGTTTATTTTATTTAAAAAAAAGTTGAACATTTTTTGCTTATTTCCTAAGTCTAACATAAACAAAGAGGAACCATTCTTGACTGATAAATTATTTATTTTCCCATTAAACTACCCTAAACCCTAACCCGTCTTCTTTTTTCCTAATAGAACAATAAATAAATAATTTATCAGTCAAGAGTGGTTCCCGTTTGTTTTATGTTAGACTTCTAGGAAATAACCTTTTTTTTTTTTTAAATTATTAATTCACATTGTTGGAGGGTTTTCAACCTTTGAAATGAGATAAAAAATAAAATTCCAGTTTCTAAATTTTACCAAAACCAGAAGAACATTTTAAAAATTTAAAAGTTTTTTTTTTTTTTTGTTTTTTTGTTTTTTTAATTTTTTTACTTAAAATGTCATTTTTTACCCTGTTTTCTTTTTTTGTAGTTTTAAAACTATTTATTTTTTTAAATTGATGCATCAAAAAAAGTCTTTTCTTTGATTTAATTGACCTATTTTTAATCACTTAAAAATTTAATAGTGAATTTTAAACGTCCAGAAGGTAGCATGTTGTAAACAATATTTTTGCCATGAATAAAGATTTATTTAATCTATCTAAAATGTAGGATTAAAAATGTGTAATTTTGTGCAACATTTTTCTGAGATTTTTACATATATTCAAAAATTATTACTAAGTTATTCTTTTTCATTTACACTTTATTAACTCTTAATATCCTATACCACCTCATTCCACCCGGTCAGAAGTCACATTCTTTTTTCCTAATCTGCCCCAAATAATAGACTTTGTTTAAATGTAATATTAAACATATTTAGAAGTCTTTATTTTAAGGGAAATAACAGGTAACTTTAAATGAAAAGATCAATTTTAGCATTTTTGATAGATCCTTATAACAATGGGACACTGGACTTAGAAAATTCTCAACAGGATGATGGAGATTTTTACTTTTTATTCAAAAAAATCCGGATGTGGTGATCACTTTCACTTTAAGGATATCAACAAAATGTTATGTTTGTTTTTTGGCTACGGAATGTAATTGTCCTGTATGAAATTTTACAAATATGGATTTCCATAATTTTTTTCCAATGTTGAAACATGACTTATCTCCCTTTCATTTGGCATTTTGAATATACCTAAAATGTAATGAGTTGGTTTGTTACTTTTATCAAATTAGCTAAACCAAATCCTTAAATTTTCTTTAGCCATATAAAGTAGCCATCTTACTGAAAACTTCTCAGCCAAAACCAAAGTTATGACCTTCTTTCCTTTAGATTTATTAAATCCATGAAAAGGGGTCAGCCCCTCTCCCCAAGTAGGGAGAGGGGCTGACCCTTCACCCCTTCATCACCATTGCTCCTGGTTCACTCTGACCCGGAGTAGTAGTACTGTTAGGGTCCATCTATGGGTTGAATAGAAAAACATGAGTTTATAAAACAAAATTAGAATGAATTTATTTTCACAACTTTGCATTAAATGACCCACTGAGGTTGATATGCCATAAACAAAACAAACCAAACAAACCTTTTCTCTGTGGCTTCTTATATTGTCAAGGAAACTATGATAATTGACAATGATTTTTTTTATTTTCAGAGATGAATCAATATTCAGCTTACAGTTTAGTGTCAATGTTGAATGGTAACAACAATTCAGCAAACAGTAATCAAACTGGCTATCCATATTCCAACAACCAACCGCCAGGTTTTACTGTTCCACCCTTTTACAGGAATTCACCTAACCAGCAGAACTACAATGAAAGAATGGACCATATGTGGATTATGGAAACAAAAACAGGTTTGATCTTATATATAATTAGAAGCAGCTACCCGCCATTGCCTTTGTAGAGGGGGGGGGGATAAAAAATTAGTCTCGCAGATCCATTGATTGTTTTGTCTTCCATAATGGATTTGTTTGTGTTTTAATCACGAATGCAACCGATGACTTTCCCTTCATTCTCTCAAATTCTAATTTTTACATATCTTACCGAATATAAAACAAATCTTCATCATTTTTTCACAAACATGCTGTGGTGATAATGAATGTGTTTATATATTTACTCTGTCATTAATTGTTTTATTTTAGTAGTTTCCTCTGGACATACATACACACACAACTGTTCTTTATATATGTATAGATATAGAAAGATAGATATACAATATTGCAGTATAAAAGTATACCTTTATTAATCTTTAATAAAAAGTTAATTTTCTTCTAAACAAAGATACTAGGATTTTATAGTTATTTACTAAGCTTAGATGTGAAGCAAGGTCAGAAATATGGGGCACCCAGTGAGAATCGAACTCACTAACAATGGTCTGCTAAACTAGCTTGCTAACCATTAAGGCTACACATGAGGTGCCTATAATTTTTAGTGGAACATTCATTAAAATGAATATTAAGTATTACAGTCTTGCCCATAATTCCACCCTACCAATTTTTTAATAAAAGTTTATTTTCTTTAAACCAAAGATACCAGGATTTTATTATTTTTAGTGAACATTATACCATTAAAATGGATATTATTAAGTACTACTGCATTGCCATAATTATGCCCCTACTAATAATTTTTTTTAATAAAAAGTTAATTTTCTTTAAAACCAAAGATACCAGGATTTTTTTATATTTTTAGTGGAACATTAATACCATTAAAATGGATATTATTAAGTATACTGCATTGCCCTATTATACCCCTTACATAATTTTTTTTATAAAAAGTTATTTTCTTTTAAACTAAAGATACCAGGATTTATATTTTCTTCTAGTGAAGATCAATCAAAACCATATTATTATTACCAAACATTATACCATCAAAATGCATATTATTATAGTACCCATATATAATTACACCTCTACCAATTTTTTTTTACTTAAAAAGAATATACAATCAAAACCGATATTATTATTACTAAATTCAACATATTTTCCATTTCGTGTTTCACAACATCAGATCTGTTCCATAGGTAACCCCGACCTGTATCGAGGCACCTCCTCTCATGATTAATTCTGTGTAATCTAAATAATAGTTTCAGGTATCATTATAAGAAGGCTTGGAAATACGCAACAGCTAATCAGAGACTTGCTTGGTACATTGAAACTTTGTATGCAAAAATATGTATTATATACAGTTAAAAAATGAGTACACCCTTTATATAATATCTGCTTTTAAAACCCCCTTTTTTGTTAACATTACTGAATGTAATAAAGTAGGTCATCAGTGATGTCACCCCAGCTTCTTTACAAAAATTTCGTGTTGCGCAACATCAGTTCTGTTCTACCAGTAACCCCGACCTGTATCTAGGCCACGTCCTCTTATGATTTGCTCTGTGTAATCTAAAGAATAGTTCATGAGTCCTTATATAATGGCCGGAGATACGCAACAGCCAATTAGAGACTTTCTCGGTACATGTCGATTCTATTTGCACGCACTTTGGTATTTGCTACTACTCCTCTGCATGCGTGAGGTAAGTTGCTTCATTTTCATTAATAAGCCACAACCGATGCCTAATATAGTAGTCAATCTAAATAAAACAAACTTTAGAAGTGAAAAAAATAAGTACACCACTACTGTTGCGTAGGGGCCAATCTCGGTTGTAGTAATAGTAGTAGTCATTCGTTAGCTCAAAGGAAAACACACCAAGTTGTATAGTAAAAAAAAAGAGGTTTATTTCTTTCTAGGCTCGTGGGTTTTTCTTTTCAGAGAGAAGGAGAGAAAGAGAGAGAGTAAGGTCAGGCCGTTCTATCGTAAATCACGTTTCATTGCTACCACTAGACATGGTCACGATGGAGCCCCAACAAACACAAGTCCGGCGAAACAGAGACGGAATTTTCTTTACTTTCGTTTGTGGTCCTGGGGAAGGTCACATCCACTTCCGTTCAAAACCTGGAACTTCCATTTTTATTTTTAAATCTAGTTCCGGGGTCATTGGTTAGTCAATGGCTATATTTTAAGAGTAATATTCAATTACATTCATAATGAAACTGCTAAGATGAATGGACATTATTTATTTAAAAAAAAATTAATACCCTGTCCAGTGGCCAAAAGGCTGGTGGTGGCGCCAGTCTTGCTTATGGCCACTAAAACTGTGTAACCACCCCTGGTTGGCGTCTGATGAGGACAGGATATGGTCATGGGGGGGACAGGATATGGTCATGGGGGGGCCCCTCCCACTCCAAGTCTAACTGGCTTGAATTTAGTTTTCCTTCTCTTAGATTGATTGTCATACTAAGGTTAAAGAGCCCAGTCTGCCCTACTACTTAACCATAATTGGAGGAAGAATAATTGGATTCATACCTTTCCCAAGAGTATTAGTGCTATATGAAATGCAAACAACCCCCCTATGTATTATTTTTATTTATTTATTTAAAAAAATCTTTATTGTGAAATATACATACACAACATTTCAGCTGCTGTACTCTCTGGCCTTATACAGGTGTTCCTTGTAATCCATTGGGGCAGACTACAGATTGCAAAGAACACTTGAAGAAGGCTGGAGGTACATTGTCCGAAACGTTGTGTATGTATATTTCACAATAAGTAAGAAAAGTCGTCGGGGTGACCTAAAGTCGGTATCAGCCAATCAGCAATGGAGTCTATCCCCTATCATTAGCGCTAGACCAAGGAGATTATTTTAGCGTCTGAGGTAGAGCACCGCACAGATCGCTGAGTTGGCAAGGACCGGTATCAACTAGGAACCTTGTGGCTTTTAGCCAAATGCTCTACTGATTGAGTTAACTCAGCCCTTTCATTTCACAATAAAGATGAGGATAACAATGTGAAGAATCAAAATAATACATATCAAGCCTCATCTAAACAAAATCAGACAAATAGCCTTGTTCAGGATTGAACTCTGGTTTGTTTTAGTTCATTCTAACTGTTATACCGTGTGGGTGTGGGTGTTATTTGATTTTAGAGAGGACTTGTTAATTCAGCTTAGCAATTGCTACATTACTCTGTTCACCTTGTATTTTTGCTTAGTAAACCTTGTATATTTTCCTTTTCTTTTTTTTTAATTTCAGACAATATAATGGTTGGGGACAAAAGACTGACCTGAATAATGTTGATGAAGTCATTGCTGACCACTCTTTTACAGTGCTTGACCACTATAATTCTGATCTAAATTTGGCAATTGATCTTGATGGGTAAGTTCATTTGACTACATATCACTTTATACTTTATACAAAAAACAAGCACAGCTGACTATGTTTATGCTATCATAACTTATATATATAATATATAAGAGAGTAGGATTACTTAATTGAAGAAAGATTTATGGATTTATCAGGAGAGACTAAAATAAGTTTCTAAAGTGCCAGAATACTATTTATCTTTAGTAATAAGATAACAAAAATAAACTAGAATTTGTCATATAGTACCTAAATAATGACAATGGGAATTTTCTGTTTTTCTATAAATAATGTCAGATGAAACATGGAGAAGAGAAACAACAAATCTTATGGGACTAATTAATTCCACCAAGCAATTACTAAATTACTCTGTTCCTTATATCTTGCTTAGTAAACCTTTTTCTCTATCAATAGCAATTTATTTGATGGGCGAGTTGATTTGACTTCATAAATTCTTACATATCACTTTAGACTTTTGATATTAAAAATGATATTAATTATTGTCTATAGTACTAAATATATGAGCATGGAATTGTCTATTTTTCCTATAATGTCTGATGAAACTCTGAAGAGAGAAACAACAAGATCTCACAAGACTTGTTAAATTCAACCTAGCAATTGCAAATTACCCTATTCACCTTTGCTTAGTAAACCTTTTTCCTATCCTTAATACTCGTATTTCTTTCTATTATTTCTCTCTTAGCTCTTATACTCTAGTAAGAACGGTTATCAAATTATTTCTGTAATAGAAGCTTTGGCTGTGGCAGTTAAAAATTAAAGATTCAGACAAAAAAGCTGGAGTGTGTGTGTGTTACCGTTTTTATTTATTATTTTTTTCCAGCTATGGAGCTTATCCTCTTACAGAACCTGAAGGATTTTTGTTTTTGTTGGGGCAGGAACACGAGCCACTTATGGTGTACTCGTGGAAAAGTAAGTAGTAACCTTTATATAAATTTATCAGTTCAGAAATTTAAAAAAAAAAAGTTATTAACAGCAACCTTCAATTAATAGTTATATATATATATATTCAAACCCTACGGACGAGCAGGATGTGGCACAAGGTTAATTTCTTGTGGAGTTTAACAGGTTTGAATTCAGAGTTTTCCTTCTCCTAGACTGGTTGCCTTACCAAAGTTAAAGAATCCAGCCTACCCTACTATTTGCCCATAACTAGAGGAAGAATAGTTGGATTCATACCTTTCCCAAGGGTATTAGCGCTATATGAAATGCAAACAGCTTGTCTAGGATTTGAACTTGTCATATCTGTTTCCTATGATGATAACCATTAACCACGTCCTCCCATTGATTATTTAAATTTGATGCCCATAGAATGGAAATCTAAAGTCAATTTTTCACGTTATGATTAAGAGAGAAGAATCAAGGGGGGGGGGTCTCCTGAGTATGACACTAAGCGGCATCTGTAGTTCTGCAACCTGGGAAAGTGTGGAGTATCCCTTCATTGCTATTACTCTGTGAGTTCACTATAAAGTATTTTTACGGAGGAGTCTGTCTGCAGACATGCAAGATGGTGTTACTCTAACCATTGCATTGGCGTTGCGATAGGATGGTCTCAATTAGTTCAATGTGTGCTCTGCTAATTTCTAAGTGGGGGATTTTTGTGCCACCACTTTATGCCAGTATGCGTTGAACTCACAGATAGCACCGCGGAGGACAGGAGCTCCCAAAAGCGGTTCAAAGACCTATATTAAGAAAATGCAGAAAAAATGTATCATCACATATTTCAAGCTTGGGAAGATTTGGGCTTTACTAACGGACAGGGTTGGGCGAAACGCCTGCCCGCACAGGAGCTAAGCAGCTCAATATTGATAGTCATGAACACAAATGTAGATGGGAATTTCCCCTGCAATGTGTGTGACTGCATTGCAAGTCCAGAATTGGAATTAACAAGCACACCAGAGGTCCACAACTGAAATATGGAGTGATGTCATTGTCGTCTTGTGACGGACTTCCAAAAGAAAAAGAAAAATTACTCCTACATCAACTGAGCCAGTGTAGTAGTACTTTAGGGTCATCTATGTGAGTCAAATAGATTTCTGTATGTAATGCCTTAAAAATGAGAAAAACACTGTAAGACTAGCATAGATAATCTCACTGAAAAAACTTATAACTAATCACCCTAGACATATAAATCTTAACAATCTGTTGGAGAATTTATTAAGTCCAGAGCGCCGATTCCTATAAGGATATATAAAAAAATGGCTCAAAATGAGACCTTTGCACTAAAAGTTTACCTGCTAATCTTCTTAAAATCAAAGATTTACATATGTTTACATTTAATTTTAAACAAGGTTATCGTTTGGATGAGATTAATGAAACTAATTGGACCTTACACCGGACCGAGGTTTGGGAAGAGGTAGGTTATATAGGACTACTTAAGAGCATAAATTATTATTGTATTTTCTGCATAGAAATACTTGATCATCTCTACAACTAAATCTATTTTACTGATTAGATTAAACATTGAATCTATAATTATTATAGGATTGTTATTAAGTTTCACTTAAAAACACTAATTAGTGTGTAACCAATCATCAATTTATAAGATGACAAATAATTTACTATGAATTATCAATGTTATTAATAATTAGATTAGGCAATTACTGAAAACCCAATAAACTGTGTACAATAATATTTGTCATTTCAAATAGGAATATATTGATTACTATAAAGCTGTGTGCAAAACACGAGAGAAAGAAAACTCCTTAAAAAAAACTACTCAAAAAAATGTAAATAAATGTTACAATTTTCTCCTGAAATTTTTATAGCATGAGGCTTGATATTTAAGTAATTATTGGACATTAATTCGAGACTAATATGATCCTCATCTTCATATTGTTATCTGTACAACGTATTCAGGCCGATGTGCCAAATGGAACACAATAGCAGATATAAAGGGTCAGCGTTCAAGACAATCTAATTGATAGTTATCGTTCTTAGAGCAGTTCAACTCCTGGTTTCAGAGGCAACGTTAACAATAGAATCAATAATTAACACAGCTTAACACCAGTTACCCACTAGCGTTACAGTGGAATAGTAAGGATCACTCCAGCATGACTGAATAAAGGGTATACGTTCAAGTTCCGTGAATGGCTCCGAACTTACGACAAAAAGGTTCCTGAGGCTTGACAACGAAGGCTCTTCAAATTACGAGACAAGAGTCGTTCACTGAGTCTGACAACGAAATACCTGCAAGAAGGCTGGAGGCACATCGACTGACAACGTCATGTAAACAATAAAAAAATGAACCGATGAAATAGTCGAATAATATAATTACAAATGCTATGTGATTCCCTAAACTTCCTAAGATTCTTCTCCAGACAACACGGTGTTTCCACAAATTTCGCTTCCATATTATTAATAAAATTGGTTACACTATTAACCATATTTCGTGGTCCCGAATAGCTTGATAATCTGGTCATTTGTGACCCCAGTCAAATGGTGCTTTAGAGTCTTTCTTACCAAACACAATCATATATATTAATATGTAACTACTAGTAATAATCTATTATCCTAATTCAAAAAAAAAACAAAAGGAAAAGATTCTCTTTCAGGTTTTCTTTATCTAAAAAGACCCCTTTTTCTCCCCCTTTACTTTTAGGGCTGTTTATTGAAGTTCATAATAACTGAGAATCATTCCTTGAATTAAGAGCATGACCACTAACAGAAGACGAGAGATCCTCATGTGATCAGACTTGGTCTGATCAGTTGACAGTATGCTGGTTTCACAATATGAAGTTTGTTTTTTTTTTTTTTTTTTTTTTTTTTTTTTATAATTCGGAAAACTGTTGAGGTAGCAGGTTAACATTTTTAAAATGACAGGCTCTATTCTATTTATAAAGAAAATTGATTTGCTTAAAAACCTGTATCTATAACCTAACTATATATATAACTATCAGCGGCTACCAGGCGATCGCCCTGGGATAAGAGGGGGGTCATAAAAGTTTACGTCCCGTAGAAGAATCCATTATTTACTGAATTACGAGTTGAAATCCATCATGGAATGCCCATATGTTACAAAAAAAAAAAAAAACTAAGACCTACTGCAATTAGACTCAGCATAACTCGAAAGACAATGTAAATAATTACATATAAATAGCTTAAAATTGGAAAAAAAAATCCATGCCTGTTACTTTAAATTTTTATTTTTTTTAAATTATATGTCACGAATCATAAATCAAACTCTTTAATAATTTCTGACTCAAAACCAGCCTGGTGATATATTAATGTGTATATATATTTACTTGTCATTAAGTGGTTTTTATTTTTCAAAGTTTCACTCCGGGACATACATATACACACACTGCCCTTTATTATGTAATAGATATAGATGTAACAGTAGGGTATGCAAAAACAGCCGTTGGCTGGAGCTTGATTCGCTGACTGCCCTCTCAGAGGGTTAGCACCCCCAAACCCAATGGGAGCACCTGTTGACCTGTGGGTGGGTAATCTGTTGATGCTTCAAGGACAGAACTTTTGGTAGATGAGCCAGTCCATGAATGCAACACCCACTTTGACCCTTTTACCTAGGCCTTCAGATGAAAGTGTTCGGGAGGCCCCACCTCTGGAACAATCAGCTGGTCATGTCCAAGCCCTGGCACCCTATATAATTGTCCCGACCTATCCCTCACATATAGCAATCCAACCCTTTTTAATCATTCTGTGCAGGAAGCGGTGGCTGAGGCTCACATGTCCTAGGAATGACCTAACAACTCTAATCTGAATTAGGTGAGTATCACAGTTATCGGAGGTCTGGAGAATGACGGTTGACACTTCAACCACCAATTAGCATCCCTGGTCTACATCTCATTCGAGTACTCTCTGACCGCGAAGTGTTAGTACCTGCTTACGGAGTCCCATCTAGGGTTAAATAGAAGAATTAGTTTACTAAAAAAATTATGTGTTTACAAAAAATTGTAGGATTCTGCAATGGTTAGCAGCTAGATTTGAGAACATTAGTTAGTGAATTCAGGTTACTCACTTGGGGCGCCCATACTATTGGCCTCATTGTGCACACATTAAGCTAAGCTTAGTAACATAACATATCGCTTGAATAAAATATGTACTAAATAAAAAAGACACCGAAGCAGAAAAACCTATTTACAGCCTTGTCATTCAATGCGGAAGTTTTATGATGCTTTTTCTCAAGAGTCTGGACAGTTCCTATACAAATTCAACTCACTTCAATTGAAATGTCTATCAAAGTTCTAGAACAGGTTGTTCTCAACAGGGGTCACATCCGGGACCCCAGGCTTGAAAATTCTTGAGGGACCAGGCAAGCAAAATGTATTTAACATATAAAATTAACAAATGGGATTTTTTAAAAAACTGAATGCACACTTGGAAGGGCTCCATCAGCAGTAAAATAAGGCGTTAAAAAGGGGTCCACATGGTAAAAACAAAAAAAAATCTGAGAACCCATTGGTTTAGAAAGAACTTGATCTCAGGTAATGAATATAATACAAATTTGTTCAGTAGTAAGTAGATCAATTAAAATAATTAAGACAATCCAAAGATGGAAATTTTTAAAACTTGCTTTTATTCTTAAAGCAAGCAACGGGAGAAGATGATTGCGTGACTAGCCCCATTACCCCCAACCCTGAACCTGTCGGTATTTTAATGACTGTTCAATGTTTTATAATGATTCCTATCTTGCATAATTACTAACCATAATGCTGAAGCTATGGTTTTTCTGTTCTGGTGTCTTATTTATTACTAATTAATGTCATTGTTATGTTTTTATCTTTTCGCATACTGGAAGACCTTATTAACATCACCATTCATATAGATCATGTAATACATCGTCAATTCCTTTTAACGCTTTGAACAAACCTGATACTGACTTGTTTTATTAATTGTGCTGGTGGAACACATTCCTTTTCTCCCTGCCATACTTCTTTTAATGACTTTCAATGTTATAATGAATCCATCTTGAATACTAACTAACCAATTAATTCTGAATAGTCTATAAACGTTTCATCTTACTATTGTGTTTTTATTTCATTAACAAAAAATCAAAATTGATAATTTTGGCTTTTGGCTTCAAATTTTAATAGCAAATCTTTGAAATTTCCTTTTTATTACTGCATTCTACCATTCCTATTTTTAAATTTTTTTTTAAGCGGGAACATCAGAACATTTCTTTTGGTAAATGCGGTACCGGGATTTCTGTTAGCTTCAACAAGTTTTTTATCCTTCATAATAAATGATCAGAATGAATGAAAAACAAGCTTTTTGGTGAGTTGGCGACGAGTGCCAATTTTAGAAGTTAATCTAATTAGGATATTGATCGCACATCACCCAAATCTACTATTAACAATTCTAAAACTAAGAATAACAGGGCCAATTATCTGGGTTTTGGGACCAGGCCCCCATACACACTTTCGAGAGCCACTATCACCAACGTGGGGCGTGAAATTCTCATGCTTACTTCCTTAACAAATCTAACTCCCACATAAAACAAATATGCTCCTATTCGCACTAAAGCTGGTAGTATCCCTTCTTGTTCTTTTCCAATTTCTTTCTCTGGACTCATGTTCTTGTACTTTTACCAAAAATTCTACCCCCCAACCTAGTACTCTAATAACCTTATCTCACATCTGTTATCTCTTTGACCTACTATGATACATAGTATTTTAATCTCTTCTCCCTTTGCTTCTTTTTCTAACAGAGAAGGAAGATCTTTATGTAAACCAACTTGGCGAAACCGTCCTCATTAGATCTCCAATTAGTAGTCCCTTTTCATCAGAGGACAAATCACGAAATGCTTTTACATACTCCATCTAGTTGAATGCATGCGTTTCAACTATTGCAATGGAGAGCTTAACTGCAGTCCCCTATTGTTCTTCTTACTGAGAAGACTTCGAAACCAATAGCGCATAAGACCGCCCCATCTTGATTCCAAGATTGTTCAAATCTCTTCACACGAGAAAAACACAATGCTATTTTCAATCATCATTGTTACATGCAAATGGTATTCTTTATACACTCCATACCAAAACAATCTCATTAAAATGTCTCTTTTTATAAAGTACAACATGAAGTCGATTAAATAATATATCGTTACGCAAAGGGTACATTTTTTTATTTGGTCAGGAATTTTAATTATAAATCAGTTCAAGAGTATTACTCCCGATATAAGATCTGAGAATTTCCAAAGAAGACAAGATGAGGTCCCAACTAGTAAAATTGAATGAGCAGAACACAATCTACTTGTAACCTGTGTAATTCATTTCTAGAAATGTTAGAATGCTAAACTTTCACAGTTTTAGCTTTGAAAATGAAGAGAAGTAAAAAAAAGAAAGAACACTGGGACACCTGGAATATGATTTCTTACTAGTACATCCTTTTAACGATAGCCTGTTTTGATTGTTCTTTTTATGCTGGTTAAACGGCCTTTTTTAAGAGAATACGTAGTTCTCGATTTCAAATCATTCTTTTGTCTATTGATCAGGTATTAGTTAACAAGAACTAATTGAAACCATAATACAAACTTAAGTTAAGAGACAAAATTGTTTGCCATGTTATTTAATGATGAGAAAAAATTGATAAAGAATTTGTGTTATGCATATAAATATATATATACTTGCATACAAATAGCATTCAAAAAATAATAACTAAAAAAAAAATGTAAGATTAAACATCAATGTATATGCATTACCTAGGAACAGGTGACATCTGCCAATTAATCAATACTATTTTTCTGTTCACTCGGTTATGTTTCTCAGCCCTAAAGTATTTAATATAGCAAGATCAATTTTTCATGATTTTCTTATATATACAATAAATATCCTATGTAATTCTGCAGATACATGGATGTTTTCGTCTCACCAAAGTTTTATGTAAAGATATAATATTTAGTTTCTGTGTGAGAGATTCCAGGAGGATACATTTTTTAAAGATATTTAATATTAATATGCTGTTTGAGAATTTTCTAAGTCCAGAGCCCATTCCATCTAAGGATTATATCAATAAAGATGAGTAAAAAATGGCCTTTTCAATTAATTTGAAAGTTAAATATCATGTTATTTACAGTTAAATCTCAAGACTTCTAAATATGATTTGAATATGATTTTTAAACAAAGGCTTAATTTCATTTGGAGAGTAATATTAGTGAATAATGAATGTGACTTCTGGCCAGGTATGAATTGAGTGTAAGAGTATTAAGGACATGTTTTAGGAGTTAACTTTGTTTGTTTGTTTGATTTTTTTTTGTTGTGTTTTATATTTAACCTTATTTACCATGCAATCTGGCAATAGACATGTACCGAATGATGCTAGCTATTATGTATCATATCAACAATCACTGAATAGATAAGATGTATTCATATTTAAGTGTGTCATATTGCTCATTTTAACTTCCATATCCATATTATATGAAAGACTGACTCGGCATTTTGAGGTGAATAGGAAGATAGTTATACATGAGATAGATAAAAAAGATAAAATTGGTTATTATTGAAAGTAACATGGATTGTTCAATAATTGTATGATTGAATAATTTTTTTTTTGTTTTTTTTTTTTTTTTTTTTTTTTTAATCTTCCTCCTTAATTTTTGAATCAAATTTTTAACCAATACTTTGTAGAGTTTAAAGTGAATAATTGTCAAACTTGATGCTTTGTTTGACAACTCTTCGGACATTTGTTTATATTGACACAATGTCCCTTTGTGACTGACGGGTTCAGACCTTACAGGACCTTTATAAGAACAGCAGACTGTGAGGTGAGTCTTTTTTTTTTTTTTTTTTTTTTTTTTCAAATTCGATACTGCGCACTATAGGTAAAAAAAAAAAAAAAAACAATATTCCCAGAACAGCTATTCGTGCAAGTAACATGAAATGAGGCATGAAAAGGGAGTTATGTTTGTGTGGAGTCAATCCCTTGATAATATCGTTGAAGTCCTCCTTGTGGTCTTGTCTTAATATAATTTAGTAAATACAACAAATGGAGGAAAAAGGACACACCTTGGTTTGTCTCTAAATGACTTCTAGGTATTTTTATTTAACTATACCTTTTTGTGGCAACTAGGTAAAGCAAGTTAAATATAACGAGAAATGGGTGATAAAGTCAAGATATCGCCAATCGCAGCAAGGAGGTCTATTCCCTTTTCGACTATTCTAAGAACTCAAGGAGATTATTTTTGAGTCTAGGTGGTTCACATATCTTACATCAAGCTCTTTAATTTACCGACAGATCCCTGTGCTACTCATAGGCTGGAGTTGGCGAGAGCAAGGATATCGAACAGAACATTGTGGTTGTTTCAAGTGCGAACTGAAGCACTCCCATATAATCAATTCTTCAACCGCAAAAAGTCCCCTTTAACAGTATTTTGCTCAATCAGGTCAAAGTTCCTCACTCCACGTACGTGTCACTATCACTTTAGAAGATCAACAAAACTTGGACCTTGGTGTGTGAAAGTAGACTTAAAAATAAGTTAAATGCCTCCCCACGAATCTTACATTGGTGCTAATCAACACATGCCCAAACTGCTGCGGAATTTGCATATCAACAGGAGTTGCAGTGTCTGCCTACGACGCCATCCTCACAACGAGGAAGCCTGCGAGTTCAATATATCGAGTCACTCGTTACATCCCCCATTGGAGGTAGGGAATCCTCAATTCCCATCACCACTCGCCTCGTGTTCTCTGTCACAGAGGTTCCATCATGGTGCTCAATTGTGGAGCAAGCTATTTTCTCGCAGATCTTACTACCTGAAATAACGAGCTTTTAGCAATTACTGAGTTCACCAGTATTAAAAAATGTTTAACAGCAAGCTTGCATGTGAGACTAGTCTATAGCTCGATATAAACCAAGCAAAAATGGCAATATCAGTAAAGTTAAGAGAATAAACAAGATCATTCACTAAGAGAATAAAGCATTTTCAGGTTACAATTTGAACTAATGTATTTTGTGGTGGTTCTGCATGTGCATTGAACTGTCATTTTTAATAATCTAATTGTCTCCTCTATGCGAGAAAACTTGACAGCTAATTAGAATCCATTTAAAGGCATAAACAAGGATTTTTAAAGATACTTGGGTTCAATTAATGACCTCAAAAATGTAAAAAATTTAATTAAATAATTGGTGATTATACTTTTATTCATTAAATTATAAACTGAAAATATTAGTAAATTTCGCGTTATTTCCCTGGATTCTTTTTTTTTTTCTTTCTGCGGGGTGGAATTTAGGTCTGTTAGTTTATTCACAAATTTTTGTGTCAACCTTTTTACAAATACTTACTTGTAGAAATGAACTATTAATTTTTATGTTTGTTTTGTTTCAAGATGAAATATGATGTTGCTTCGGGGTTGCTGCTAAGAACCTAGGAATAAAAAAACAAAAGTAAATCTTGAAACGATACACATCATTGCGAACTGATAACTTATTGACAAAATGCGAGTTGATGGGTTGGCCAAGAAGCGAAACCTATCACGGACGATGGGAAGTTCCCTTATTCAAAATCTTTCAAAATGTCTCAATAATTGTTCAAATTTGGTAAGACATATCCAATTCTTTATTTTTTGTTTCAATTCTTTTTCTCTTTCGAATTTAAGATAATTGGAGGAAGAATAATTTGGATTTCATTCTGAAATTTGCTTCCAGTTTAGTTCTAATATTTGTTATTTTTATTGTTTTCTTTAGATTTCTTTGTTTTATTTTGTTTTCCTTTTTCAATTTGTTTCAGTTCCAGTCGTAAGACGAACTATATTCTTGATCAGACAAATGTCTATTGCTTCGGCTCTCAGAAATAAAAATTGAAGCATTTCGATGGTTTCCAGCAATTGCTTGGGTCCTGTACTCTTAAATGAGTATGAGTTTTTGAACGCAGGGTCAATAAAACGAACAGTTGAAGATGGGTAATTTTTTCAATCAGCTACTTGCTGATGCTGCGGACAGATGTTTCAATTTATTAAATTTTTTTTTTTTTTTTATTCTTTTTTTATTTTTATTTTTTTAGTAGTGAGAAAGATTTTCTAATTGGCATTTTAATTTTTTTTTTTTTTTGTAGATGAATTTCTTTCAACAGAGAATTCAATTTTGAAATTAATATTCTCTGTGTGTCTTAATTTCATAATAATTACATGCATTAGTATTTTTTTTTTTTTTATTACTTTTTTATTTATTAAGAAATATTTTCATGTTAGGCAATGTATAATTCTTGAATCTTCTAGAAATTGTAAAATAGGTTTTTTTTTTTTTTCTTTTTTTGAGAGAGTTGTGAACCTCGCCTATACATCTCAGTGTTATCACCAATTTCCTATTGTTTGGCTGTGATGTTTTTGCGTGTTGTTGTGGTTGCATGGTCAATTTCTTGAATCTTCCTGGGTTACATCTCATGTGATTAAAATCATATCGTATAATATCGCAAATGTGGAAGGTGATAAAACCTGGATAATTTGGTATAGCTGGAGGAGTGTGAGCCCAAGGCTCTTTATACTTGATATCTGACGGCTATCACAAGCGGAGTCCCACAATTGTGATACCGGGCACCATATTTCCGAAACCGTGGAGAAGTAATTTTCCTTCAATGATCTCGATGTTATAGTCAATGTTATATACTCTTTTTTGAAAATGTCTAATAGGCAAACAAAAAAAATGTTTTGTCATTTTTTTTTTTTTTTCTTTTATTTTTTTCAGTGCAGGTTTTAAAAAATAGTTATTCCTCACAAATTGGCTAAAAATCCAGGGTTATGGGGTGGGGTTATACGTTAATGGGGTGAGTAATCTATTTTGCATAATGTTTTTAAAGCCATTGCATGCCTACTATCGTTGGCATCCTTCCGTCATTAAGAGAAAGCATAATTGTCCACGTTATTTTTATTTTTTTTTTTTTATCTTGAAGTAACGAATGGTCCAATTTTTGTATGGATATCTCTAGCACAGTAGTCCACGCGAGACAAAGGTGAATGCTTCTGAGTGTCTTTGATGCAGTAGTATTTCTCTATTTTCTCTCAGATCGCAAGCCGGCTGCATCAGTTTTTGTTGGCTGCACAGCTGCTGTTATATTTATTTATTTATTTTTTTGCCACACAGTACACATGTATGTGGGTATATATATATATATATATAAATGAATAAAGAGCACCTACAATTTTTTTATAAAAAGTTAATTTTCTTTTAAACAAGATTGTAGGATTTTATTCTTTTAGTGGAACGTTATACAATTGGGTAGGTCATTTTGGAACTGTAATGTTCCTATGTGGCAAAATTGTAAATTAATATAAACAATTACCACATAAAATATTTTTCTTCAAAACTTTGTCTTCATTTGAGGAATATATTTCAATCTTTTAAAATGTTATTCCTGTTACAACTTGATTATTAGAGGAAAAGCAGCATATCGAAGGTGTCGGTTGTTTTGTTAGGGGCGGGGGGACATTTTTCAATTTGAATTCTAGTTATAATATTTTATTCGTTTCGTTTAAATGACAACCTTATCTGTTTTAAATATTGAAATTGCCATAGTTTCTGGTCTAAATTTTGCGAAAACAAGGATTTTTGGTAGCATTTTCAGTAGACGTGATCTTTGATGCTATTTCCTCAAAAATAAGAGATCTAGTTTTTGGTATTAGTATTCAGTATACTAACACACAACTCTTTTTGTATCCCTGTACAATTTGATATTTTTTTAAAAAGTGAAAAATCAACCTACCCTATTATACAATAAAAACTGATATCATTAGGTATTATTTATTACTGATATCCAACAGCATTGATATTCTCTCACCAAAAAATATTTATGTTGGTTGTTTAAAAGAATAGTACGACCTCTTTCATGCATGTCAGTGTAGAGTGTTTCAGCTGCGAACCACAAGTTTCTGGGTTCGATACCGGCCCTCACCACTCTGCATATGAGTAGCACAGTGTATCTGTGCAGTAAAGTGACGAGCTGATGGTAGGTGTGGTGCTCCGTTTAGACGCTAAAAACAATTTCCTTGGTCGTAGCGCTAGTGAAAAGGGGAAAAGACCCTCGCTGTCTGACTGATACCGACTTTAAGCCACCCCGACGGTTTCACTTTTTACTTGACACAAATTTTGGATCCAGGAGTGTTGCAATTTTTTTTGGGGGGCTCTCCGTCTCCAAAAGCTCCTTCCAGCGAACGTGATGTGAAATCATTTTTAGGTGCTCAGTCTTACAGCATAAACTACTTGTATGAAAGTCGTTTCCCCCCCCTCCAGGACTTAATGGATGGACACCCACCTCCAACCACTCACCTGACAACTACTATCAGGTAACATAAATCCACTATTTCACCTGTGATTATTCAAGGGAGAACAACGAACGAAGGAAGGAAGAAAAGAACAAAAGAAAGGTGTGGTGGTGATAAAAATAGATGGTTTGAATAGGAGATACTAGTAGAGCTACCCAGCATTGCCTGGGATTCAAAAAGTTGAAAATAAATCTCTTATAGATATTAATATATAGATTATTAATTTCTTTTAATCATAATTTTATTTTAATTATTTTTCATTATATTTGTTTTATAATAATGTAATTTATTGTGTACAGTGCTCAGGTGCACCACAACTCATCAAAGTCTCATGTTAGGTACACAGAATAATGTTGTGCCAGGAACATGAACAGTTCACAGTAGTAATTGGATGTATGTGTGTGCATGTGTATGGGAGAGTGGCATCAGGTATAGTGTTGGCGGACTACAGGAAGCATGGAGGCTTTGAAAGTTTCAGTGCTTCGGCAGCCTACAACAGACGCGGCAGTTTATTCCATGTCTCCGCAATTCTGAGCGTGAAAAAATGTTTCTCGAAAGTCACGTGAACAGTTTATAATCTTTTATTCTTTATATATGTTGTTAATGGAGGCGCATGGCTAATGGTTATCGTCGTAGGAAATGGACTCGTCGATCCGANGCTCAATTCCTGGACGAAGCTGTTTGCATTTCACATGGCGCTAATACTGTTGGGAAAGGTATGAATCCAATTCTCCCTCCAGCTATGGGTAAATAGCAGGGCAGACTGGGCTCTTTAACCATGGCTAGGTAACCAGTCTAGGAGAAGGAAAACTCTGAATTCAATCCTGTTAAATTCCGCTTAAGAAATTGACCTTGTGTCGCTTCATGCTCGTGCGGAGGGGTTGGTAAATATGTATATATGTTTTTTTTAAGTTTATTTCTATTGTTTGCTTTGTTTTACGGCATATCAACTTCAGTGGGTTATTTAATGTCGACAAAGTTTTGAAATAAATTCATTCTTAATGGATACTCAATTATTTTTATAAACACATTTTTCTCTTTAACCTATAGATAGAACCCTAACATGTACTACCACACTGGGCATGTTGTAAAGGGGACGAATCACACTGGACTGTGAGATGCTGAACTTGCCTGATACTCTCCAAGTTCACCTTGTATTTTTGCTTAGTAAACCTTTTTCATTATCCTCATTACTCTATTACTTTTAATTCGCTGTGACTTGTATAGTCAGTCTACTTTGCGATACAAAAATGGGACAACTAACTTGTGGTTTTCTCACCAAAGAAGATTTGGACCTGGTTCCCGGCAATGCCGTGTCTGTGCCAATACTCATGGTGTAATCAGAAAATAGTCTCTTCATGTGTAGAAGATGTCTTAGAAACTACTCCAATGACATTGGATTCAAGAAGTTGGATTAAAATGTTGATTCCTTGAAGATTCCAGAGATGCTGATGAAGGTTTGGTTTGTTTTGTTTTACGGCATATCAACCTCAGTGGGTCATTTAATGCCGATAAAGTTTTGAAATAAATCAATTCTTAATGGATAATACAATTTTTTTATAAATACATTTTTCTATTTAACCCATAGATGGGACCTAACAGGTACTACCACTCCGGGTCAGAGTGGACCAGGGAGCAATGGTGATGAATGGGGTGCTCCACATTCCCCAAACCTCCAAAACTGGAACCTCACCATCAGATAGAGTTTAACGACATTCCCAGGACATGTAGACCCACAGCCACCACCTTCTAGCACCCATATGATAAAAAGGGGTTGGGGCCTGCCATAAGGGCAATAGGTTTGGGAAGAGATGCTGAAACCTCTTTCATCTCATTTATTCCAATTTATAATGGAAATTCAATAAATCACTTGTTGTGTTTCTTGTCCTGGGTAGGACATTAAACTGCATCTAATGGTGAAGTTCCAATTCTGGAGCTCTGGGGAATGTGGAGTACCTCTTCATCACCATTGCTGCCTGGTCCACTTTGACTCAGAGTGGTGGTACCTGTTAGGGTCCCATCTATGGGTTAAATAGAAAAAAGAATTAGTTTAAAAACGTGTTTTAAAAAAAATTGAGTTTAAAAAAGATTAAATACACATCAAGAATGAATTAAGCAAAAACGTCTTCTGCATAAAATAACCCAATGGGTTTGATATGCCATAAAAACCAACCCACCAACTTGTGTTTCTTTCTATTATTTAACTGATATTTGGGTTACGACACACTCGGTGCCCCATTCTCTTGATCTTGTGCCAAACTAAGCTAAGTGTGCCTAGTGTGGTATAATGGTTAGTAAGCTTGTTTAGCAGACCATTATGAATGAGTGTGATTCTCACTGGGTGCCCCATTCTACTGGCCTTCTACCTGACTAAGCTTCATAAATAAATATTAGGGTATCTTAAAAAGTAAGTAAAAGTAAAGTCTTTGGGGTGGCCTAAAGTCAGTATCAGCCAGACAGTGCAGGAGTCTATCCCCTTTTCACTAGTACTAGACAAAGGAGATTGTTATTTTAGTGTCTGAGGCAGAGCGCCACACTTACAATCAGCTCCTCACTTTAACGCAGAGATCCCTGTGCTACTCATACGCTGAGTTGGTGAGGGCTTGAGGGCTAGTATTGAACCAGGAACCCTGAGGTTCCCAGCTGAACACTCCACCAACTGGATTGAGTGTGATTCTCACTGGGTGCCCCATTCTACTGGCCTTCTACCAGACTAAGCTTCATAAATGAATATTAGGTTGCCTAGTATGGTATAATAGAAAACTAGTCTATCAAACCATTATGAGTGAGTGTGATTCTCACTGGGTGGTATAATAGAAAACTAGTCAAGAACACCATTATGAGTGAGTGTGATTCTCACTGGGTGGTATAATAGAAAACTAGTCAAGAACACCATTATGAGTGAGTGTGATTCTCACTGGGTGCTCCATTCTACTGGCCTTCTACCAGACTAAGCTTCATAAATGAATATTGGGTACCTAGTATGGTATAATAGAAAGCTAGCCTAGCACACCATTAAGAGTGAGTGTGATTCTCACTGGGTGGTATAATAGAAAACTAGTCAAGAACACCATTATGAGTGAGTGTGATTCTCACTGGGTGGTATAATAGAAAACTAGTCAAGAACACCATTATAAGTGAGTTTTATTTTCACTATGAGACTCGTATTTCCGTCTTTGTGCCAACTAATCTAAATTTAGTAAATGACGGTAAGCAGAAAATTCAGGTTCAGCAAAATCCGGTTTGCCTAAACAGTGAATTATTATTTGCTCTTGACTGAAGAAGGAAATCAACTATTTAATTACATAGATATTTTAAAGCAGGATTTTCCGTTTAGTGACTAGGCACGCCGACTGCTATCAGGACTTTAAAATTCTGTTGGAAGATAAGAAAGATAGCATGGAGATTTGGGTTAAATCGAACTTAACGGATCTAAATTCCACCATCGTATGTTACCCCACCGAAAAAAAACAAAAAAACAAAATTCAGGGAATTAACCGAATTTAATGAAATTTTCAGTGTTGATATATTAAGGAATAAAAGATATATTGTATCAGTTATTTCATTTAAAATCTTTTATATTTTTTCAGGTCAGTTAACTTTGAAACACATATCTTTGAAGCGTAACACAGATTCTCAAATATACGTGGTTCAAAGTTAACTGACCTGAAAAAATGTAAAAGTTTTTGAATAAAATAACTGATGCATTATATCTTTTATTCATTAATATATCAGCACTGAAAATTTCATTAAATTCAGTTAATTCCCAGATTTTTTGGTATTTTTTTCTTTCGACGGGGTGACATACAATGTTGGAATTAAGGTCCGTTAAGTTCAATTTAACTTAGATTTCTGTATTTGATAGGATTGTCTTTGTACTATCAATTCAATGCTGAGCTAAAAATGCTATTTAATTGATTTTAATGGCATGTCAACCTGTCTAGGGTTATTTTATGCCTTGAGATTAGAGAATTACATTCATTTTATGTTTATATTATATTTGTGTAGTTGTTTCTTGAAAGTTTTTTTCTTTGCAAAACACTCTGACCCGGAGTGGTATTACCTGTTAGGGTCCCATCTACGGGTTGAATAGAAAATTTGTTTACAAAAAAAATTGAGTTTTAAGAGATTTTCTTATCTGTAAAAGTTTTTAGCTGTCTTTTTCTGAAAATTAGACACGGTCAAAAAGAAAAAAAAATGCTGGAAACTTTTGCACTTACCTAATATTGTGTAAAATTTTGTAAATTATATCTTAATGTAATGGAGATCGTGTGTGTGTCTGTCTGTAACCGAAACTATATCACTACTCAAGTCACAATTCCCTTAGTTATTTACGTCACATTCTCCATGATTTTATTTTTTATTTAAATGTCAATTATTAACAAAATTGGTTTACATTATCAATACTGTTCACCAT
Organism: Doryteuthis pealeii; assembly: GCA_023376005.1. Classification (NCBI taxonomy): domain Eukaryota; kingdom Metazoa; phylum Mollusca; class Cephalopoda; order Myopsida; family Loliginidae; genus Doryteuthis; species Doryteuthis pealeii. The sequence continues at coordinate 20,996,614 of CM042173.1, forward strand.
ATCTACATACTAATAACATGCAATCGTATTTATATATACAACAAAATAGCGGTTTACAGTGTGAACGGGAAGGCTAATTTGCATATTGATATCAAAAATTTTATTTTAATAAATATGTGCTTAGTATTGATTTTTAATTATTTGTTTTTATCTTAATGAATATGAGCAAAAATCTCTATAATAAATCTAAAAAGAAACCCATTAACAAGAAGAAATAACTGTAATTTTATTCTTTACCTCCTATTTTAACTAAACAGTTAAATTATGAAAATTTATCTATGAAAGACAAGAGTGATGGAAGAGTAAGTTTCAGTTTTTCTATTTTTTTTATTATACCCCCTCTGTTTCAAATCATTTTATCTGCATTCCTATTTAGTTTCATTAGCCTTTCTAATTTAATATAATATTTTATTACATTAAAACTTGTATACTTGCACGCAGAGGGTGCATATATTTGCTAGTAATTATAATTTTCAGTCAAGTGTTTTAGAATTTAAAATAATCTGTATATATTTTCTAGCAGTCAGGCTACATTTACTGCCCGAAATATTATATCATGATATTTGAGAAATGGTTTCTTGTTTTTTTTATGACATACAAAATTCTGTACAATCTTTTTGTTTTAAAGTTAATATGATAACCCAATTTTGGGTTATGTGTTTTTTTTTTTATTATTCTTTGTTTAGTGGGAAGCAAATTATGACTCCAGATTTCTGCTCACAGTTTATCTAGGCTGAGTTATAACAAAAAAACATACACTAAAAATATCTGTGAATAATCTATCATATATATATGTATATATATATATATATATATATATATATATATATGTATATGTATATATATGTATATATATGTATATGTATATATATATATGTATATATATAAGGTCATTAATCATCTTAACAACAGCAACCTTGAGCACCTTTTTGATCTCCATGTTTCTAACACACGTGGGCATGCCTACAAAGTCAGAAAACAGCACTGCTCACGTGACTTTCGGAAACATTTTTTCACACGCAGAGTTGCTGAGACATGGAATAAACTGCACGTGTCTGTTGTAGGCTGCCGAAGCACTGAGTCTTTCAAAGCCTCCATGCTTCCTGTAGTCCGCTGACACTATACCTAATGCCACTCTCCACATACATATGCACACACGCGCACACATACATACATATTACTACTGTAAACTGTTCATGTTCCTGACACTAATACATTATTCTGTGTACTTGACATGAGACTTTGATGAGTTGTGGTGCACCTGAGCACTGTACACAATAAATTTCATTATCATTTCTTTATCATTATCATATATATATATATATATATATATATATATATATATATAGGTCCAAGTGATAACCTACTCGAGTTTCACCATGTTGAGGATCTTCAGGGTTAACTCCACTGTGTAAATCAAGATGTTGGTTGATTGTAGACAATTATATGTATGTGTCTTTTGCTATGAATGGTACATTATGCATAATTATATATATAATATTACATATATATATATTACATATTTATATATATATGTTTAGTTGATACAAGTTTTACCATGATAAGTCAGCGTTATAACAAATATAAAGTGCTCATTGTGTAAGTAGAGCGAATTTATTATTATAGTATGTACAGAAATAACCTACTCGAGTTTCACCATAAGGATCTTCAGGGTTAAATCCACTGAATTAATCAAGATATTAATTAATTACAGCTAACTGCTGGAGTTTATGTTGTAGTTATTTGATAACTACAACATAAACTCCTGCAGTTAGCTATAATTAATCAATATCTTGATTAATTCAGTGGATTTAACCCTGAAGATCCTTATGGTGAAGCTTAAGTAGGTTATTTCTGTACATACTATAATATATATAAATATAGTATCCAATTGCGGCTTTAACATTTCTGTTGCAATGGCATCAGTAAATAATCCAAAAGTGCTCAATATATTAAAAACATAGAGCAGTAATAATAATAATGATATTATTAGAGGGAAAATTAAGGTTCTACCATGGTTTCAGTTGAAATGATTTCATCAGGACCCTACCCTACGTCTAACTAAGTCGATGTAATTCTTTAGTTAGATTAAAGATATTTTTTGGATAATAACTGTTAAACGCTACACTATTTTTCTCTCAATTTTTGCGTGCGGCCTGCACATGAAAATCGAGAGAAAAACAATGTATCGTTCCACACGTGTATTCATTCCTTAGTTCTCATTTCTGTATTGTTATCAATTTAATTATAATTATAAATAATAGTTAGTAAAAGCAGTTAAAATTTAACTCTAATTATATTTTAGGGGTTGAATATTACTAATTCTTAGTTTTTATTGTTCTGTTTTGTATTTTACCTATTTAAAATTAATAACTATTTAAGAAATTCTAATTTATTTAGTTAAATTTAATATTGTACTTCTAATAATGTTTTATTGACCGACCCAACCTATGTCTACAATTGCAGATTGATTAAAATCTATTATTTAAAAAGTTTTTCTTATCCGGGAATTTAATTATACTTAATTTTTCTTGTAGACAAATGTAGCATGGATCATTTAGAGATCTCCACAGATTGGATTTTCTTAGGAGATTCCATTCAATAATTGCTGTTATATTTTTATTGTTTAAATCCTAAATATATCTAGATAGAAGGTTTTTATAATAAACTGAAACTTTTTAATGTTGATTTCCCTATCTATAAATAAATTTAACTCCCTAACATATATATATATATATATATATATATATAGGTGGATGATATCTGATATCAAGTAAAATTGAGAACTCAAATGTACATGAAAAGTTTTGCGTATATTTTTACATATACAGTATATTATAAATAAATGGATACCTTGGTATAGAAATGGTGAAATAAATTTATATCTATACCAAGGTATTCATTTATATATATATATACAGTGTGTCTGTCTATATATATATACACACAGTGTGTGTGCCTGTTACTTATGTATATATACATATATAGAGAGATATGCATATACACAGTATATGGTATGTCGAGGTACACCTCAAACCAAGTGTCAGAGCAAGTATTTGTCAGTTTGCTTCCTTATAGCTGTACCAAACAAATAGAGAGAGAGAGAGAGAGAGAAACCCCTTCCATCTGATGAGGTCCCAAAAGTTGAGTAAGTAGCCTAACAACTAGTGCTGAAATAAATAGTTCACTATTAAATGTGGGTCATGGATGTAGATGTGACCCCCCCACTCCCCCCCACTGTCCCCCCCCCCCACACACACACCCAGAGATTCCTATTTCTAATTGCTAACTGCCTCTAAATCTTCAGAAATAATCTTTCCTCCAGCAATAAATGTTTTTCTCAGGCAGCTGAAAAGAAAGAAAACTTTCTTTATTCAAAATTAAGATAAACCTTCATTGACACTTTCGAATATTCATTGGCAAGACCGACTCACCATTTGAATTATAACAAACTAGAAGTGGCTACACTGCATCACCTAGGTAGAGGGGGGATTTTTAAAAAGTTAGTCTCGCAGATCCATTTTCACTTATCACAAGTTAGATCCTCACTGGATGCCCCATAAAATCCCCACGTAAATATATAACAATATAGTAAGAAATTTTAATTCAATAATTTATAATTTTAAAAAAATACAATATAAATGAGGTGATTAATTCAATCAATCAACATCATATTTTAATTAACTTCTGTTACTATACAAATTTTTATTTTTAAATATCTTACCAAATATAAATAAAATCTTCATTATTTTTGCTCAAAAATCAAGCCCTGGTGATAGTGAATGTATATATATATTTACTTTGTCGTTAATTGTTTTATTTTCGAAGTTTCCTCCGGACATACATATATACACAACTGCCCTTTATATATGTACTAGAAGCAGCTACCCAGCGTCGCCTGGGTAGAGGGGGGGTGGTAGCAAGTTAGTCTCACAGATCCATTATTACTGAATCACAAGTTGGATCCTCACAGGATGCCCCATTATAATTCCTATGTAAAAAAAAAAAAAAAGACTTTGCATTGATCCAGTAACTCTGAAAAGAAAAATTAATGTCTACTATTTAAAATATTTAACGCAAAAAAAATTCCACGCTGTTATCATTTGAATTTCATTTTTTAATCATCTTTCCGAATATAAATCAAACCTTCATTATTTTTGCTCAAAAACCAAGCACTGGTGATATTTAATGTGTATATATATTTACTTTGTTGTTAATTGTTTTATTTTTGTAGTCCCATCCGGACATACACATACATACAACTGCCCTTTATATATGTATATATAGAAGATATTTAAAACTTTAAATTCATATTACAGTAACTAACTGAAGAATAATTGAAGTTCCAATTACCGTCGAACTGGGAAGACAAGGCAACAAACGGTTGTAACTCAAATACAAACCCGAATGCTACAAAGTCCACTGCAAAATGACAAAGTATATATGACTCTACAATGTCATTCAAATTCCATTCTTGAGTTGTACTTAGTTAGCTGCTGTTATTAAAACCAACAGTAGACTAACTGACTTCAATACTAACAAGAAGTCTTCCTAATTTGATTTGTGGGTAATTCTATGTCAAATCATCCAGGCCATCTCACCCACCCCTTCAAGTTTTCTGAAATTTTGTACAGGTGTGGACTATGTTAAAGTTAGACACTCCTCAAAATTTGAGCTTATGTCGAAAAATGGCGACTTTTAGTAATCTTTTTGTTTTGTAAAATGAGTTCTAGAGCTTCCCTCCTCCTAAAAATTGGTTTATAAAAAGCATTTTTGCCCGAGGAATCCAAAAATGCTATCATAAAAGTCTTAAAGTTAACCAGTTTTAAATTATTGATGATTTTTTAAATGTTTTCATAGCAAGATCAATATCTCAATGTGGCAATGAATCTAAGACAAAATTTTTTTTTCCATAATTATTTCACATATATTGAACATTATTTGTACCGAAATAATAATTTGGTTTTTGCAAGCAACAACAAAAATATGATAAAAAAAAAAAAATCAGTATCAATGACAATGAAAACCATATGCCAATTGCACCTCTGCAGAGGGGTAAAACTCCCCCCAATGGGGCAACCAGTCAGCCATGGGTGGCGACCCATAATGCTCGAGGACAGGATTGTAGTGGCTGAACGGTCCATGGATCAGAGACTAAGTGGCCCCATGACCTACAACATTCCACTTTGGCCCTTATTTGGACTAGACAGGCAGAAGTTGAGGCCTGATTCGATTAATCGGCTGGTCATGTCAAACTCTAACACCTATATATCCTAATTGTATTCTTCATATTGCCCTTATAGCAAACACCCAACCCCTTTTTATCATATAGAAGCTAGAAGATGGTGGCTGAGGGTCAACCTGTTAGGATTTTTGTGGCCATCCTTCAAGCAAGAGTGCTTGTCCAGCGGAGATCCTTTGTGTAAAGCAGAGCACAATCCTTAGTGAAGAATCCTTTTGTTGTTCCTTGGTGCTCCTCAGTCTTGCAGATCCTTGTCAATGATTGTAAATGGACGTCTCTCAGTATCAGCCGATTGAGTAGTTAACCAACTATGTATTCGGGCGGTTGATTGGCTGAGGTTTAAACCACGTGATCTCGCTTAGTCTATAAATTTAAGTGGTGTATTGCAGCACACCTTATATACACAAAATATTCCAGCACAACCACCAGATTATCTATTAATAATGGAGATTCGCTTCCGGTTTTTGTCTGTAACAAAAATTATGTCATTGCTTACGTCACATTACCCAAAATCGTCAAAACATAAATACACTCTGTTGTGAGGTGTGGTTTTGTGTTCCTTGTTACAATAGTATTTATTCGTGCTTAGTCTTAGCACTGGGTTCGGCTTCTCGTAGCTGACCTCTTTAGTCCCCAAAGTGTCTATATATGTCCTGCAGTAATACACATATGTAAATGAGATAACACGCCATTGGCTATCTCACTACACCTCCCTGAAACGGAGAGGTTTTATTCCCCTCGTTGATCTATTGCTTCTCCTAAATATCCTTGGGGGTGTTCTTCGTAATGGTGACCGCGGTCTCATTTCATCACTACTGGATCCCTGGTATGGCACCTCGGAATCCGACTCGCTTTCATCTATGGGTTCTATAACGTCTCCCCATATTGGTTTATATCCTCGTTTCTTTCCGATTCCTCCACACTCATGTCTTCCTCATATCTATTCCTTAGCTGATCAGTGTGGGCCAGCACACTTCTCTCCTGTGTTGTTATTATAGCGGTGTTGTTCCCTTTCTGCATAATAAAATACGCTTTTTCAGGTTGCGCGTCCTTATTCTTTTTGTACCACATTTTTTCATTAGTCGAAAAAGACATGGTTATGGGAGATCTGATCTGTCTTCCCATCAAGGCAGAAGGACTTAGTGTTCTATCAGCATGAGGAATGGATCTGTAACTCATCAAGAGTTTAGGTAGAAAAGATTCTATGGTCTCACGTGACGGCTCAAATGCTTTTAATCCTAATTTAACCGTTCTAACCATCCTTTCCGCAGCCCCATTTGATTGTGGATGGTAGGGTGGAGTTTTATAGGGTTTACATCCTATCTTCCTCAACCAGGAACATAGACTTTCATCACAGAATTCGGACGAATTGTCCGATACCAGGGTTCTCGGTACGCCGATCCTTGAGAATACAGTTCTCAAAATTTGAATGACAGTTGCAGATTTTCTATCACGCACCTGAATAATCTCTGGCCACCCCGAGAACGAATCTACTAAAATCAATAGTAGTCCTACGCCTTTGGCATAGGCATGGTCCATGTGTACTCGACTCCATGGTTCTTGTTCCTTTGGCCACGAATGAGTCGATTTTTGTGGAAAGTCTTTGATTTCCATGCATTTGGGACATTTTTTTACATAATCTTCAATGTCACGCGAATATCCTGGCCACCAGCTCTCCAATTTGAGTCTTTTTTGTGTGGCCGCTATTCCACAATGTATATCGTCGTGTACACTTTTAATTATTTCTTTTCGCATTTTTTGCGGAGGTACAACCAAATCTCCGTTACATATAACCCCTCTGTCCATAGTTAGTTTATGTTTAACCTCTTTATAAGGCCTTTCAGCTTTAGAGCAGTCGTTCCATTTATTCCTCCTTATTCTATTCGATATTTTGCTCAGAATAGGGTCCAGAAGGGTTTCTTCTTGAAGCTGTTTAATCGGCATTACATCGGTTTCGACCCAATGTAATACATCTTCAGTGTCGCTTATTTCGTCGTCTTCTTTGTTAAATGCTAATCTGGATAACGCGTCGACATGCGGAATAGTGTTTCCTTTGACGTACATGATATCGAAATCAAAGGCCATCAGCAGTATGGCCCATCTCATTAACCTGGCGGATGTGACCTTGGGTAATTCTTTCCTTGGATTAAAAATGAATTCTAAGGGTCGATGGTCAGATTTTAGTAAAAATTTTCGACCCAATAGAAATTGTCGGGCGCGCTGTGTGCTCCATACTATGGCCAAAGCTTCCTTCTCTATATTTGAATAGTTTAATTCTGCCTTGGTTAGCTTTCGCGACAGGTACATAATCGGATGATCGTCCTGTGACAATATAGCAGACACAGCATATTCACTGGCATCCGTAGTTAAGGTTATTTCTTTTCTGGGATCAAAAACTTTAATAACGGGTTTTTCCATAAGTACTTTTTTTATTTTGTTAAAAGCCGTTTCTTGTTTTTGTGTCCACACAAACTCACTATTCTTTCTTCGTAATTCTGCAAATGCTTCAGTTAAATCGGAATATTTCGGCACATATCTGCTATAAAAATTAGCCAATCCTAAAAACGATTCTAATTCTTTTTTGTTGGCTGGGGATGCCACCTGCGATATTTTAATTAATAAATTTGGGTCAGGCGAAATGCCTTCTTTGGATATTTGAAAGCCCAAATAATTTATCTTCTCGCAATTAAATTTGCATTTATCGTAGTTTACGCTCATTCCGGCTTCTTTTAATTTGTTCATAACTCGCTGTGTTTTTTGTTGCAATTCATTTATACTGGTGGCCCCTATTAAAATATCGTCCTGATAAATTATCATATTTTCTACTACTCCTTTTAAGACATTTTCGATTGCTCGTTGAAATATGGCCGACGCTGTCTTTATTCCGTATGGCATTTTCGTCCATCTCATCAATCCCAGGGGTGTGTTAATAGTGGTTATTTCTTGAAATTTATCGTCAATTTGTATTTGATTGTAAGCTGCCTTTAAATCAATTTTCGTAAAATATTTAGTGCCTGTTAATGTATGCGACACAGTTTCAAGCTCAGGAATAGGATACGAATCTGAACAGATTTTATGATTCACACCAATCTTATAATCACCACATATTCTTAAATCCCCATCTTTTTTTCGTAAAACTACAATTGGGGAGGCCCAGTTACTACCACCGACCGATACTGGTTTTAACACTCCTTCTGCTACCATATCTTCCAATTTCTTTTTTACTAAAGGTCGCAAATGTATAGGTATCCTACGCGATTCGTAATATGAGGGGGGGCTATTTTCTTTCACTCGTATTGTGGCTTTATAACCTCTCAAGATTCCTATTTTTTGCTTTTTACTTTCTATGCAGTCGATTAAATTGTCTGTATCTATGTTTATAATATCTGTGCCTATTAGTCCATGATTTTTTAAACAATCCACTACAGTTATAGGGACCACTTCGAATCTTCTATTAGCCTCAAACGTAGCGTCGAATTGTCCCAATGCAGTGATGTACGAGCCATCAAATTGTCTTAATTTCAAGTGACTTCTCTTTAACTTGGGTTTGCCCATATGTTGCCAAAAGTTCTTTGGAATAATAGTCACGTCACTACCTGTATCGACTTGCATCTCAAATGGTATTTCATTTAATTTTACTGTCAACTTCTGTTTTTTGTTCACCCGTACTTGGTACACGTCTTCTATCGAATTTGTCCATTTCGACTTGACTCTGCATACCGTACTAAAATGATTCTGTTTTTTGCAAACATAACAGGTTTGTCCATAAGCAGGACAATTTGTTCTTTTGTCAATATTATGTTGAAAATTGCAGTACTTACAATTCTTTAGCCTTGTTTTTACTTGTAACACGTCAGTGTTATTTGCTGCATTTTCTTCTATTTGAAACACCATTGTGTTGTTTTGAGTATCTTCCTTGAATTCGGATATCATTTCCAGTTGCTGTACAAATTCCACGCATGTTTCTAATGTCATGTTATTTGACTGTAGACGTTCTAAAATTTTGTCTTTTTGATTCCTGTCGTGCATTCCTTCTATGAACCGTAACTGGATTAATTCTTCTTCGATGGTAAAATCTCCTGTTCCAAGCTGTTGAAATTCACAGAATCTCGCGGCCTTTTTTAGTCTCTGAATGTAATTCCTTGCTGGTTCGTTGGGATTTTGCTTCGTAGAAAGGAATTTAGTCCTCTCAGCAATAACCAGTTTTTTCTTAGGTCTTACATTGTTCTTTATGATGTGTGCAATTTCTTCAAAGGTGAGATCCTCCAAATCTTTTGGATACGCCATAACGGCTACTTTCATGTTTGCTTCACATCCAGCGGACGCTAAAAATAAGTCTGTAATCTCATTTTGTCCTCCAATGTTCTTTTTGTCTTGTAATTTTTTGCTTCTTGCAAAGGCTGAAAAACATTTTATCCACATCTCAACATAATCAGGCTGCTCTAAACTTGCAAGTATGCCTATCGACGACGCCATGTGTTGTGAGGTGTGGTTTTGTGTTCCTTGTTACAATAGTATTTATTCGTGCTTAGTCTTAGCACTGGGTTCGGCTTCTCGTAGCTGACCTTTAGTCCCCTAAAGTGTCTCTATATATGTCCTGCAGTAATACACATATGTAAATGAGATAACACGCCATTGGCTATCTCACTACACACTCAAAATTTGAACATGCAACATTAGACAGTCCTCATTGTTTTTTAAAACAAGTTTTAATAAATACATGACTGGTATTATATATTTATATATAGTTTGTTTTATTTTAATACATATTTAAAGTTTACATTTCAAATTGTTTTATTTTTGAATCCTTTAATGAATTTGATGATTTTAGTTACTTAGGGTACAAACTCGCTGACATTGAATTTTTAACTCCCACCCTTCAGGCAATATATTTCAAAAATCTATTTTTACATCGCCCGGAGGGTGTTTTTTTATTTTGTACTAGTTATTATAAATCTGTTGAAAACGCAGTTACTATGAATGGGTTTGTTAAATACCTACTTTTTAGTTAACTTTAAATAAGTTAGTAGAAAAGTTGGCGAGGGAGTATTCCTTTTTCACTAGTACTAGACCAGGGAGATTGTTTTTGTATCTGAGGTGGTGCACCACACCTACCATCAGTTCCTCACTGTACTGCAACAGATTTATAGTAACTAGTACTGCAACAGATTTATAGTAACTAGTACAAAATAAGAAACGCAGTTACTATAAATCTGAAGAAATGCTATTTCTTCTAATTTATTGTTACACATGATGGTCATGAAAATTTCTATCAATTTATTAATAAATTTAATGAAAATTATTTCTACCAGTTTATAAAATGAAACTAATATTTACTCACAAACTATTCAATTAAAAATCATATATACAAAAAAAAAGAAAAAAGATTTTGCATTAAATAGCCCACAAGGGTTGATATGCCATTAAACAAAATAACCAACCAGCCAACAAAAATATTTACTTATATTCTATTCACTTACAAACCAAATATACAGAAAAACAAGGTTTTGGCATTGAATGACCCACAGGATGTTGTATACCTGTGTCACATCCTACCCATGGTGAATGGGTTGGGAAAATACGTACTGGGTGTAAACAGGGAATACCAACTGGGTATCCGCCTATCATCTACGAGAGACGCCTGTACTGGCTTGGTCATGTCAGGAGGATGGATAAAGGCCGCATCCCCAAAGACCTACAGTATGGCGAATTAGTAGAAGGCACCTGACCGGTAGGGAGACCACGCCTGCGCTTTAAAGATGTCTGCAAGAGGGACATGAAGACATGGCGCATCAACACCAACACATGGGAGGCTTGTGCAGAAGACCGAGCGACCTGGCGCCTCCTCATCAAACGAGGGACAAAAAGGAGTGAAAAAGGGAGGAAAGTAGCTGCCACAGAAAAGAGAGCCAGAAGGAAGGAGAGACAACATCAACTCGAGCATCCATCACTGTTTGTTTGCAGTCACTGCACCAGAGATTGCCATTTAAAAATTGCAGTTGCAGATAAAATTAAAATAAATAAAAAAAGTGGACACTACACCATCGTCTTTGGTAGACAGAAGGATGCCAACACACCTACTGGATGTAAAAAGGGAAAATGAAATAGCCCAAACTTATAATAATAACAATACAACAATAGTATTTCTTCTAAAAAAAAAAAACAACATCTTATTCTAATTTATCATTCAAGTTCAATTCATAAAAATATCCACCCAACTTTTTTTTTTAATGAGAATAATTTAGAACAATTGTTTTTGGTTCCAAATTTGAGACTTTGGTTTTAAGAATTTCCAGAGGGAAAAATCTATAAAAGTTTCTCAGCTATGAAGAAGGCGACACATAATTGGTAAGTTTAGTTTAGTACAATATTAGGTCAATTGAAGGAAACATTATAAAAGTTCCCAGCTTCATATTTAGAACAATATTAGAGAAATCATAGAAGTGTCTTTGAAATTTAATCTGCTGAAATTCTTGTGGGAAACTGATAAATCCACTTTACTTTTATATATTTTCCTCATAGCAAATTTTGTCATTAAGGATTTTTTAAAAAGTCAACTAAGCTTTTTTAAACCAATCATTTATAAGTATTAAACATTAAATGGAAGACATTTTGGTTGTTGACTAAGCATTTAAAAATTATTTTTTTTTTAAGTGCTCACAATCTTCAGAGATCAGAATCTGCTTTCAATTTTTTAAACCCATAAAATAATATTCTGGTTAAATCGAACTTAAAGAACCTAAATTCCACCATCGTATATCACCCCGCTGAAAGAAAAAAAAAACAAACCAAAAATCAGGGAATTAACCAAATTTAATGAAATTTTCAGTGTTGATATATTAATGAATAAAAATATAATTCACCAGTTATTTTATTTAAAAACTTTTATATTTGTTCAGGTCAGTTAACTTTGAACTACGTATCTTTTAGAATCTGTGTTACGCCTCAAAGACACATGGTTCAAAGTTAACTGACCTGAAAAAATGTAAAAGTTTTTAAAATAAAATACCTGGTATTGTATTTTATTGATTAATATATCAACACATTTGATTCTAATTATAATTTTGATTCTTACTGGATGCCTCATACTTGTGACCTTGTGTCATACCCTACCCATGGTGAATAGGACATCCCATTGTGGTGTAATGGTTAACAAGCTAGTTTTGTAGATCCATTACAACTGAATAGTGAAGTTGAACCTCACTGGATGCCCCATACTTGCAACCTTGTGTTACATCCTACCTGTGGTGAACGGGTTGGGTATTTAGGGCTTCCTATCATGGTGTAATGGTTAGCAAGCTAGTCTCATAGTTCGATTAGTACTGAATAGTGATTTCGATCCTTGTTGGATGGACCATACTTGTGTCACATCTTACTCTTGGTGAATGGGTTTGTTAAATACCTACTTTTTAGTTAACTTTAAATAAGTTAGTAGTAAAGTTGGCGAGGGAGTCTATTCCTTTTTCACTAGTACTAGCCCAAGGAGATTGTTTTTGTATTGTGCACCACACCTACCATCAGTTCCTCACTGTACCGCAACAGATTCAAGCTGTGCTACTCAAGTGCTGAGTTGGTGATAGCCAATATTGAACCTGTAACCTTGCGGTTCGTAGGCAGATGCTCTACCAACTGAGCTAAACTGGGAATGTAAATTACAAGGGGTAGGGGTGGGGGGGTCGCTGTTCTATACAACCACCATTTTTGTTAATTAAATAGACTCTCTCTGTTTAACACTTGAACATAAGACATGTTATCAGCTTAAACAGTGACACCTAGTGGCTAAATTGGCAACTACTTTTAAGTGTAAAGAATCTTCATCTTTAGTTTCATGTATGTGGCTGTTCCATCAACTTTACATTCTCCCTGAGGATTAATTTGACTCTTTTTAAAAAAAGAAATAAGCTAAGCATCTGGTGATTTTATTTAAATCGGATTCAGCCAGAAGGAAAACCTGCTAAAGTGAATAATAAGCCATTTTGAAATGACCTTTGCAGACAGCAAACATCCAAATTGAGGTCATGAGACATTTGGGAACAACTCAACTCAACAAAAAACAAATTAATGTTTTAGTTTAGGGTATTTTAGGGGAGGGGGGATGCTGAATCCAAAAATGACATCAGTTTTGCCAAATTGGTTCTTTTACTGCCTCACTCTGTTGGTGAGGCTTAGAATACACTGACCGTATCACCTGCAGAGGAATATCCCCCCCCTCAAAGGGCTATCCTGGGTATGACACTGCATCTGATGGTGAGGTTCTGTTAAATAGATTAGCTGTATTTATTATTTGAGAGATAAATGTGTAAATCAGTGGTTCTCAGCCATTTTTCTTAGATTCCTATTATACTCTGGTGGACCCCCATAGACCCCTTGTGGACCCCTGATTCCTATTATGCTCTGGTGGACCCCCTGGACCCCCATGACCCCTTTGATTCCTATTATACTCTGGTGGGGATTGATTGATCTATTATACTGGTGGACCCATGGACCCCTTTGATTCCTATTATACTCTGGTGGACCCCCATGGACCCCTTTGATTCCTATTATACTCTGGTGGACCCCATGGACCCCTTTGATTCCTATTATACTCTGGTGGACCCCATGGACCCCTTTGATTCCTATTTACTCTGGTGGACCCCCATGGACCCCTTTTTGATTCCTATTTACTCTGGTGGACCCCCATGGACCCCTTTGATTCCTATTTAACTCTGGTGATATGTGATGTAACAAAGGAAGTACTTTGAAAGTGATGAAGGAATTCTGCCTAGGAATTGCAAATTTCCTGGTTTGATACCAGCCCTCGCCAACTCCATATATGAGTAGTACAGGGATCTGTGTGGTAAAGTATGGAGCTGATGGTAGTTATGTTGCTCCCCTCAGACACAAAAACAATCTCCTTGGTCTAGTGCTTGTGCAAAGGGGATAGACTCCCTCGCTGTCTTGCTGATACCAACTTTAGGCCACCCCCCAACAACTTTACTTTACCCTAGGTAGGCTACTATTTTATTAGTTGGATCATTTTTACATACAGAGTAGAAGCGGCTACCCAGTGTTTCCTGGGTAGTGGGGAGGTAAAAAAGTTAGTCTTGCAGATCCATTATTACTGAATCACAAGTTGGATCCTCACAGGATGCCCCATTAATATCCCTGTGTAAAAAAGAACTTGCATTGATCCAGCTGCTCTGAAAAGAAAAATTAATGTCTACTATTTAGAATATTAAATCTAAAAAAAATTGTATGCTGCTACCATTTAAATTTCATTTTTCAATTATCTTCACTAATATAAATCAAATCTTCGTTATTTTTGCTCAAAAACCAAGATCTGGTGATAGTGAAGGTGTATACATTTACTTTGTCATTAATTTTTTATTTTCAAAGTTTCCTCCAGACATACACATGTACACAACTGCCCTTTATATATGTATAGATTTTGCATAGACACGGATTTCTTTCAAATTCTTCCCACACGTTCCCTTACATCTTTTGTCTACGCTTAATATTACATTCCTAAACTTCTTCGTCTTTTAATTCAAATATTTGTCATTAGTTGACAATTGCTTTCGGCTGTTTTTGTTGAAAAAAAAAACAAAAAACGAACATATTGAAACTTTTTTTTGTTTTTTTTAACAAAGAACAAAAAACCACCCACCATGTAATTATCGTAATTGTAGTTTTACAACCAAATCCGTCACAAGTTTATTCAGGCTATTTTGTATCTGTCAGTTATATCTCAGTAGTTAGAGCAAAGGGCTGTTAGTTGAGAGGTTGGAAGTTTAAGACGAGAAAGGAAATACAATATCACCCATAAATAAATGGCCTTGTGCTAAATCAGATATCATATATGGTATTGCTTATAATAGGCCCTGTGCCATATCATATACTGTATTGCTCATAAATAAGTAGCCTTTTGTTCAACTAGATAACATATATAGAATTGCCCCTAAATAAATGGCCCTGTGCCATATCATATACTGTATTGCTTATAAATAAGTAGCCTTTTGTTCAACTAGATAACATATATAGAATTACCCCTAAATAAATGGCCTTGTGCCATATCATATACCATTGCCCATACCTGTCTTTGTACCAAACAAGGTATATACATTATCACTCATAGATAAATGGCCTTGTGCTCAATTATCATATACAGTATTGCTCTGTGCTAAACTAGGTATCATATACAGTATAGCTGATACCTAAGGGGTCTTGTATCAAACAAGGTATATACAGTATTGCTCATAAATAAGTGGCCTTGTGCTAGACCAGATATCATGAATATGATAATGAAACTTATTGCGTAGAGTGCTCAGGTGCACCACACCATCATATACAGTATCACCCATAAATAAGTGGCCTTGTAGCAAACAAGGTATATACACATTGTTCATGAATAATTGGCCTTAAGCTAAACTAGATATTGCCCATAAATAAATACAGCACTACAAATTTTTATAAAAATTTTTTCGGATCAAGTCTCCAATAGGCACCCCAAATCATGAACTTAATGAAAGGTTCACATTTTAACTCATCACCGGTAACAAATGATTTTAATCAGAAGTTTATTGAGATGTGGAACTTACGATAAATCAAATAAATAGATGGTTGGTACACTAATTGAAATTCAATAGCACAATCTTTTTTTTATAAATAAATATGAATATTTTTCAACACTTATGATATATTTAAAAAAAAAACGAAAGACATTTTTATACTAAAATAGTTTTTACTTAATCAGAAGAGAAATGCAATTATGTTTATTTAAATAAAAATAGTTTTTATTTACAAAATATTTTTTATGTTTATCTAAATAAAAGGATGCTGTTCAGAAAGAGAATCATACAATTTGTAAAATTTATTTTTGTCAGATACAATATAAGTGCAAAAATCGTCCATTCATTTATTTTTAAATATTTGAAAGTGGAAGTTACTGGTGACAAGTTAAAATATGACCTTTCATTAAGTCGATCATTTGGGGTGCCTATTCCAATTTTTCTTCTAAATTAAAGATCCCAACATTTTGTTATTTCTAGCGGAACATTATAGAAATGATAATGTTAGCCATATATCTTTATAATGTAGATAATTTTTTATCTATATAATTCATAGATGGGACCCTAACAGGTACTACCACTCTAGGTCAGAGTGGACCTGGGAGTAATGGCGAAGAAGGGGTACTCCACATTCCTTAGAGCAACAAAATTGGAACTTCACCATTAGATTCAGTTTAATTTAAACCAGGGAAATAAAACTAAAAAAAAAAGCTTTTAAACAAAAATCCGGTTATTTCTTAGTTGAGTAACATGATATTACAGGGTGACCCAGAAAAAAATAGAACCCAAATTATTTATTTATTTTTCCATTAAACTAACCCTAAACTCCAACCCTAGCCCCTAACCCTAACCCCAACCCCCCTAGTTAAAATTAAGTTTTATTACAAAATTTGTGGGTTCTGTTTTTTCTGGGTCACCCTGTAATATCATGTCACTCAACTAGGGGGTGATAAGTTTAGGGTTGGGGGTTTAGGGTTTAGTTTAATGGGAAAATAAATAAATAATTTGGGTTTTGTTTTTTCTGGGTCAGCCTGTAATATCATGTTACTCAATTAGGAAATAACCAAAAATCCTTTCTCAGAATTTCTTATACACATCTTAATTGAGTTAAGAAAACTAAAACTGAAACTGAAAATATAAGTTTCTAAGAAAACTCTGTGTCCTTGGGTGTTGTTTGAATTAGCATCCGAGTATATTTTCGGTTTTGTTGTTGTGGCCTCCTTCCTTAAGATATGCTTGGCAGCCATGGTGAATTTAGTTTGTGTTTTACATAGCATTACTTTTATTGGTCTGGAGTGTTCAACATGACAACGACACACACACACACACACACACACACACACACACACATATATATATATATATATATATATATATATATATATATATATATATATATATGTATGTTGAAAGGGTAAATGAATAAAGGAAAGAAAATGTTGAATGGATAAAATTAGTTTAATGAATTACCAACATGTTTTGGCCGGGAGTTTTTTCATGTACACATTGTATTCTATTTATTATCATTTTAAATATGAAATAAAATAATAACAATAGAAAATTAAACTCCCTGCTGAAACACATGTTGGTAATTCATTAAACTAATTTTATTCATTCAACATTTTCTTTCCTTTATTGTCAGATTCATTTTCAACTTGCACGCACACACACACACACACACACACACACACACACACACATATATATATATATATATATTATCAGTAATAACAATTTAAACTTCAAGCCAAGTGGAGTATTTTTTTCTTTTTTTTATATATAACAAAAGATAGAATTGAATTAGATAATTAATTGTATTAATATAAGATAGAATATAAGAATATAGAACAGGGGTCGTCAACCTTTTGGAGAGAGAGGGGGGGCCAATTGTCTATGCAGTGCCGCGGTGAACAACTATAATATTAAATATAATGTAAATAAATTTTCTCGGACTCAAACCGCTCTGTCCAAAAAAGCGTTTTCTTTCTTTTTTTAAAGGTTTAATAAATCTTTGCCTCTGATCTTTAATGGGTTAACCTGAATTGAACTACTGTATTTCTATTCGAATTTCTAATTGGATAGTCAGAGTCCAGCTGTTTAGTTGGCGGGCTCGACGAAAAACAACTCGAGGGACAGATGTGACCGACCCCTGATATATAATATAAGATAGATATATAAAGATAGAATTGAATTAAATAATTAATTGTATTGATATAAATAATTTTATTTAATTGAATTAAATAAAATGAAATTAAGAACTAATAGCTCGGGAACCTTCTCGAAATCTATATCAATTACGCCATGTGTCCAATTGGACACATGGCGTAGTGGATATAGGCGTTGGGTTAAGACAGTTCTAAGTGACTGTTATCTCTAGGCTGCAGGTTCAATCCTGGTCAAGTACGACAGTAACATAGAATAATAATTAGCACAGCTTAACACTTGTACCCCAGCTATGGTTAGCGGAATGAGAATAGTATACCCTCATGAATTGAATAAAGGGTTGGGTTCAGAGTTCTGTGAAGGTTCCCGAGTTCGACAAGAAATACCTGTAGAAGGCCAGAGGGCACTTCGTCCAAAACGTTGTACAGATAACAATAAAGATGAGGACAATAGTCTGAATAATCCAAATAATCCAAAAAATGTTGAGTCATTAAATTGGGTAAGATTTGAAATATTGGTATTAGAAGAAAAAGTGAAGCATAGCTCACATGACTTTCGGAAATATTTTTTCATGCTCAGAGTTGCCAAGGCATGGAATAAACTGCCTGCATCCATTGTAGGCTGCCGAAACATTGCATCTTTCAAAGCCTCCATGCTTCCTGTAATCCAACAGCGCTATACCTGATGCCCCCCTCCACACACACATGCACACACATACATGTATATTATTACTGTACGCTATTCATGTTCCTGAAACTAATATATTATTCTATGTACTAGACATGAGACTTTAATGTGTTGTGGTGCACCTGAGCCACCTGAGCACTGTACACAATAAATTTCATTATCATTATTACAAGATAGTAACCAATAAGCACCCCAAATCATCAACTTAATAAAAGGTTCATATTTTAACTCATCACCAGTAACTTCCGCTTCCAAATTTTTGTAAACAAATGATTTTAATCAGAAGTTTATGGAGATGTTGAACTCACAATAAATTAGATAAATAGATGGTTGGTACACATAATCAAATTAAAATTCAATAACAAGATCTTTTTTTAAATAAATACTTTTTAATCAGAAATTTATGAACACTTTTCAACACTTACGATGATTTAAAAAAAGACGAAAGACGTTTTTACACTGAAAAAAGTTTTTACTTAATCAGAAGAGAAATGCAATTATGTTTATTTAAATTAAAATACAGTTTTTATTTACAAAATATTTTTATGCTTATTCAAATAACAGGATGTTGTTCAGAAATAGTATCACACCATTTGTAAAATTTGTTTTTGTCAGATACAATATAATTGCAAATTCGTCTGTTCATTTATCTTAAAATATTTGAAAGCGAAACTTTCCGGTTATGGAGTTAAAATATGAACCTTTCATTAAGTTGATGATTTGGGGTGCCTATTGGTTACTTGGTCACAAGATAGTGCAGAATATTAAATTGACATTTTGATATTGTTTAAGAGTTACCTCCCTTCCCTCACTGCATTTCTAAAGTGCAGCGTTACTCAACCTTTTTACCCTTGTATAACCTTTAAAATAAATTCCACATCTCAAGGAACCCTTGCGCAAAAACAAAATTATATACCATATCTTTCTCATTTTATTTCCATTGTAGTTCACGTCGTAAATATCATAGTATATATTTTTGAATAACTGGTTTAAGGAAAAATTAATTCTTCTTTATCAGATTTTTCGGTAATGCAAAATAAAATTTATACTGTTGATTTATGATACTTCACCCGAAAGTTTTCATTCACACACACAAAAAATTCTAAACTCAAACATAAAAAATAAACATAAATAACCAATATTTTATACTTATAATATAATGATTGTCAAGCTGTATCAATTTATTATTTATTTATCCTTTACTTACAATGTACAGACATCACTAAATATATTCCCAATGATTGTCTATATTTTTATGCTTTTAATAGCAATTTTTCTTTTTGATAATTAATTCAAAAAGGTGGTTGCTAGGGGAGAAGAAAAAAGGTTCTCCCATTGTGCACGATATGTGAATGCCCCAACAGTTTAGTTAAAGAAATGAACCACTAGACCAGCTTTGTTTAACCATTTTATCCGTGTGTAACCCTTAAACAAAATTATATACCATAAATATATTCCCAATGATTGTTTATATTTTTTTAATAACATAAAAGGTTAGATAGGATAATGTTTATATTACAATAACCAAGAATATATTGTGCAGGTTTAGTAATATTATGTATATGAAATTAAATAAAAAGTCCAAAGTGTATTAGCTTATCTCACTTGTTCTCACAGAACCCTTAGGAACCTTTTGTGGAATCTTAGGGTTCCGAGGAATCCCAGTTGAGAAACACTGCTATAGTGTAACATGTCAGTCTGATTTTCTATATCTTTATTTGTCTTAGTATTATTCGGACTATTATCCTTATCTTCATTGTTATCTGTACAATGTTTTGGCTGATGTGCCCTTTGGCATTCTTCAGGTATTTCTTTTCGGACTAGGGAACCTTTTCTTTGAACCTAACTCTTTATTCAGTCCATGGGATATCCTGTTCTCATTCCGCTAATCTGGGGTACAGGCGTTAAGCTGTGTTAATTATTATTCTATGTTACTGCTGCCACTGACCAGGATTGAACCTGCAGTCTAGAGATAACCATCACTTAGAACTGTCTTAGCCTAGTGGATAAAGGAGTTAGGTTATGTGTCCATTTGGACAATCCAGTGTGAATTTTGGGAACTTATAATGTCTTGTTATGCCTAGAATATCTACCTATTTACTTATGTATGATTTTTTTATTTGTCTTATTAACTATAATCCAAATATTATTAAATGGCTGGCAGCCTTCCGTCTACGAGAGACAATGGAGTAGTGTTCAATTTTTTTTCTTTTAACTACATAGCCTGGGCGGGTTCATATGGAGGATAAGCTGTTCTCCATGCAGCAAATCCTCCCTCTCCACACTGCCACTGTGATCCAAAAGAAAGGTACCAACGTGGTTTGGCAACAGTTATTAAATAGTCACTTGGGTTAAATACTGACCAAGATTGTCTTTGCTTAACTTGTTATTTACTAAGCTTTGCAAAGTCTGGCAGTCGGGTTTCAGTTTACTTACAGTACTTGTTGTTATTAAACGGTCACCCACACCCCACCCCCACCCACATGAGCAGATGTTGCACAAGGTCAATTTTTTAGTGGAGTTTACCAGGTTAGAATTCAGAGTTTTTCCTTCTCTTAGGTGGGTTGCCATATTTGCTGAATAGTAAGTTCAATCCTTGCTAGAAACATTTTTTTCACGCTCAGAATTGTGGAGACATGGAATAAGCTGCCCACGTCTGTTGTAGGCTGCCGAAACACTGAGTCTTTCAAAGCCTCCATGCTTCCTGTAGTCTGCCGACACTATACCTGATGCCCCTCTCCACACCCACGCACACATACATGCATATTACTACTGTAAACTGTTCATGTTCCTGACACTAATACATTATTCTGTGTACTTGACATGAGACTTTGATGAGTTGTGGTGCACCTGAGCACTGTACACAATAAATTTCATTATTTCATTATTATTATACCTCATACTTGTGACCATCTGTCAAATCCTACCTGTTACAAACGGGTTGGGTAAATATTTTTTTAAATTGCTATCATGGTGTAATGGTTAACAAACTAGTCTCGCAGATCCATTACTACTGAATAGTGAGTTGGATCCTCACAGGATGCCCCATACTTACGACCTTGTGTCACATGCTACCCATGGCAAACAGGTTGGGTAAAAGACTACCCCATCGTGATGTAATGGTTAGCAAGCTAGTCTTGCAGATCCATTACTACTGAAAATCCTCACTGGATGCCCCATACTTGTGATCTTGTCGTAGTGTAATGGTTAGCAAGCTAGTCTTGCAGATCCATTACTACTGAATAGCGAGTTGGATCCTCACAGGATGTCCCATACTTGTGACCTTGTGTCAAATCCTTCCTGTGGTGAATGAGGTAAATATTTCAAGGCATCCTGTCAGAGTGTAAAGGTTAACAAGCTAGTCTCGCAGATCCATTACTACTGAATAGCGAGTTCAATCTTTTCTGGATGCAACATTCTGTTGTGAATGAGTTTTTTTTTTTAATACTCAGCCATTTTGAAAAATGTGTAAATTGTATCTAAGGGAGATAACTGTTGATTGACTTAAGAATCAGCAAAAATATTCCTATTTCTATCAAACCACTTATTGCCTCTCCATTCAGTTGACAGTGCTTAGAATATGCCGACTGTATCTCCTGCAGAGGGGTATGACCTCCACCCCCCCCCCCCCAAAAAAAAGGTGTTCTGGATATGACACTGAACTGCATCTGATGGTGAGACTCCAGTTCTGGAAATCTGGGGAGTGTTGAGTAGGGTAGATCGATTTTGGAACTGTAACGTCTTCCATGTGGCGAAAGTTGCAAATTAACATAAAGAATTACCACACAAAAAATTTTTTTTCAAAATAGTTGAGTAGTCATTATTACCTGCTGTCCATCGTATCCGATGATGACACCATACTTATGTTTTCTTCCATTTGATTCGATCTCTAATTGCATCTTGCCAACTGTCTATGGGGATGTTCAAGTCCTTCAGGTTTCTCTTGATGTGCCTTGATATTTCTCTTTCTCTTTGTGACGGAGTTTTGGTCTACCGATTCCACATGAGTAGGCATTATTCGGGTCTTAAACAAGTTATTTTATTATATGAGTGTCTCAGATGTGCACAGTAGGGTAGGTAGATTTTGGAACTGTAACGTCTTCCATGTGGCGAAAGTTGCAAATTAACATAAAGAATTACCACAGAAAATGGTTTTCTTCAAAACTTTACCTTCATTTGAGGAAATAGATTTCAATCATTTAAAATGTTATCACTGTTATAACTTAATTATTAGTTAAAAAGCAGCAGATCGGAGATGTCAGTTGTGAGGGGGGGGGGGCATATTTTCAATTTGAATTCTAGTTATATTTTATTCCTTTTGTTTTAAGATTTTCTGTTTTAAATATTGAAATTACTATATTTTCTAGCCAATTTCTTGGCTAAATTTTGCGAAAATGAGGTTTTTTGGTGCATTTTCTATGATCTTTGATGCTATTTCCTCAAACAATTGTGCAAGTAAGAGATCTTGTTTATGGTATCAGTATTTTGCCTATTAACACACAACTTTTGCTTCCCTGGACAATTTGATATTTAAAAAAAGTGAAAAATCAACCTATCCTAGTGTGAAGTACCCGTTTATTGCCATTATTCTATAATGGTTGTCATGGGTCTGTTACTAAACTTCATCCAGGGGTGAGACTCCATTTCAAGAGATCTGTGGTGTGTGGAGATCTTTTTTATTGCTATTACTCCCAGGTCCACTCTAACCTGGAATGGTAGTACCTGTTAACGTCCCATGTATGAATCAAATAGATCTGTTATGTTATAGATATTATATTATTGAAACTGTAGTGTAGATATTATGTAGACTAGCAAATATATGCAAGTATTTAAGTTTGAATGTAATAAAATATTATATTAAATTAGAAAGGCTAATGAAACTAAATAAGAATGCAGATAAAAGATTTGAAACATAAAACAACTGAAACTTACTCTTCCATCACTCTCGTCTTTAATTGCTATTTTTCTAATGTAAGTATTTAGTTAAAAGAGGAAGTAAGAATAAACTTACAGTTATTTTTTCTTGTTAATGGATTTCATTTAAGATTTATTGAAGAGATGTTTGCTTATATTCATTAAAATAAAACCAAACAGTTAGAAATCAATAACACCGAGCACATATTTATTAAATTCTATTTTTTTAATATCAATATGCAAATTAGCCTTCCCGTTCGCACTGTAAACCGCTATTTTGTTGTATATACAAATATAATTGCATGTTATTCGTATGTAGATATGGTTAACAGTATTAATAATGTAAAACAATTTTATTAATAATTGAGATTTGAATAAAAATAAAATCATGGAGAATGTGATGTCAATACCTAAGGGAATTGTGACTTGAGTAGTAATATAGTTTCGGTTACAGACAGAAAAACACACAATCTCCATTATAATAAGATATTAATCCATATCTTTTTTCTCAAACTATGAATAAATAATAGTGTAGACTTGGAGCGCTAGTTTTTGTAAAGGCAACCAATCTAGGAGAAGGAAAATTGAATCAAGGTAACTTTCCATGCTGGAGTACAGAGCTGTGGAATCTGACGCAAATACTTCAACTGACTCCTTTTTTATGTAATTTATTACAATTCCTGATAGATATAAAACCAAATTTGTTTTATAATCAATTTATAAAGAGTGTGCACTGTATATCTAAACTAGGGCCATATAAAGTGTAAATTCAACTGGAGTTAGAATCAATAAAACTATACTGACTCCTACTCCACCAACCCCTTGTTTCTGACACTGACTCCTAGTATTTACCCAACCCCTCTGCCACAAGTTCATTTTTTAAGCAGAATACAGCTGGTTTGAATGCAGTATTTTCCTTCTCTTAGGTTGGTTACCTTAAAAAGGCTATAGTAAATATGGTACTGAGTAATCAATGGAAAATTAATTGGACACATAGCGTAGTGGATAAAGGAATTAGTTTAAGACAGTTCTAAGTGACAGTTATCTTTAGACTGCAGGTTCAATCCTGATCAGAGGCAGCAGTAACAGAATAATAATTAACATAGCTTAACACCTGTACCCCAGCTATGGTTAGCGGAATGAGAACAGAATACCTCCGTGGACTGAATAAAGGGTTAGGTTCAATGTTCCGTGATGGCTCCTGATTACAACAAGAAGGTTCCGAGTTCGTAAAGAAATACCTGAAGAAAGGCGGAGGGCACCTCGGCTGAAACGTAGTACAGATAACAATGAAGATGAGGACAATAGTCCAAATAACCCAAATAATACTAAATCTCTGGTCAAAACTGATTTTCTGCCATTTTCTGTATTCATTTACTCAAGCCCTTTATCATGGGCAGGATGTGGCACAAGGTCAATTTTTCAATGGAGTAATGCTAGTTTGAATTTTCCTTTTCCTAGACTTGTTATCATATCAAAGCTAAATAACCAAGTCTTCCCTACTATTTACCCAGAGGAAGAAATAGATTCATACCTTTTCCAAGGGTATTAGCACAAAGTGAAATGTAAACATCTCCCTCCAGAATTTGAACTTGAGTCGCCATGTCCATTTTCTAAGACAATAACCATTACACTGTGTGCCTCCATTTTCTGTTGATTGTGTCTTGTAGTTCAAGAGAAACGAGTTTGTTTTGTTTTGTTTTACGGCATATCAACCTCAGTGGGTCATTTAATGCCGATAAAGTTTTGAAATAAATCAATTCTTAATGGATAACACAATTTTGTTTATAAACTCATGTTTTTCTATTTAACCCATAGATGGGACCCTAACAGGTACTACCACGCCGGGCCAGAGTGGACCAGGGAGCAATGGTGATGAATGGGGTGCTCCACATTCCCCAAACCTCCAAAACTGGAATCTCACCATCAGATAGAGTTTAACGTCATTCCCAGGACATGTAGACCCGCAGCCACCGCCTTCTAGCACCCATATGATAAAAAGGGGTTGGGGCATGCCATAAGGGCAACAAGAGAAATGATGGTGGAAGAAGAAAAAATTCTTTGAGACTGAAAGGAATGAGAGTTTGTGTCTCATGAAACGTTATTCTTTTGTTGTTTCCATCTTTGCTCTTTAACTGAAAATCTGAATAGTTGGGGTGAAAAACCACAAAAATCAAGATGAAAGAAACACTAGTCAAAAATTAATAATGGCTGAAAATGTAATCATAAAAATTAAGATAATAAACAGAAATCAAATTAATAAGCTCTTTTGGATTATTTGGATTATTCGGACTATTGTCCTCATCTTTATTGTTATCTATACAACGTTTTGGCTGATGTGCCCTCCGGCCTTCTTCAGATGTTTCTTGTCGTAATCAGGAGCCATCATGGAAATTCAAACTGGACCCTTTTGTCCTCATCTTTATTGTTATCTACACTATTTCTCTGAATTTTTGAGATGAGGCTTGATAATTAGTATTATTTGGATTATTCGGACTATTGTCTTCATCTTCATTGTTATCTATACAACGTTTTGGCTGATGTGCCCTCCGGCCTTCTTCAGATGTTTCTTGTCGTAATCAGGAGCCTTCATGGAAATTCAAACTGGACTCTTTATTCAATCCATGAGGATTGAATAAAGGGTTTGAGTCGAACTTCCGTGTAGGCTCCCAATTACGATGAGAAACATTAACTGAAATGTTGTGTAGATGATAATAAAGATGAGGACAATAGTCTGAATAATCCAAATTATCAAGCCTCAACTCAAAAATTCAGAGAAATAAGCTGTTGGTGCAACTTATTTCTCATCTGGACAAATTACTAATTGCAATAAAAAGTGATTGAAATTAAGATGAAAGAATTACCAGTCAACAATTAATAATGATTGACAATGCTTCATTTCAGATAATAATAATAATAATCTTATTATAATGGAGATTGTGTGTTTTTCTGTCTGTAACCGAAACTATATTACTACTCAACTCACAATTCTCTTTGTTATTTACATAACATTTTCCATGATTTTATTTTTATTTAAACTTCAATTATTAATAAAATTGTTTTATATTATTAATACTGTTGACCATACCCACATATCAATAACATGCAATTGTATTTATATATACAACAAAATAGCGGTTTACAGTGTGAATGGGAAGGCTAATTTGCATATTAATATTAAACATTTGATTTTAATAGATATCTGCTTAATATTATTGATTTCTAATTGTTTGGTTTTATCTTAATGAATATGAGCAAAAATCTCGGGAATAAATCTTAAAAGAAATCCCTGAACAAGAAGAAATAACTGTAATATTATTCTTTACTTTCTATTTTAACTAAATAGTTAAATTATGAAAATTTAGTAATGAAAGAGAGGAGCTGTTCTATTTTTCGATTATACTCCCCCTCTATTTCAAATCTTTTTATCTGCATTCTTATTTAGTTTCATTAATCTTTCTAATTTAATATATTTTATTGCATCAAAACTTTAATACTAGCACCTGGAGGGTGAATTATTTGCTAGTAATAATAATAATAATAATAATAATAATAAAACAAATCAAGATAATACTGCTCTGACCTACTACTCACTGTATATCATGGGTTGAGCGATAGGGATTAATTACCCTGGATTAAGAT
Organism: Doryteuthis pealeii; assembly: GCA_023376005.1. Classification (NCBI taxonomy): domain Eukaryota; kingdom Metazoa; phylum Mollusca; class Cephalopoda; order Myopsida; family Loliginidae; genus Doryteuthis; species Doryteuthis pealeii. Next base: position 21,023,809 of record CM042173.1, read on the forward strand.
TCCTATCTGTCGGTGGGGGCTTAGAATACACTGGTTGTATCCCCTCAAGGTGGGTGGGGGGTGGGGGTCCTGGCTATGATACTAAACTGTATCTGTTGATCAGATTATAGTTCAGTATGGAGTACACCTTCATTGCCATTACTCCCAGGTCCACTCTGATATGGAGTAGATGTATCTGTTAGGGTCTCGTCTACAAGTTCAATAGGTCTGTTTAAAAATTATTTGTACTCAATAAGAATACATGATGTCATATATGTAAATTATTTGTACTAGCAAATATATGCACCCTCCGGGTGCAAGTATTTAAGTTTTGATATAATAAAATATCATATTAAATTAGAAAGGCTAATGAAACTGAATAAGAATACAGATAAAAAGATTTGGAACAGAGGGGGTATGATTGAAAAATAGAACAACTTTGAAACTAACTCTTCCATCATTTTCCGTTACTCCCATCTTTCATTGGTAAATTTTCCTAATTTAACTATTTAGTTAAAATGGGAAGTAAAGAATAATATTACAGTTATTTCTTCTTGTTTAGGGATTTCTTTTAAGATTTATCCCCGAGATTTTTGCTTATATTCATTAAGATAAAACCAAATAATTAGAAATCAATAATACTAAGCATATATTTATTAAAATCAAATTTTTAAGATCAATATGCAAATTAGCCTTCCCATTCATACTGTAAACCTCTATTTTGTTGTATATATAGATACAATTGCATGTTATTAGTATGTAGCCCCGCCCAACGGGTGGGGAGTGCTATAATTAACGGCGTCGATCCCAGGGGGCCATCCCCCCAGGCAACACCTGCCCCCTTGATTTAAAGGGGCAGGACTGGGTTTATTGCCCAGTGCCTGAGGCGCCCCCCTTGAGGGGGAATGCCGACGGGATCGACGCAATTTTTCACCCGCCACCCCATGAGCTTCGGTTTGTGGGTGGTCCCACGTTAATAGGGACTTTGTGCCTGACCCGTACAAGTGGGGTACGCGGTAAATACTATGTAGATATGGTCAACAGTATTAATAATCTAAAACAATTTTTATTAATAACTGAGGTTTAAATAAAAATAAAATCATGGAGAATGTGATGTAAATAACTAAAGGGAATTGTGACTTGTATAGTAATATAGTTTCGGTTACAGACAGACAAACCCACAATCTCCATTATAATAAGATTAAGAATAGTTACTTGAAGCTATAATTGTTTACTAAGGATTAATATTATTAGTTACTTGAAACCATGTAACTGTGTGTAAAGAAGTATTATTAAATAGAAATAATTACTTGAAACTATATAATTATTATCAAGCATGTTTTGTCTGTCTTACTCAGATGGTTTGTGTGATAGGAGGTAGGTGGCTGTATAGCTACTTCCTTATGGGGTGCTGTTTCCACGATTTGTTCAAGATTGCACGTAGCATTCTTGTGCAGCTCCCATCTAGCCTATTCTCCAGGCACCTCGTCAAGGTCCAAGTGGTACAGCCATACAGTAGCAAGTGATGGAAACCAGCACATGAACATGCTAATGTGGGTCGGCCAGCAAGAACATACATAGACCAGCTCTGTGCAGATACTGGATGCTGCGTGGAAGACCTGCCAGAGACAATGAGTGACAGGGACGGTTGGCGAGAGGTTGTCATGGATACCCATGCCATCAGCGTGACATGATGATGATGATGATGATATAACTATTAGTATTAGATAATTACTTGAAACCATACAACAGTGTGCAAATTATTTATTTGTATTATATAGAAATACAATGGTACCTTAATTTACAAGCTGCCCTGTCAGTGGGGTGTTAGAATGCATGAACTGCACCTCTACAATGGGGCCACTTGTTGGCCGTAGGTGGCGACCCGTGATGCTTAAGGATAGAGCCTAGGTGGATGAGAGGTCCATGATTTGCAAAACTCCACTTTGGCCCTTTCTTGGGCTAGACGGGCGGTTGGAGAGGCCCCCTCCGATCAATCGGCTGGTCACACCAAGTCCTAGCACATTATATGATTTTCCCAACCCTATTGCCCTTATGGCAAGCCCCAACCCCTTTTTATCATATGGGTGCTAGAAAGCGGTGGCTGAGGGTCTACATGTCCTGGGAATGACGTTAAACTCTATCTGATGGTGAGGTTCCAGTTTTGGAGGTTTGGGTAATGTGGAGCACCCCTTCATCACCATTGCTCTCTGGTCCACTCTGACCCGGAGTGGTAGTACCTGTTAGGGTCCATCTATGGGTTAAATAGAAAAACATGAGTTTATAAACAAAATTGTATTATCCATTAAGAATGACTTTATTTCAAAACTTTATTGGCATTAAATGACCCACTGAGGTTGATATGCCGTAAAACAAAACAAACTTACAAGATTTCTCTGAGTTACAAGCTGTTAGTCAATTTTTTGCTTTGTGTTAAGAATTTGAAATACAAGCAAGCTTTAGATATGCTTATATTAATAAGTTCAAGCGCATGGTGTAATGGTTAAAGTCATAGGAAATGGACTCGTCACCCTGAGTTCAAATCCTGGATGTAGTAATTGTATTTCACTTAACGCAAATACCCTTGGGAAAGGTATGAATCCTATTCTTCCCCCAGCTATGGGTAAATAGTAGGGCAGACTGGGCTCTTTAACCTTGATTAGGCAACCAGTCTTAGAGAAGGATAACTCTGAATTCAAACCTGTTGAACTCCGCTTAAGAAAATGACCTTGTGTCACATCTTGCTTGTGTGGAGGGGTTGGTAAATATATATATTAATAAGTTCACTGAAAACATTTAAGTCTCCAATTTTATTACACCAAAGAAAAATATTTATAAAAAGATAAACATTAAAATTAATCATAGAATAAAATGTAATGAATTATCTGCTATTATGTTTTTAGACAATACACTGCTATTTTTCTTATTTCAAAATATGTAACAAAAATGTTTTTTTTTTTTTTTAAGGGATAGAGCTGGAATGGATTAATGGCATTTCAGTTTATTTTAACTCAGAATATTCTCAACAGGATGTTAAAAGTTCAGAGTCCCATTCTTATAAAGATTTATCAATAAATGGCTAAAAATGGTCTTTTCATTTAAAGTTACTTGTTATTTCCTGTAAATCAAAGACTGCTAAATATGTTTAATATTACATTTAAACAAAGGCTATCGTTTGGGGTGCATTAGGAAAACAAATGTAACTTCCAGCCAGGTGGAATGAGGTGGTATAGGATGTTAAGAGTTAATGGGGAAAATTGGTTTATAAAATTTAGATTTTTTTTTACTGTTCTCTTTATTGTTGTGTTTACTGTGTATATCTTATTATAATGGAGATTGTGTGTTTTTCTGTCTGTAACCGAAACTATATTACTACTCAAGTCACAATTCCCTTAATTATTTACGTCAAATTCTCCTTGATTTCATTCTTTTAAACCTTCAGTTATTAATAAAAATTACTTTACATTATTAATACTCTTGACCATATCTACGTACTAATAACATGCAATTGTATTTATATATACAATAAAATAGCGGTTTACAGTTTGAACGAGAAGGCTAATTTGCATATTGATATTTAAAATTTTATTTTAATAAATATGTGCTTGGTATTATTGATTTCTAATTGTTTGGTTTTATCTTAAGAAATATAAACAAAAATCTCGTGGATAAATCTTAAAAGAAATTTATTTACAAGAAGAAATAACTGTAATATTATCCTTTACTTCCTATTTTAACTAAATAGTTAAATTAGGAAAATTTACCAATGAAAGAGGGGAGTAATGGAAAATGATGGAATAGTTAGTTTCAAAGTTGTTCTATTTTTTGATTATACCCCCTCTGTTGCAGATCTTTTTATCTGCATTCTTAGTCAGTTTTATTAGCCTTTCTAATTTAATATGATATTTTATCATATCAAAACTTAAATACTTGCACCCGGAGGGTGCATATATTTGCTAGTAACAATAAAGATGAGGTCAACAGTCCAAAAAATTTAAATAATACTAATCATCAAGCCTCATCTCAAAAATTTAAACAGAAAATGGATTTGATATACGAGATAATTGTGTTATGAGCGGATTAACCTTATAAGTCAAGGTAAACTGTATTTGATATAACGGTGCAAAAAGAAACGACTATACAAAAATATTAAACAAATAGACTAAATCAATCTTATCTCCAATTTCTTTTCAAAGGTTTCAAATATAACTTTTATTTAGTTCTCATGCAAGTTCTTGGTATTTCTCCAGTTTCACTCAGTCAGAAAACACCATAGCTCACATGACTTTCGGAAACAATTTTTTCACACTCAGAGTTGCTGAGGCATGAAATAAACTGCCTGCATCCATTGTAGGCTGACAAAACACTCCATCTTTCAAAACCTCCATGTTTCTTGTAATTCGAGAAAACTATACCTGTAATACCCCCTCCATACACATATACATGTATATTATTACTATACACTATTCCTGACATTAGTACGTTATTCTATGTACTATATATGAGCCTTTGATGAGTTGAGGTGCACCTGAGCACTGTACACACTAAATTTCTTTATCATTAGTTTTTTGTTTTTTTTTTTTAAATTTTGTACAGTCTTCAATTTAATGAAAAACAAAATGTTCTTAACTTTCTGTGACCCCCCCCCCTCTGCGTTGTGAAATGATTTCCTGGTTAATGATATTTCTGAATATGAGCTGGGATAAACACAAAAAATATTCCAGGGTCATTAACAGTCTTAGTAGTTTTCATAAAAATGCAACTGAAATTAAAAAGATGATTCATGTATTATTTGGATTTATCGGACTGTTGTCCTCATCTTTATTTTTATATACACAATGTTTTGTTCTATGTGCCTCAGCAGCCTTCTTCAATTGTTTGTCAAACTCAGGAACCTTCTCTTCAAACTCTGGAGCCTTCATGTCATAATTGGGAGCCTTGACAGAACTTCAAACCAAACCCTTTATTCAATCAACGGGGGTAGACTGTTCCCATTTCGTTAACCATGACCAGGTATAAGTGTTAAGCTAAGTATTCTATGTTATTATCACCCTTGGCCAAGATTGAACCTGCAACTTATAGATGATTGTCATTTAAAATGGTATATCCAACTAGACAAGAAACACCTGAAGAAGACCGGAGAGCACATGAGCCGAAACATTGTGTAGATAACAAAGATAAGGACAATAGTTTGAAAAGCCTCATTTAAAAATTTCAGACAAATAGATGATTCATATATATATATAGCTGTTATTGTAAGGTTTCACGTATGGTTCGCATAATTGTGTTATGAAAAATAAAGTAAAAGTGATAATTTTTTTTTTTTTTTTGAAGCATGAAAAGATGAACTATGGCTAGGGGGGGGTAAATTAGGATTACAAGGGGGTCAATAGTTATTATAAAAAGGTTGAGAACCATTGCTGTAGACTTACCAATTGTGTCTGAATTCAAAATTGTAGGTAATACTGTAGTGTGTATATATATATATATATATATATATATATATATATATATATATATATATATATATATATATATATATATATATATATATATATATTTATATATATACTTATTATTTTATTGTCCGATTAAGGGAATAAAAAATTAGCGATTTTATTGTTAAGCGGGCAATAAAATAATAAGTATATATATATGTACAGTACAGTCTTACCTACACCTTTGAATTTGGACACAATTGGTAAATCTACAGTATTTATTAAACATTAGTCTATTTCAACTTTGACATCCATCTTTTCATGCTTTAAAAAAAAAAAAAAAGCACTTTTACTTTATTTTTCATAACACACATATATATATGGGAGAATATGTGCTTAATTGAAGTCCGATCTAATTTTTTGAAAGTTAATTCATTAATGATTAATTAGGCAGGATTTAATCATTAATGAATTAACTTTCAAAAAAATTAGGTCTGACTTCAATTAAGCACATATTCTCCCAAATATTGTCGGCTGAAAATAGCTATATTTGTTTACATATATATATATATATATATACAATTGTATTTTATTTATTTATTTTTTTAAGGGCCATTGCAATGCAAAATTAATTGTCCAAGGTCTTATTAATTTCGAAGTATCTTCATCTTCAGAGATGTTTTCAATATTGAAAACATCTCTGAAGATGATGATACTTCGAAATTAATAAGACCTCGGACAATCTGAATAGTTGGGATGAAAAGCCGCAAAAATCAAGATGAAAGAAACACTAGTCAAAAATTAATAATGGCTGACAATGTAATCATAAAAATTAAGATAATAATAGCATTGCAATAGCCTTAAAATAAAATAAATAAAAGATAAGATATTTTATAAAATACTTATATAAATGACTATTTTAGTCCAAAATGAAAGTAAAAAATAAACCATAAAAAAAAAATAAAATAAAAAAGTCATTTATAAAATTTGTCCAAGTGAATTCTAATTCCATTGTTTTTTTTTTTATTGTTTTTTTTTTTTGGTAAATTTTATTTTTATTTTTGCAATTCTACAGACTTTGGAAAAATCATTTCTGATAATAAAGTCAGAACAATGAGAAAAAATAAAAGGAAAGGGGGAAAAAAATGAGATATATATATAAAAAAAAAAAATTAAAAAATTAAAAAAAAAATATTAGAAAAAAAAAAAAAAAAAAAAAAACAAAAAACTCGCCTCTCCCAAAAGGAGGTAGATAGGTAAAAATTAGGACGAAGGCCAATGGAAATGTAAAGTCATGGATAGACAGACAGACATTTGAAAAAAAAAAAAAAAAAAAAAAATGTATAAAGTTATTTTTTACAAATTTTTTTTCGTGGAAGGGGCGGGGGGTGTATGGTGGAGGGGGAGGGGGGTATAAGCGAATGGCCACTCGTGTTCAATTTTGACCAACTAGACTGACCCCAAAATGAATAAATCCCTTTTCCCCCCCAGAAGATTAAAGGGGATAAAAGGATTTAGATTAAGAGATAAACAAATTTCATATCATGTTTATAATTTATTTATTTAAAAAAAAAATCGTATCTGTATTAATGTATATTAAATTCGTATCTTAATGTATATTAAAATAGTTTGTTTTTTTTAAAATCTGAATTCATTATTCTTCCTAAGTTATTAGTCATTTAGTTAACAAAATACCAGCCGTGAAATAAAAGGATCGAGTAGTTTCTTTTTTTTTTTTGAAAACCGACAGAAATTATTGGTGTATATACTAAAATAGTCAGATCACAGATCATCCCTTGGTGCAGGTACCAGGTAACCCAGTAATATATGTTGGATGTTACTTGTACTGGAGATGGGTACTGCCAATGACTGTAATTGATTATGGGAGAGGAGATGGGCACTGCCAAATAGACCTCATACCACCCCAATAACCTTAATGTTGCAGGTACCAGGTAACCCAGTAATATTTGTTGGATGTTACTTGTAGAGGAGAAGGGCACCCCCAATGACTGGGAGAGATGAGCACCGCCAAATAGCACCCCTCCAATGACCTTAATTGATTATGGGAGAGGAGATGGGCACTGCCAAATAGCCCTCATGCCACCCCAATAACTTTAATGTCGCAGGTACCAGGTAACCCAGTAATATGTGTTGTATGTTACTTGTAGAGGAGATGGGTACTGCCAAGTTGGTCCCATTGACCTTAATTGGTTATGGGAGAGGAGATGCACCCCTTACCCTAATGGCACCTCCAATGACCCTAATAGGTTATGGAAGAGGAGATGGACACTGCCAAATAGTGCCAGTTGCCCTGATAGCACCCCCAATAACTTTAATGTCACAGGTACCAGGTAACCCAGTAATATCTGTTGGATGTTACTTGTAGAGGAGATGGGTGCTGCCAAGTATCCTCTATTGCCCTTCAAATTGCAGCTGTAAATCTGGATCTGACTTTCCATTGGATTTGGAAACAAGATGGAAAAATCCGGACCTTTTTTTGAGCAAGACTAACACTACGAAGCAACATTTTATTTTGTGACCTTATGTGCCAGTCATAAGACAATGTGACTTGATATTCAATTCATTTCTTGGAGATTGTTTTAATGATGTTTCTACCAATAGAAAGAGAAAAAAACCAAAATTGGACAGGGGGGAGGGGAGCAGGGAACCAATTATAAAATTAGTTGAACGACTTTCACAAAACAAAGACAAAGTTAAAAAGAAATCAAACTATTTTATACCGAAATGTTAGTTAAGTAAAAGTAATGAATTGTGTGATATTGAAAAATAATCATGGAATTTATCAAATAAATAAGTCGTCGGGCTGGCCTAAAGTCAGTATTAGCCAGACAGCTAGTGAGTCTATCCCCTTTTCACTAACGCTAGACCAAGGAGATTGTTTTTGCGTCTGAGGTGGAACGTCACGCATACCATCGGCTCCTTACTTTACTGCACAGATCCTTGTGCCACTCATATGCGGAGTTGGCGAGGGCTGATATTGAACCCGGAACCTTGCGGTTCCTAGGCGGACGCTCTACCAGCTCTTATCCACAAAAAAAAAAAACAAATTTCGAAGGAAGTTGAGTTGGTGAGTAATTTCATTATAGCAAAAAAAAAAAAAGAAAAAAAAAAAAAGGTTTTATTTTGATATTTTTGTAAAAACTCTTCCTTACAGTCCTTGTTGAAAAGTGCGGTATCAGTAACCCAAAACCAAATAATTTTAGATCTTATTTTTCCGATGCAGGTATCATTGGGGAATAAGAAAATTTTGGTAAATGGACCAGGCTTTGGTCCATTTACGAAAACTTTTCTTATTCCTCAATGATACTTGCACTGGAAAAATAAATAAATAAATTTTACAAATTTCAATCTAAAGAAGGGAATTTCTTTCCTTTTTCCCCATAAACTGAGATTATATATATATATACTAAAACTTGTCACCTGGGTAGAGGTAAGAAATTAATGTTTCCTATCTAAAAAAAAAAAAAAATTCCATGCTGTTATTATTTAAATTTTTTTTTTTTAATTATCTTACGAATATAATTATTATTATTATTTTGGCTCAAAAAGCAAGATCTGGTGATATTTAATGTGTATAATATATATATTTACTTTGTCATTAATTGTTTTATTTTCATAGTTTCCTCCTGACATACATACACACACAACTGCCCTATATATACGTTTAGCTGCATGAATATAGAATAAACACAATCAATTGATTCAATTAATATTTTGTCTTTATTTATTAAAAGACTTCATCAAAATGAAGAAGTCTGATGAAATTTTAATAAATAAAGACAAATATTAATTAAATCAATTGTTTGTGTTGGTTTATCCATCGTTCTACAGGGAGAACCCCCGAATTTTTTTTTTTTTTTTGGGGGGGGTCACCCTGTATTTATATTTTTCACATGTGTGTGCACACACACACACACACATATATATATATATGTATATAATCTATTAATAATGGAGATTCAGTCCCTATTTGTCTGTAACCGAAACCATGACTGTTTACGTCACATTACCCAAAATCGTCATAACATAGAATAAATACACTCAAAATTTGAGCATGCAACCTTAGACGGTCCACATTGTTTGTTAAAACAAGTTTTCATAAATACATGCCTGGTATTATATATTCATATATAGTTTGTATATATATCAAAATAAAACAAAGTTATCAGAACTAAGTATTCATTCCAAATTGTTTTTTTTTACTCCTTTAATAAATCTGATGATTTTACTTACTTATAGTACAACCTTCCTGACATTGAATTTTTAACTCCCACCCGCTAAGGAAATATCTTTCAAATTAATTTTTACACTGGTGGTCATTTTTTTTTTTTTTTTTTTTTTATTGCTAGTTTTAGAACATAAAAACAAAATCCGGGGGTACTACTAGGTATTCTGCTTTTAGCCTTGAAACTAATACAGGGGGAGCCACATACAAACCAAAGTTCATGCAATGGCCAATGTTAAAAATTGTGTGTATCCCCCTCAGCATTCCTCTTTTGTGGCGCCTCAGGCACTGGGCAATAAACCCAGCCCTGTTCCTTTTTAGATGGGGGGGGGGGCAGGTGGTTGCTTGAGGGGGTGGCCCACCTGGGATTCATGCTAATATTATATTCCTTACAGACACAGGAGGCAAAGCCCCTATGTCAAGGTAAATATATTTATATGTATGTATGTATAGAGGAAAAACTAGCTATTGCATCTTGTAATAATTCTAAAGAATTATCAAATCAAATACAAAGTTTTGAACAGGTGTGTGTCTAATATAAATGGTATCTCAAGTGTTATAAGTACAAACACGTTGCTGCATTCCTTCACTAATTTTTTAATTTTTACATGCACTTATTCTAATCAGTTTCAATCAGAATTATCCTGAAGATTCTTCCCGGTGAAACCTAGGTAGATATATTCTGCTATCATTTGGTTTACTAAACCAGCTCTACATATGGATTGAGCACTTTTTATATTCATTCATTATTCGGTCAAAATTTTGACTTGCTCCATTTTGTTTTGTCTTAAGTTTTATATATATATATATATATATATATAAAGTAATTGGTAATTTGCTTGAAGCATTGTTAAGTATGTTATAATATATTAATGATTTGAAGGCAATTACAATGCATATAAAAAGAAAAAGATGTTATTTTTGTCTTATCGATTTCAAAGTAGAAACTTCATCTTCAGAGGTGAATATCAGAAATGTACGTGCTTAAGTTTTTTTTTGTGTGGTTATATTTTTTTCTTCTTTTTTTTTTTTCCTTCTTTCTTTTTTCTTTAAGAAAAAAAAAAAAAAAAAAAAAAAAAAAAAAAAAAAAAAATAACCACACAAAAAAAAACTTAAGCACGTACATTTCTGATATTCACCTCTGAAGATGAAGTTTCTACTTTGAAATCGATAAGACAAAAATAACATCTTTTTTTTTATTTTTTATACGCATTGTAATTGCCTTCAAATCATTATATATATATATATATATATATATATATATATATATATATATATATATATATATATATATATATGGTAAAGAAAACGGATTAAAAATTGGCCATTTTGCGGTTATATATCTATTTCTGCCCACAGGTATCTGTGTATACCTATGAGTTTCATTATATAATATATATGGGGGTATGTAAAAGAAAAAATGGTATTGTAACAAAAAAGTTTTAATTACCTTTTGAAGGACGCCTCCCCAAGAAAAAAAAACCCCCAAAAACATTGATATGTCCAACTACTAGTAATAAAGTTAATTGTTTCAGCATATATCATCGCAACAGTGTCAGTGCTACTGTACAACAGCACCACTTGGACCCTAACAAAAGCGCCTAGAGAATAAGCAAGATGGAAGTTGTACAAGAATGCTGCATGCTGTCTTAAACAAATCACGGAAACAGCAGCCCCACTGCCACTTGTCCCCTATTATACAAACCATCCTGAGCAAGATGAACAAGATGAACAAGACATGCAGGGATGAACTCAACTGAAGTGACGTTCTCCTGTGAACACCAACAGATGGACAAGCCGGCGTGGGCTGTCCAGCAAGGACCTACATCGATCAGCTCTGTGTGGATTTTGGATGTCGTACAGAGGAACGATAGGGACGGTTGGCAAAAGAGAGTTAGGGAGATCCATGCTGCAAGCTTATTATTATTATTATCATCATTATTATTATTGTTGTTTTTTTTTTAATTCTTTATTACAACACATTGCCAGATTATGAGTTTGAATTTTGTTTAACGGCATATCAACCTCTGTGGGTCATTTAATGCCAAGCCAGATTAGGAGCGAAATATTTTAAATCGTTTCTTTAAAAACAGCTTGGCTTATTTCAATTTTTGTGTTTAATCTGACAAGAGACGTGTTGCAAAAATCAAGTCTGTATCAGCCAGACAGCGAGGGAGTCTATACCCTTTTCACTAGCTAGCGCTTGACAAAGGAGATTGTTTTTGCATTTGAGGTGGAGCGCCACACCTACCATCAGCTCCCTGTGCTACTCATATGCTCTACCGACTGAGTTAAACAGGGTGACCAAAAGTGACAAAACCAGTGGCAAAAGGATATTATCAACTTTAGAACACCATGATTAAAAACGTTTTAAAGATTGAAAACTTAAACATTATACCAAAGAAAGTTTTTTTGCATGAATTTAAAACTTACTGAAGGGATGGAATTTTTTGATAAAAAAAATATCAAAACTTTTTTTATTTTTCAAGCTATCACACAAAATAATAAAATAAAAGGAATTAAAATTTAAAAATCCTTAAAAATAATCTAACATTATAAATAATCACTGCTTTTTAGAAAATATTTAAAAGGTAAAAAAAAATCAAAACCGACAAAAATTAAAAATTGTTAAATTTTTTTTTCTATTTCAAAGTCATTAAAAAAAAGAAATAAAGTCTGTGATACATATGGTTTTTTTTTTGGGGGGGAAAATCCTTAAAAAGAAAAGTTAAGATGGGGTGGAGCCTGAGAAAAATGAATGAGATACAAAATGGAACCTTGGTGGGTGGGGAAGTAGTTGGAAGTATCAAAAGAATTGTTTTCGGTTTTTACTTTCCTGACTGGTTTTAAAAACTGTCGACTAAAAAATTAGATTAACTTTGGAAATCCCTACAACTTATTCATTTTTAATTATCCGAACGGAATTAATGGGACAAATAAATATTTTTTATAAACAATCCTTACTTCTTTAGTGACAAACATTAAACGTTTTTCTGTCTTGTCTAGAAGTTGTAGAGTGATATGATGATCATGATACAATTGTTGAAGGGGTGGGTGGGTTTTGGATTCATCGAGGAAAGGGGTGGGGGATGTAAGAGAAAAATGTGGAGAGGGGGTGGGGAGATTCTGACAAAAAAAAAAAAAATGTTAAAAAGAAGAAGAAAAAAAAAGTTGTTCGCCCGACTCGACAAATATTCCTTTCCTTATTTTGTGTTTATTTTTTTTTTTTTGTTTGGTTAACTTAATTTTTTTTTCTCAAAAAATGTTTTTATGAGGTCATAAAAGGGGTAAATTTTTTTCTTTCTTTTTTTCCTTCATTTTTTTTTCCTCTTTGTGATTTTTCAGATGATTCAACTGTTATGTAAAGGTTCCTTCTTCTTTTTTTGTTGATACATACATACATACATACATCCATTATCCATTCAATGTTTTTTTGTAATTTTTTTTTTTTTAAATCGTCCTTTTTTTTTGTAATTTTTTGGTGAATTTTTTTGTATTTTTTTTTGTATTTTTTTTTCAAACTTTTTTTTTTTTTCCATTTGTCTTTTGGTTTGACATAAAAAAAAAATAAAATTAAAAAATGGAGAAGAAAACCCTCATATCTGGACAGAACAGTTATTAGTTTAGTCATAATCATCTTTACTGTCCTCGTTCATTTTTGCGCATTTTTTTTCTTTTTTTTTTCCTTCTTTTATGTTTTAATAAATTTCTGAAGAATTTTTTTTTTTTTTCTTTTTCACCTTTCTTTGACGGACAATTTGTGAAGAGACGGGTGATAAGGGAAGAATGAGGATGAAGCTAAAAGTCATGGAGACACGAGGCATATGATGCAGTCCGAAACAAGGGAAACAACCCCTCATTGATTCCTAATATCACAAAATAGTGATTTCACTATCTCATGCAATATTTACAATGATCTGAAATCTTTTTTTTTTAAATCCTTTTTTTTTATATCACTTAAAAAAAAAAAAACTTAGTTTTTTTGTATGATTTTGTCTGTAATTTTTTTGCTGTTTTAAATCAATTTTTTACCTTTTTTTTTTTTGTTAAAAATTTGAAATGATATAACCAGAAAAGTGTCAGATGTCACTCTTAGAGTTAAGATATCAAGAGAAAGAAAAAAAAATATTAAAAAAAAAAAAAAAAGTAGAATAAGGATGGACTTGAATTAGTGATATATTTTTTTAACCTTTAGTACTTCGTTCAGTCAATGATTATTATTTTTTAAATTTTTTTAAGCATTTTACATTTCATTTTTTTTATTTTTTAAAAGAGTTTCCAATTCATGTCAATTTGTAAGATAAAAACAAAAACCAAAATCTCTTGGCTCCAAATTTAAAGGTAAATTTCTGTCTTCTTTCATTTTTCTCCCTAAAGACACGTGGTCAATTTAAAATTTTTTCTTTTTTTATATTGCTCACAATACTTGATGGCATCAAGATAGAAAAATATGAAACATTACCTGTAAAAATTCTTCTTTTTTTTTTTTTTGAATCTATATATGTAATCTATATATGTATATGTGGGCCTGTAGGTTGATGCATATGTGGGTATCTTTCTATACATGTATGCGCGTGTGTAGGTGTATATATGTGTATATGCATGGATTATATATATCTATGCATCTGTATATATATAATGTGTGTGTGTGTGTGTGCATATATATATATGTATATATATAATGTGTGAGTGATGTGTGTGTGTGTGTATATATATGTAGACTGAGCCATCTGTTTAAAGTCTTTGTGAGCTGTACGACGGAGTTGTTTGGCAATTTTAGACGACTCTGGTATTAAATTTTTGGCCAGTTTTGGGGACCATGAATTTTACCTGCTGACCCTGAGAATCAGTCCACCCAATCCTACCTACCCACCCATACCCCCCAAATAAAGAACTTAAAAAAAAAAAAAAAACGCCATTTTTTTTTTATACATTAAGAATTTTAAGATATAAAAAAAAAAAAAATCTCACAAGATAGCTAGCCCATTCGTAAGAAATTTATGGCTTAAAATGTAAATTTCTTTTGTAAACCTTTTCTTAAAAAAAAAAAAAAAAAGAAAAATATTATTTCCCCTTTTTTTGTTGTTGTTGTTGTTGTTGAAAATTTTAGTCAAAAAATTTTCTCATGCCGAAGTTTCCAAATTTTGGTACCGAGGCCGGAAAACACAAACGTATTATGCTACCCTGATGTCAGTTAATGAGAAAAAAAGAGAGAGAGAAAAAGAGATTGAGGAGGAGAGAGAACAAACGTAGCCTTTTTTTTTATTATTGGCCCACCCCACTAAGTGTTTGGCGAAGAAGCAGAACGAGGCACGAGTGGTGGAGAGTCTCTAGATTCCATCTTAATCCTTTGCACAAGATTCTGTTCATCCTTAAGATCTTCGCTGTGAGGAGGAGGAGGAGGTGGTGGAGGAGGAGACATGGTCGGGCTTTCTAAGTTACAGTCGCTTTCATCGATAGAGTCTGCCGTCGTCGTCGTTGTAGTCGCTATACCGTCACTCATGACATCATCGTTACCATCCTCTCCATCAGTGTTGCTGGCCGTTCCATCTTCACCAGTCAGGAATCTAATGCACTTTTTCTTTCGCCTGAAGAAAAAGAAAAAAGTAGAAAAGAAAAATTGTTACTAACAATGAATAGATCAGCATTAAAAAATATAATTAAATAAATAAAATTGGTAAGATTCCAATTTTCTTCTTGGAGAAAAAGTGGAAAATAAGTGCAATAAATAAGATAAACCAATTTGATGAATTCCAATTGGGTGTGTTTTTTTTTTTGGATGGAGGAGTATTTCTTGGAGTTAGGAAAATCTTTTGGATGGAGGAGTGGGGATTTTTTTGGAGATAGAAAGAATATCTTGGATGGAGGAGTGTTTTTTTTTTGAGGTTGGAAAATCTCTTGGATGTAGGGGTATTTTTTGGAGGTAAGAACATTTTGGGGATGAAGGAGTGTTTTTGTTGTTTTTGTTTTTTTTAGGTAGGAAAATTTCTTGGCTGGAGGAATATTTTTTTGGAGGTAAGAAATTTTTTTTTATGTAGGAGTGTTTTTTTTTTTTGGGGGGGGGGGTTAGAAAAATCTCTTGGATGTAGGAGTGGTATAACAGACTTTTTTTTATGTAGGAAAATTACTTAAATGAAATGTGGCTTTGGGAATTCAATAATCATAGATCATCTAATATATATAATAATATCTTCCAGCTTCAATTTGAGTATGATTATTGCACGATATCATCAACTGTGTCATGACTTTTTAATGCAGCAAAAACGTTCAAAGTCGCTGGTACAAATTTGTCATTTCATCTTACTGGAAAATGTAATCACACAATTTCTGTATTTTTTAATCTACCTTTTCAAGGCTTCCCTTTTGATTTGCATTCTTTTCTACAGGTGTGACAGGTGTTGTAATTGGTAGCTATTTCATAATCCACCTGTAATCTACTTTCATATCGTTCCTTGTATTCAGCAGTTCTCTCTCATAAGTAACCATAATAGTTAATATATTGTGATTACTTTTGATAATTCATTGGGCCCAGTTTAGCACATTGCAAGGTTCCAGGCTTAATAACGGTCCCTGCCAACTCTCAGCACATGAGTAGCACAGTTTGGGTAATCTGGTCTGTGTGGTAAAGTGGTGAGCTGACGGTAGGTGTGGCGACCCACCTCAGCAAAAACAATCTCCCTGGTCTAGCGCTAGTGAATAGGGGACTCCTTCACTGTTTGGCTGATACTGACAATAGGCCACCCTGCTAACTTTAATTTTACTTATATTGTCAAAGTGGGCTGAGGGTGGTGGAAGGAGACGGTAGGGGGGCATCATAAACAAGGGAGGGGCTTCTTTTTTTTTTTTAAATGACAAAATCTAAGTTATCTAATAAGTAATAAAATTAAGGGTTATTTCCTATAACTCCAACCTAAAAAAAGGGGAACCACTCTGAATGAATTTTATCTGCTAATTAATTAACCAAATTAAGTTTAATTAAGCCATATGCTTTGGTCAGTCACTTTCATTTGACCGTAAATCTACGCTGAAAATATGAATTTGTTTGAATCAATACAACTGAATGTTTTAACATGAAAATATCATAAAATGTGTTCTTAATTGTGCTTGTGCATTATTTGAAATGAACTTAATTGTTATGAACACATAGATAAAAATGTAGCCGAACAACTTTGGAAAGAATACCTATAAGAAACAAAACTCCCATTTTATATTGTTTTGTGGTTCAATTTTTCCGTATGTTGGTGAGATGGTCGGATATGACATGTACCACACACCAGCCAGATGAGACACCAGTTGCCATGACGATACGGGATCATTGGATTTTCACTCCTTGAAGGGCAAAAGGTCAAGTTTCTATGGAAGGGGCAAGTAGTTTTAAATTTACAGTAGACCTAATAACAAGAGAGGAATGAATTTGTTGTATGTGTGTTGGATATTGTACAAACGGAAATAGGAATTTCCGGTTGAATTAAAAAGAGGGGGGATGAAGAAGTGTAACAAAAGACTTCATCTGGACAAACGGGAATTTGAACAAAGAGAAAGGACTGCCGGTCAAGGAACAAAAGGATGTGTGGGCGGTCGTCAATACTTAAGCGGTCATCAGGGCAGCCCAGAGGCAGACCTCAGGAGACGGCGAAGAGAGCACAAGGAGTCTGACCGTCGACACGGTCGAGCTCACCACCTTCCACCACACCAGCAGTAGTAGTGCCCCATTATCAATGCCCGCCACTCACATCCACCACGTACAGCCGAGATGAGAGAAATAAAGTCAAATCTCCTACTACATAGAGCATGCCTTGTGATTCATTTAAGCGACCACTAGATACATCGTCTAGGGGTTAGAAATGATCTCCGCTGTATACCAGCAACGTATACGGTTCAGAGTAGCGTGAGTTTGAAGATGCCAGTATATAACCTGTACGATTTGTGGCCCGAGTCGAGGGCTATGCAACATGTGTTGAGGGTGGTGGGTCAAGGAATGTAGTTGTGAGTGTGTGTGTTGAGGGTGGTGGGTTAAGGAATGTAGTTGGAGGATATGGGAGATAATTACTCAACTAGAGGTAGGTTGGATGATGAGGCTACTAAATTACCACAGCCAAGAAAGGTTCAATAGTCTGGTACTAATTTTTATACAATCCAAGTATAATGTTATCATATAATAAAACTCAGGATGGATACTAATTGATATAACATGCGTCACAGTCACCTTTTATTTTTAGTAAGTTTAGAAAAAAATTAAAACTAACTAAATAATTGATTTTATAAAAAAAACTAGACAGAACGTGACCCATTGGCTCACCCATTCAGCTCTGGGTAGATAATTGAGATTAGAAAATTAGCAAAGCAAATCAAATAAAAAAAAAAAAAAAAAAAAAAATGGCTGGACGAAACCTTAAAATCATTTTCTAAGCTTTCTAAGAAAGGAAATGTTTGACCTCCTTTAAGCTACGGGTTGCTGGTTGTGAAATTTAATATAGAAATACATTTCAAATCCTCCCGGCTCTCTCTCTACCCTCCAGAGAAACTAACATTATATAATGAGGAGGTAGTCATACATAGAGGGGAAGAAAGAAATAGACACAGAGTAAAGTAAGAGTTTGGTCGTTTTTTTTACTTAATTGCAAATTATGACTAATTAGAACCAATTAAAACAGAATTTTTTTCAATCATAATTCAATCCTAAAAGTAAAGAATAATTTAGTATAATTTTGGTGTCATTAAACTAAACAGTAAAAAAGCCTTTAGGAAACAAAAGTTGATTAACTCAGTTTTAGTATTATAATAGATTAACCATTTAAAAAAAAAACAAGAAAAGAAAAATGATCAATCACAAGAAATGATCTGATATTCTGAATTAAAAAAAAAAAAAATAAGGGAGTTAGTTTTAGGTCAGTCTTCCACCTAGACCAATTGGTTTGGTTTGTGGGAGTTTTTAATGCATGTCAACCCTTGCTGGGTTATTTTATGCTGAAGATATTTTTTTTCTATTCCTTCTTGATGGGTATTGAAAATTCTTTATTTGAACTTATTTTTCTTTTAAACACATTTTTGTTAACTCAGTTTCTTCTATTTAACCCATTGATGTGACCCTCTGGAGTAGAGTGGACCTGGGAGTAATGGCGATGAAGGAGCACTCCACACTCCCCCAGAGTTAAAAAATTTTCAACTTTACCATTAAATGCAGCACACTAATTGGATAAGAAACTGATTAGGCCGTGTAACCTTAATGTCTCGAGATAAAGTTATCCTTTTGGTATATAAAACTTTATTTGAATAGAATGAGTTCTGAGGTGAATAGATAGTGAACTTTGAAATATCCCAGCGTACAGGTAAAAAATACCAAGAAAATTTGGTAGAGTTAAGAATGAACAAATTTCTGCTAATATTCTTTATTTCAAAGGTTATTTATTTAATAGTTGTAGAATATTAACCTTAGGATACATGGTAATCTGAACATTAGCTACATAAATGAGAGTAACCCCCCCCCTTGTTTATTTCACCCTAATCAATACAACTGTTAAACTCGCTACAAGGGGACAGTTGACAACCAACGCTAATAAACACAAACGCCAATAATCTATTACGGTTGTTTATTTCACACGTCCGTTCGCTTCACTTCTCAATGTTCAAAGTCCGTTGCTAAGAACGCTCTTTACACGAAAACGCATGGGCACGCGAAAGGGGTTTCATAAAAGAGAAGAGTTCTCTTAAAGAAAGATAACCCAATTTATCTTTCTTTTTTCCATGACATTAACATTAATTAACAACAACTGCATGTTTTAACACGAAAATATCATAAAATGTGTTCTTAATAACAATTCATTTCAAATAAATCACTAGCACAATTAAGAACACATTTTATGATATTTTGGTGTTAAAATGCAATTGGAATGATTCGAACAAATTCGTATTTTCAGTGTAGATTTACAGTGAAATGAAAATGGCCGACCAAAACATAAGGCTTCCTCAAAGTGAAACAAACAAGGGGAGGTTACTCATTTATGTAGCTAATGTTCAGATTACCATAAAATCTATATAAATTGTTACTTTCACTATAAAGTAATAATAAATTCTATTGTTATGCTAATACAAAATCTTACTTAAAATGAACAGGACTTTTGTTCACCGATGAAAATGCTAATATTAAATCTTTGAACAATTATAATTTATCAGACTGTTATCCTCATCTTTATTATGTATAAACACAACGTTCAAGCCACTGTAACCTCAGGTTCTGTTTTAGGTGTTTTTTTTTTTTAAATTTATTATTTTAATTACCTTAAAATAAATCATCTTCAGACAGTTACTCATGAATTCAATCGCAGTTTAATGATTTGTTTTAAGGTAATTAAAATGATAAATAAAACAGACAACACCTAAAACAGAGCCTGGGGTTAAAGTAGCTGGAACGTTGTGTTTATATACAATAAAGATGAGGACAACAGTCTGATATCATAATTATTCATATTAAGCCTCATCTTATAAATACTCATAATAATATTAAATCTTTGGTCCAAATTCTTTTAATTTTTCCGTAGTAAGTTTAAAGTAAGATTGGTATAAAAAATCTATTTGATACCATTTTTGCTTTGTGCTACTGAAGAAAAAGTTCAGGACAGAAGTCTCTTACCTTACTGAAGATGACTGGAGAATGAACCAGCCGAAATGTTGTGTGAATAAATAAACAAGAAATAGAATAAATCTTATTTTATTATTTATTTAGTTTTAGTACTGATCTTTAGTTCTAACTAAAAACATAAAGCTGTAATAATAAATAAAGTTATTTTGAATTTGTATATGTTCAAATAATTAACTTTTTATGATTTTTTTATTTTTTTACTTTTATCAAATAAGCAACGAGAACCATTGGTATTACAGAAGCCTAAATCATACCTATAAGCTATCCTTTAATTTGTCAATAGAAATACCAATGCCATGTTTATTAATGTTTTTACACACTAGTACTGTTAATAATAGTAATACAAAATACGAGTCAAAATTAATAACAATGACCCACTGAAAGTTATTTATAGTAAAATACCTGACCAAAGAAAGATCTAAAATAAGATAAAATAAACAATTTTATATATTTCAATTAAAATATTTAAAATCGTAAACCTTTCGATT
This sequence comes from Doryteuthis pealeii, assembly GCA_023376005.1. Lineage (NCBI taxonomy): Eukaryota > Metazoa > Mollusca > Cephalopoda > Myopsida > Loliginidae > Doryteuthis > Doryteuthis pealeii. The sequence goes on from CM042173.1 coordinate 21,044,599, forward strand.
GTTATCAAACGTAACATTTCTATACAAAGGGGAAACTACTCTAAAGTACTATTTCTTTTGAAGTAGGTTATTCAGTTCAAGGGAGGTAACCAAGTCTTATTTTATTCCTGATTTCTCCAATTTCTTGTGGACTAATTTATTTATTTATAAGCACACAGGACATCAAATATGCAGATAAAAGAATGACAAAAAAACTAATGCTTGCTTCATTAATAAATCAATAATTTACTGCACTCACTAAAAGCAAAATTGGTTTTAAAAATCCGTTTATGCTTCTGAAAAATGAGACCAGTTTAAGAATCTCTTACATTATGGAGACACACTTATCACAACGGAAGACGGTCGGAGAATGAATTAGTCGAAACGTTGAGTGATCAAGAAAAACAAAAAGTTTGTCAGAATCATTCTTCGAATTTTAATGACCCCCCCTCCTAACTTTGTCAATTTAACTTGTTTTTAACTATTAAAATAATGTAAAAAGCACTGTCCTTTAAACCAAAAGTGTTTTTAAATACTTTATTTTAATTTTTTGTGAGTTGGACAAAATATCCCGACAGAATTGTTATGTCCCAATTAGCTGATATTATTTACAAATTATCAACTTTCACATTCACAAAAATGTAAGACAATCTATTTTTTATTGGTATGGTAGCACAAAATGTTCCTTAAAATAAACAGGACTCGTGTTACTCTAATATTAAATTTTTAGTCCAAATTTTGATATTTTAAGTATTATTTTATCTCTTAGGTTTTCTAGAAATAAAAGCCAAAATTTAATGAAGCATAGAAATGGACTATGGAAATCAATGTATCTTTCTGGGGGGAAAAGATCCATAATTTTTAATTTTTTAAGCTATTTTAATTCTTTGAAAATGTATCCTGTCAGGATCAAAAAGACTGAAGATATTTCCTTATATTTAATCCCAAAACTCTTTTAGATTATTAATCTTTGTTTCCCATTATTTTTGTTGCTTTTTTTCAAAATGCTCAGATCATTGTTCTAATTGTTTTATTTAACAAATTCGTAAATTGTACATCTACATATAACAAAATTTCTTGGAAAGGGAGGTAATTCATGTTTAAAAACTTTTATGGCGACTGTGACAACACAACTCCTCCTCCAAAACATAAAAACCACCAACAAAACAATAAATAAAAGCAGGAAAAACAGCTGAAAAGAAGAAATATTTTTTATGCTTCACATTCTTTCCTCCTTTTCAAAGAGAAATACATAAACATGCATCTGAAATTAAGAAATATTATAATAAAATCTATTAGAAAATTAAGACAGTTTATCTAAAAAATAGATGAAAATGTCTTCTTTTTTTTTTTTCATTATATATATATTTTTTAAAAATGCCAAAACAATTATATATATATATATATATAAATATATATATATATATATATATAATCTTTTAACTAATCTTGATAATTAATACATTAAAAGCAAAAAAATAAAATTTTAAAAAAAAAGGACAATAATAATTTAAAAAAAAAAAAAATTTTTATTTGATTTTTATTTTTGTTCTGTGTGAAAAAGAGTGAAACAAGGTGCTTTTTTTTTTTTTTTTTTTCTTAAAGCTGTTAACAAAATAAAACCCTGTTCGAGTAGTGTGACAGCTGGAATCGGTCTAGTGTCGAAATAAAATACATTTTTTTTTTTTTTTTTTTTTTTTTTGCTGTCAAAGGTAAGAAAATATAATCGTCTGATTATTTAGACTGTTTCCAACTTTAACATAGGAGAACTCCAACAGATTATTTTGGTCCTGTTTTCACTCTCACAACACAACAGCTGGCCATGATGTACAATGCCATATTAGGAAAATCAGAAGAAAAGGGGGGTGGGGACTCAGGGGACGGGGGGAGAGAAACATTAAGATTCTTCTTTGCTTTTTATTTTAATTGAAATGGAGAAAGAAAAATGCAAGCATTTCATTGTTAAAAAGAAAAAAGGGGGGTACTTTTTTTTTCCTCCTACAAAATTTGTTTCTTAAATGTTTATTTCTTAACAAAAAATTAAAAAGTTAAATTCAAAATTCAAATCTTAAATGTAATTTTTAAAATAATTTACCTAATTATTTACTAAATATCTAATTTTAGATATCTAGCAAAGAAAAAAAAGTTTAATGTAAAACTTTCTGTCATTTTTTTCTAACTTTAAATATTTAGCAAAAAAAAAAAAAAAAAAAAAAAAAAAGGTAATTTTTAGAATAATTTATCTAAGTATTTACTAAATATCTAATTTTAGATATTTAGTAAAAAAAATTTTTTAATATCCGGTCTTAAATGCAATTTAAAAATAATTTTTTTTAGCATAATATAAACTTTTCTGATAACAATTTTGAAATTCTAACTAAAAAAGAAAAAGAAAAAAAAAAAAAAAAAGAAGAAAAATTAAAATTAAAAAAGATTTTAAAAGAATAAAAAAAAAAGAAAAAAAAAATTGAAATGAAGTATAATTTTCTTAGAATAAAAGAAAAGCTTTTTAAAAATAAAATTAAAAACTAAAAAAAGTCGGGAAGGGATATTGTAGTAGTACCCTTAGATTTGATATTAAAAAAAAAAAGGTGGGGGGTACAAAATTTGTAAGGGAAAAAAATGTTAGCTTTGTTACAATCTTCCAAGCCTTGTCTGTCCGCATGGTCCAAAAAATTTGCATTAAATAATCTTTTTTTTTCTTTGTGATTTATTTGAGCTAAAAATCAATAATTACAAATAAATCAGAATAATTTAAAAAAATCAAAAAAATCTCCATCATTCTGTCCACCATATGTCCATGCAATATGTCAAGAGAAAGAGAAAAGAAAAAAAAAATCTTTCCATAACAAAGTTCTTTTTATTAAGAGAAAAAAAATCAAATTTTGAATTCCATGTGTTCAACTTTGCAGTATCACCATTAGAGAAGGCTCGAAACTAACTTTCCCTGTACTACATCCCACGACTAGATATTTAAGCAATCATTAACTTATCTGATTTGGAGAGATTGGTATTGCTAATTATCCCCCCCCCCAACCCCCTCTTTTCTTAGAGATGCCATGTATGTTTAATCATCTAAGAATATGATCAACTCCTAACGCTACTTAGTATCACCATTAAAGAAGGCTTGAAAACTAACTTTCCCTGCACTACATTCCATCACTAGATACTAAAATAATCATTAACTTAACTAATCTTATTTGGAGAGGAGATGGGTGTTGCTAATTACCTCCAACCCCCCTCTTTCCTTAGAGATGCCATGTAAGCTTAATCATCTAAGAATATTATAATTCCGAATTCATCTAGGCTACTTGGCACTCCTTCGTAGTGTAATGGTTAGCAAGCTAGTCTCGCAGATCTATTACTACTAAGTAAATTCGTTGGGGTGGCCTAATGATGGTATCAGACAAACAGTGAGGGAGCCTATCCATTTTTCACTAGCACTAGACCAATGAGATTGTTTTTGCACTTTACCCCACAGATCCCTATACTACTCAGACGCTGAGTTGGCGAGGGCCAGTATTGAACCAAGAATCTTGCGATTCCTAGTCCATTGCTCTACCGTCTGAGCTAAACCGGCCCTTATCACTATTAACTCTTAAAGTCCTATACCACCTCATTCCACCCGGCTGGAAGTCCTATTTGTTTTAACTAATCAGCCCCAAACAATAGCCTTTGTTTAAATTTAATATTAAACATATGTAGAAATCTTTGATTTAAGGGAAATAATAGGTAACTTTAGATGCAAAGGTCATTTTTGTATATATCCTTATAGGAATGCTCTGGACTTAGAAAAATCTCAACAGGATGTTAAGAGTTAAAGTAATCATTAATTCATCTAATATTACTTGGATTGATTGATTAATTGATCTTAAGGGCACGTCAACACATCCAGGGTTATTTTATGCCAAGCAGTAGGTTGTGAGGGATGGTCAAATTTATAATCTTACTTTGAGAAGAGATGGGTGATGCCAATTACCCCCACCCCTTCCTTTTTTCTGAAAAAATTTGTAAGCACAAACATTTATTAAAAATATGATTAACTCCTAATTAATCTATGCTACTTGGTGCCCTGGTGTAGTGTAATGGTTAGCAAGCTAGTCTTGCAGATCCCTTCTGAGAAACGAGTTCTATCTTCACAGGATGCCCCATGTTTATGATCTTGTGTCAAACCCTACTTGTGGCTAACAGATTGGCTAAATAAGTTTTGTTCATCCATTCTACTAAGTAAATATAATCTAGTACAGTAAAAGATATAATAATCATAGTTTTCAATCAGTCAAATTTTGTACTGATGAACAGTTTTTATATATATATATATATATATATATTAGGTTCACTGTAGAATTATTAATATCTCTGATGACTGTAGCAATACTTTGTTTTACCATAAAAATCTTTAAGTCACAGTGATAGTATTGCAAGTAATCACTTTTTAGTTTTTATAGTGCTCTGCTCATAGGCACTGAGCACTAACTTATATTACCAATTTCTTGTTAGATATATAAAATTATTTTTTGGAGGTAGGTGGGGCTTAACAGTTATTGTGTTTATTATCCCAAGTTCAGATAATGGATAAGACTGTTTACATTTCACTTCACACTAATACTCTTAGGAAGGCATGAATCCACCCTCCCCACAGCCATGGGTAAATAAGAAGGCAAACTAAGATCTTTAGTCTTGGTAAGGTAACCAGTCCAGGAGAAAGAAAACTGAATCTAAACTAACAGGTCAGAGATTGATCCTTACTCCTGGTACCGTTTAAGCCAGTACAACCTATCATATGTTACTTGGTGAGGAGATGGGTGCCGTAAAATAATCCTCCCATTTTGCAGAGAGATGCTATAAAGGGTAAATGCCAATGACTTAAAAATGTTATAGGAGATGAAGAGGAGTGTAGCATTTAAATATTCTAACTGAATGGATTAAAATAAAAAGTTAATTTGTATCATAAGGAACTGGTAGGTAAATTGAGGAGCTAATGGTAGGTGTGGTGCTCCATCTCAGATGCTAAAAAACAATCTCCTTGGTCTGGCGCTACTGAAAAGGGGATAGACACCCTCGCTGTCTGGCTGATACCGACTTTACGCCACCCTGACAACTTTTAAAAAAATACTTTTTAATAAAACAATAAGTAAAATTTAAAATAAAAATGGGCTGAAGGTAGACTAAATTAAAAAATAAAAAATGGTATATTTGGGGTGGAAGGAGTGCTGAAATACAACCAACTCAACGAGGGGGTGGGTGTTGCTCAGATCAGGAATAGGTCTTGGCCACAAATGCAAACTTAGGTGCAAAGATAAATTCTAGGAATTAGATTTTCTGGATATCAAAATTTAGGATAAAAACTGAGAATGTCTTAATGTTATGGAAATACAGACACCACCAAATCCATATTAACTCTTAAAATCCTGTTGAGAATTTTCAAGCCCAGAGCCCCATTCCTATGAGGATCTATCAAAAAATAGCTAAAAATGGCCTTTTCATTTAAAGTTAACTGTTATTTCCCTTAAATTAAAGACTTTTAAATATGTTTAATATTACATTTAAACAAAGGCTATCGTTTGGGGTGGATTGGGAAAATGAATGTGACTTCAGGCCAGGTGGAATGAGGTGGTATATGACGTTAAGAGTTAATCTAGAGTTGCTATGAAAAATCCACCATGACAGACTCAATTGTTTTTCCCCCCAGAAATAAATCTTAGAAATTTACCGAGCAGCCGACAGGAAAATTGGGGTCCTCAACAACAGGAAATACATTTTTTTTTAGAGTAAATTATGTATGTTTTTTAAATTTGGAAAAGGATTTTTTAAAACCTAATTTCTAAAAATGAATAGTGGGCTATTTTCTGAAAGTTGTCCGGACAATAAGGAAATAAACAGACCCACGTTAATTCTAAAATTGAAAATTAATTCTTAGGGAGATTTATTTTTATATTGTGAAGATTTTTTCTTCCCTAACAGTAGCATATTGTCTGCCAATAAGACAACTATAGATAGCATTAAAAAAATGCAAAAAGCTACATCTGCCCCATAACTGTATATATATATATATATATATATATATATATATATATATATATATATATATATATATAATAAAGAGAATGACTTACTGGTAAAAAAAATATTGAGTTAATCCCAATATTTGGTTGATACAAGTATTAACCGGATAAGTCAGTGTTATAACAAATTTAAAGTGCTCAATTTGTTAGTAGAGCGGATTTAGTATTACAGTGTGTACAGAATAACCTACTATTTCACCATAAGGATCTTCAGGGTTAATTCCAATGAATTAATCAAGATATTGATTAATTACAGTTAATGCGCAGAAGTTTATATATATATATATATATATATATATATGGATAGATAGATATAATTTACTATATTTATAAATAGAGTGCTCAATATCAGAAATAGAGCATATATATCAAAGTTAGGTTAACCTAGACAGAGTCAATGGTGCTTGGTAACTGTCAGTTTCTTGTGTAGGCAATCTTCAAACTAAGGTCGCATAGGAAAAAAAACAAGCACAGCTGACTATGTTTATGCTAGCATAACTTATATATATATATATATATATATATATATATATATATAAATTTAAGAGAGTAGGATTATTTAATTGAAGAAAGACTTATGGATTCATCAGGAGAGACTAAAATAATTTTCTAAAGTGCCAGAATACTATTTATCTTTAGTAATAAGATAACAAAAAATAAACCTAGAATTTTGTCATATAGTACCTAAATAATGACAATGGAATTGTCTGTTTTTCCTATAAATAATGTCAGATGAAACCATGGAGAAGAGAAACAACAACATCTTATGGGACTAATTAATTCCACCAAGCAATTACTAATTACTCTGTTCACCTTATATCTTTGCTTAGTAAACCTTTTTCTCTATCAATAGCCATTTATCTTGATGGGTGAGTTGATTTAACTTCATAAATTCTTACATATCACTTTATCCTTTCGATATTAAAAAATGAATATTAATTATTGTCATATAGTACCTAAATAATGAGCATGGAATTGTCTGTTTTTCCTATAAATAATGTCTGACGAAACCTTGAAAGAGAGAAAGAAACAAGATCTCACAAGACTTGTTAATTCAACCTAGCAATTGCAAATTACCCTATTCACCTTTGCTTAGTAAACCTTTTTCCCTATCCTTAATACTCGTATTTCTTTATATTGTTTCTCTGATACTTGAATTACAACAAACTTTAATCAAACCTATGTTTTTTTTTCATAGCCTAAAAATTAGAAACTAATTTTTTCTATTTTATTGAATTGTGCTTTTCTAAAAATGCTATCATTCCATAAATAGAGAGTGAAATAATTTGAATATAATGGAGATTTTCCAGTGTATATACATGGCTGTGCATATATATATATATATATATATATATATATATATATATATAATCAGGTATACATTGTGTGTAGTTGTGGTCTATAGGAAGTTGATTGCAAACACTTACAATATAAAAAAATATCTATAAAGACTTTTTAAAATATCTAGGTTAAACTATGAGTAGGAAAAATTCTTTAAAATTTCAGTCAAGTTTTTATATATATATATATATATTATATATTAGTATTACAGTGTGTACAAAAATAACCTACTTGAGTTTCACCATAAGGATCTTTAGGGTTAATTTCCACTGAATTAATCAAGATATTGATTAATCATAGTTACTTGCGGAAGTCAATATTGCAATTATGACCATATATATATATATATATATATATATATATATCCTTTTCCTTTTAGAAGTCTGTTGCAGATGACATTCCATGTCGTTCATCAGTTGTGGACCCTTTAATCAAATTCTGGACTTGCAGATGTGGTCACACACATTGTAAGGGAAATTTCTATCTGCATATATGCTGTGTATACCATCATAATAATAAATCTGCTCTACTTACGTATTGAGCACTTTATATTTGTTATATCGCTGTCTTATCATTGTGAAACTTGTATCAACTAACCATTGAGGCCAATTTCACTGGTAAGTTACCATTTTCATATATATATATATATATATATATATAATATATATACAACAGACAGACACACACACACACTTAGGAGTAATATAAAGGCACATTCTTAACAAGGATTACACAAGAAAATATATGAATAAATTCAATAAATAAACAGATTTTATCTTTAGTTTTTCTTCGATTTGAAAATAATGAGAAAATAACAAAATGAAAAAAATGAAGAAAAAAAAAAAAAAAAAAAAAAAAAAAAAAAAAAAAAAAAAAAGAAAAATGAGAAAAATTGCAAAAGAACTTGAAGTGGACAGATAGTAAGGAGACAGGTAAAAGATAAGGTTTTTTTTGTAGGGGGGTTTGGGTATTTTTGGCAGGGTAAGAAAGTTGGGTGGACTGGGGGGAACAGACAGGGTTCGGAGGATATATATCATGGAGGAATGGTTAAAGTGTGATATCATTGGCTTGCGTACAGAATAAACATACACCTAAAAAAAACCACGAAGTCAGCAGGCCAAATATGTTTCATGCTTGGGGACATTGAAACAAGCATTTTTTTGATTGGCTACAACGACAAGCAGTTTGAGGAGTACAACACAACAAAGCAGGTGCCCCGGCAGGCAGCAGTAGGACAACCAATCAAATTGAACGAAACAAGCATGACCACATCAGGGAAGGGGAGATAATCAGATATTTGTAACTGCCTCTTAATAAAAAAATAAAAAATAAATAAAATAAAATAGAAATACATATACGTATATATATATGTATATATATACATATGTGTATATACATATGTGTGTATATATACATGTGTATATACATATATATATATATATATACACACATATAAGGATTTTTTACAAATCCCTAAGAGAGCATGTATATATATAAATAAATAATAAATAAATAAAAATTAGAGAGAGTGAGAGAGAGGAGTTAAAAAAAAAAAAAAAAAAATTTTTTTTTAGATAAAAAAATCCCCAGACCTTAAGTTTTGTTAACATGCAAAGCTCGACAACCTTAATGTATGTTTGATCGAGGATGGAGATTTTTATGTATATATATATATACACACACACATATATATATATATATATATATTTATACATATGTATATGTATAGAAGGTTGAAAGCATTACACTGGCCAAAGAGCATGCTGCGGAGAGTTCAACGAGGATACCTTAGTATTATACCTCCGTGGAGTTTTTCGTTTCTAACTCAGCAGTCTGATCACACTTTTCATGCATTGATCTGAAATGAGAAGATGGCCAGTGCAGAAAAGTTGAGCGACTTTAATGAACACAACGGTACAACAGAGTCAAAATGGTTTGGTTTTTTTTTTTTTTTTAAGCAAAAAAAAGGGGCTTCAATCACAAATCGTTGAAATTGCCCCGTCAAAAACGTTTTGAGGAACTGACAGCGGAAGACAAAAGAAAGAATGTGTGACCTTTTTAAATTTTACGGTCAAGAGTTTTTCGAGATCGTTAAGTATTTGTTTATTATATTACGATCTCTCCAAACTGGTGTTCAGGCAAAGTACAACAATTGAAATGTTGTGACTTATGAAAATATAACGTTTTAGGACACCAGCCTGAATAGATCAGGGTAGAATAATATTTTGTAGGTTTTTTTTTTCTTCTTCTCTTTTTTTCTTTCATTGGCCAGTATTGGAAAAAAAAATACTATTAATTTTTAGGGGTAAAAATTTTGGTGATCCTTTCTAAAGGGGTGGAGAATACTACCATATATACCAGTGTATATAATTCAAAGGTATCTTTACTAAACTTTCAGGATATTTATGAAAAGGTGAAAAAAAAAAAAAAAAAAAAAAAAAAAAAAAAAAAAAAAAAAAAATTTTACCTACACACCATATCATAAAATATGCTTAATTTTCAGGGTAAACTTTTTTGTAAAAAGGGGTAAAGTATATATATATATATATATATACCAGTGTATATAATTCAAAGGTATCTTTACTAAACTTTCAGATTATTCTTAATAAAAAACAAAAAAACTCAGAAGTTCGACCTACACACAATGAATATCAGAGTATATATGTATTCGCATATATATATATACACGCACACACATGCATATACATATTGATATATACACATATGCATATAAATACACACACATATGCATACACACATCATATATATCGTAGTTTATCAATTTATTTACAGGGTAAGGTCAGGGTAGAAGTTACTGGTGTAGGGGTCGACCCACTAATTTTACCTAAAAATTTGTTAAAGACCCGAGTCAAACACTAGTATTTTATGGTGTATATCGCAAGAAAAGCTATTAAATTTAAAAAAAAAATAAGGCCACCCCTCCAAAATGTGTTAATATAGGGATAATCTAGATGAGATTAATTATGGAGAGAGAAAGAAAAAAAAAGAAAAAAGAAAAAAAAAAAAAAACATGCTGCGAAGAAAAAATATTTTATAAATTTAACCATTCTATTTGTCTCACCAGCCCTCCGTTTTTAATTAATTAATCAATAATTGTAGTTATAATAATGATAATAATTAACTTAATTTTATTAGTTGATTAAGCTTTATTTGATTATTACCCTGCTCGAGTACGGCAGATGTATGCAGTACCCAGCATTTTTGATAGGCTATCACAGAAATTGGAAACTTTTCTGCATTAGCCACTAGTGGGCTAAAAAAAAAGAATGCTCCCTACCTGCACGGCTTGCACCACTGATTCTGCTGATCTAGACCGAACCTAGCCCGGCATTTCTTTGGATTTGAGCATTCTGTAATCAGAACGGGTCAAAGTCAAGAACACATGCATTGTCGTTTTTTTTTTTTTTTTTTGGTTAAAAAATTTTAATTTTTTTTTTTTTTGATGATTGGTTTCTGTCATGGACGATTGGAGGAGGAGGAAGAGGAGAAGGAAGAGGGGGAAGGGGGGTAGATTGTGAGTGAGTGAGTGAGTGAGTGAGTGAGTGGTGGCAGGGGGGAAGAGTAGAGATATTAAAAAAGGGGGAGGGTGGACTACAAACTACGCATTCCTCTGTCTCTTGAGAAAGAGCAAATAAATAAATTTAAAAAAAAAAAAAATTAAAAAGAAAAAAAAAAAAAAAACAAGAAAGAAAGAAAGAAATAAGGGACAACAACAAAAACAAAACATTTTTTTTTAAATTAAAGAAAAAAAAAAAAAAACTTTTTTAAATAAAAAAAATTTTTTTTTTTTTTTTTTTTAAAATTTGAAAGAGGTGTTAATTTTTTTAATTTCTTTTTTCGGGGATTTAATTAAAAAAAAAATTTTTTTTAGTTTTTCACACTCAAATAAAAAAAAAAAAAAAATACGACAAAGACAAAGAGTGCAAATTATTTATACATCAGGCTGAAGATATAGGTTAGTCAATAACAATATAATATTATTGGCTGCCCTATTATTTCTGCCCCCATATATATATATATATATATATATATATATATAATATATATAATATATAGCAGATAAGCCAATTCATGAATCTGTTGATGAGTTGTGGGGGGGAAGAGGTTAAAAAAAATGTGACAATAACTGGAATACTACAAACTATACAAAAAAAGTTAACACAAAAGCTTATTTAAAAAAAAAAAAAAATGCTTAAACCAATTTAACAGACACACACACACATAGTATACTATATATACCCATATATACGGGCACATATATGTATACAACAAATATATTATAAAAAAGCTTTCTTTTTTTTTTTAAATGATCAAAAATTTAAAAAAAGAAAAAAAAAATACCTGAGATACAAAACAGTCCAATAATTGTCTGTGTGAAGTCCAGAGTTGAAGCTGTTTCATTATTCCTTATATGCTACAAATTATTGTCTTCATTTACATATATATATATATCAATATCAACCTAAATGCTTGGGAAAATCTAGCATCAAATCGGAAGGAATGGCGTATAAGACATGTTTCGCTAAATTAAAGAGCTTTGAAGAAAATAGACTGAAACATCGAGATCAGCTCCGTCTAACTTTAAAACAAAAACATCTGACTCTAGCTTTAGGGAAATTCCATCTGTCAGTGTGGCTTCATAGCTCGCAGCAAGGCTGGGCTGCTATCACACTCAAGGAAACACAAAATGTCTTCTTGATAGCATGCACAACATGGGAGGAAACAAATCACTCACTGCTGACCCATATCTATCGTTTATGATAGGAGAGTCCACCATATATATATATATATATATATATATATATATATATATATATATTAGTGTCCTGATAGCTTTTTGATTTAGTGCATCTTGGGATGCACATATTTGCTTTGAGTCCCCGGGAATATCTATGGGTCCCAACTAAAGTTTCTTAATAGATTGTAGGGTTTTTATTTATGATCAGGGGAAACAACTAAAGCCGTCTAACTCCTACCTTATAACCTATCCTGTGTAATTCGTTTCTAAGAAATTAGTGAAATACCTTAAAAAAACGCTAGGCAGTGATAGCTGAAAAAACAACCCTCCTACGAATGAATATGAATTTGTAATTGATTGTTGGAAATAAATATATTAAAATAAAATAAAAATACTGAAAAAATGTTTTGATTTTTTATTTGTAATTGATTGTCAGAAAAAAAAATAAAAAAAAATGAAAATACCGAGAAAAAAAAAATTTTTTTTTTTTAGCGGATTGAAGGCATTAAAGGTAAGCCATATTTTTATTGACAAGTAAATGTAAATATTTAGCTCCTCCATCTTAAAATATTTTAAAGAGGGGGAGGGTTAAAATATTTACATTTACTTTTCGAAAAAAGACTGGAGGGGGTAAAATATCGCGTTAACTTTTCAGGAAAAACGCCCTAAGCGCTGGTTGTTGTTTTTTTTTTTTTTCAGCAGGCACTGCTTCAGCTAGGGACTTAGTTTATAGGGAGGGTTGTTTTTTTTCAGCTATCACCACCTAGAGTTTTTTAAGGCAGGAGGCCGGGACGCAATTCTGCGAATAATCCCCACAGGATCCATACACTGGATCCATACACTGGATCAAGCAAACAACCCTATGATATCTCACTTCTTTTTACAGCACTTACAACACAGGTACATGATCCCCTCAAAATTTGATAGTACCTTTTTTTTTTCTTACCTTATTTTTTAAATCTAACTTTGTTGGCACCCTTCTGTCTGCAAAAGATTATGGAGTAGTTTTTTTTTTTTTTTTTTTTTTTAAAAAAAATTTGTACTACGTAGCCTGGGCGGGTTGTTTTGGAGGATGTGCTGTTGCCCTAGCAGCAGATCTCCCCCTCCACACTGCCATTGTGGTCCAAAGGAAAAGATAAGAACCTATGCAGTTTGGCAATGGCAATGTCGCAGGAGTTGCTGTGTAGCACCACCACCACCCCGAAAACAAATCCGGAGCTGGAGTCCCTAAGGTGGAGTAACACTGAATTTCAGTACATCTAACTATCTATAGGCATAAGAATCTTTAGATACCGTACCAATTAACATTAGTTTTGTTATAATGATCTGTTGTTAGTAATATAAACATAAGAATCTTTAGAAGAGTCTTTAGGGTTGATACTATGAAAATAAGACCTTTGTATTTGGCCTTCTGTTTTCTATTAGTCTTTGTTTTAGTCAAGATGAGTAACATGGGAGGGGAAAGTGAAAAAACATACACCTATGAAGATCAAATATATATCGACCAAAGCATTAAATAAAAATAAGTAAAAGAACATGAAGACAATAAAGTATATAATTTATGTCTATAAATATAGGTATAATCCAATTCTTTTGAAACAGATCTAATAATAATCTAAAAGATTTATTCTCTAGAGTATTTTTTTTTCTTTTTTTAAATTTATTACAAAAAAATATTTATTACCATTGTAAGAAAAAATTAAAATCAATTTAAAAACAACAAATTTCACCAATTTCACTGAATTTTTGAGATGAGGTTTGATAATTTGTATTAGATTATTCTGACTATTGTCCTCATCTTTATTGTTATATACACAATATTTCAGCCAGTGTGTCTCCCGGCCTTCTTCAGGTATTTCTTGACATGAAGGTTCCTGAGTCTGACAAGAAATACCTGAAGAAGGCAGGAAGGCATATTGTCCGAAATATTGTGCAGATAACAAAGCTGAGGACAATAGTCCAAATAATACAAATTTGACCAAATACAGTGCAAGTTCATGGACAGAAGGAAGGAAGACATTATTAAAAGAAAATATAAATTTCATGGGAATACTGAAAATTACACTATACTAATTCTATTAGTAAACCATTGTGGTAAGAAAAAAACCCCGGCAAATAATTTATTAGTAAAATTATACTACAAAAAATTGCCTGGGAAAAGATAAAAAAAGAAAAGACCAAGAGAGTTGCCCCAACCGAAAATAATCGATTAACACTATATCACTTGGCCAAAAGAAAAATTTCCCAAATTTTTTCAGTCACATTAAATTAGAATTAAACCCATCCTCCCATAAAATGGTTATACAATCTCTGTCCCAAAATAGTTGGTACATTTGTACAAAAATTTCATACACAAAATGTAATCACTATTTTAGGACAGAGATACTATAAACAATCTAATAGTAGATCTTTTTCCATATATATTGTATTTTCCAGTGTTGAAAACTTCAGATGTTTTTCCCCCAGAAATAAATCTTGGAAATTTACCGAGCAGCCGACAGGAAAATTGGGGTCCTCAACAACAGGAAATACATTTTTTTTTAAAAGTAAATTATGTATGTTTTTTTAAAATTTGGAAAAGGATTTTTTAAAACCTAATTTCTAAAAATGAATAGTGGGCTATTTTCTGAAAGTTGTCAGGGACAATTATAAAATTAAGTCAAGTTAATTCTAAAAGTGAAAATAATTTTTAGGGAGATTTATTAGTAAATTGTGGGTTTTTTTCCCTTTCCTAACAGCAGAATATTGTCTGCTAGAAAGTCTATTAAAATCAGTTTATTTTTTATTTAATTTCTAACCCGATGAGATCTTTAAATATTTCCTAAGTTTCAAATATCTATCAGAAATTGGAGAAAAGACTTTTTTTTTGTTGTTGCAATATGGCATCATCTAAATAATGTCCTTTTGATAATTCTTTGAGATATGTTAAGATTTTTCATAAGAATTTTTTTCTTTTTCTTTTTTGATTATTGAATGATTTTTTCTTAGATATTAACAGGATTCTGTATTAAGGAGTTGTAGTTGAGGAAGAAAACAAAATGGAGGATTTAATCAAACAATTCATAAAAAAGAGGAAAAAAAAACAACATAAAATACATAATTCAAAAAACAAACAAAATCTTTTTCTTCAAAATCATGAGTAAACATGGCACACAATTCTTATAAAGTCATAAAAGTTCAACCAAAAAGTTTTTTTTTTTAAATCAGTAGAGCTGGACTAATATCCTTATCTATTAATAATAGAGATTTGGTCTCTATTTGTCTGTAACTGAAACTTTGTCAGAAATTGCATAAGTTTATCATGAATGAGTATTTAATTTATAGTCAAAATACATTGACTAAATCTTATCTCTGAGTTAGATTTGCCTCAAAACAGCACGTTATTAATGCATTAAAAATCTTGCAATATGTGTTATATATCCCAAAGAAATGGAGGTTTACATAATATATCGTGTGGTTCATTTACATACTGGTTTTTAACAAAACCGGGTTTAATAAATAATTATTTGGTTTTATTAATTTCTAATATTATTGTTTTATTTTACAAACTTATTAAAATCAATCCTATTAATGATCTTATATAGAAACCAATTAAAAAATAATTAAAATAAGTGTAAGCTTTTCTGTGTTCGTATTGAATTTCATTAGTTTTTCTAATTCAATATTTAATTATGTTAAAAGTTAAATACTTGTGTCCAGAGGACGCATCTATTTGCTAGTATTATTAATATTATCTATTTTTATTTTCCTTCTCCTAGACGGGTTGCCCTACCAAGGTTAAAGAACCCAGTCTGCCCTTCTATTTTAACCATAAGTGGAGGGAGAATAATTGGATTCCTACCTTTCCCAAGGGTATTAGCGCTATGTGAAATGCAAACAGCCTCACCCAGGATTTGAACTTCTTGGCATGACACCACAATACAGCACCAAAAATCTTGGAAATACTGAAAGGTCAGAGGTCACAGGCTACCAATGCTGAAGGGTCAAATGTCACAGGATACCAATGCTAAAACCAAAGTCATTGTTTTACTTAACTGTGTTATAATGATTGATTCCTTTGTTATAATAGAATCTCAAGACATCTGGGGTTATTTTATGCCAGAGGTTAGGGAATTGCATTCATTTTACATTTTTGTGTAATTGTTTCTTAAGAATTTTTTGCACAGTTATATGATATCAAGTATTCCTATCAAATACAAATAATTTGCACACAGTTGTATGGTTTCAAGTAATTAGTTCTATTTAATAATAATCATTTGTTTATACCATTTTATGGTTTTAAGTAACTCTTATTAATGTGCTTGCAGAGAGATACCTGACCACACCTGACAATGATATATTGTTCACATGATTAATTAATTCCAACCATTAGACAAGAAATAATCCATTTTCTTGGGAGTAACTAACAAAAAAAAATCAACTAATTATGTTCCTATAGAACTGACTAATCAAATATGATAACTTACATATACTTACAAAAACAGAAAAATTACTTCAAAGCCCCACCCCACACTCTAACAATAAAGATAAGGATATTAGTCTTTAACAACTCTAGTGTGATTTTCATTGGGGTAAAGGGGGGGGGGAAGGCATGGCTGAATATGAAACAATAAATTTGCTTAGTGCATAGAGACTATTTAAAGAATTAGTGCAAAAAAAAAAAAAAAAAAAAAAAAAAATTTTTTTTTTTCAAAACTAGGCTTCAGATTCTTCAATATACATTTTTGGAAAATAAATATTCTGCTATTTCTCTGAATTTTTGAGATGAGGCTTGATACATTGTGGGAAGATGAGGACAATAGTCCGAATAATACAAATAATACTAAATCTTCTGCTATTTTCCAAAGACTTTTCAAGATTACAGCTGATAAAGAATGGTAATTCTAAATTATAAGAACGCAACTAGTTTTAAAAGAATACCCCCCCACTCCAAAAAAAAAAAAAAGGTACTCAGAGAAGTTGTATTTCGATCCCTTAATGAAAAAACTTACTAATGACAAGTCAGTGAAACAAATCTGATATACAGGTATGCAATATCTCACCTGAAAAACTTTGGAACTTAACAGGTTTTCAATATTTGGAATATTTCCAATATCAAAAATAGAGTACAGTCAAAAGATAGATGTCTTGGTGAGGGTGGTCATCAGTGATGCACTATTTTTTATCGCCGATAACAGGTTCTTGTGCATCATATCAGCTCTGATAGCAACCCAGACTTGAATCCAGCATCTTCAAGTTGCCACCCTGCAAGCTACGTGCTACTAGTCTTGACATTTAGCCACATTTAAAACTACAAAAACTCAACCTCTTAAATCGAGAAACAGGTATTGTATATATTTACTCAACCTCTCTGCTATGAGCAGGATGCGACAGAAGGTCAATTTTTAAGTGGAGTAAAACTGGTTTTAAATTCAGAGTTTTCTTTCCTTCTAGACTAGTTGTCATACAAAGGTTAGAGCCAAGTCTGCCATATCATTTACCCATCATTAGGGGGAGAATAGTTGGATCCATACATTTCCTAAATGCTAAAGTCGTCGGGGTGGCCTTTACTGCACAGATCCCTGTGCTACTCATACGCTGAGTTGGCGAGGGCCAGTATCGAACCAGGAACGTTGTGGTTCCTAGTCGGACCCTCCACCGACTGAGCTATACAGGATGCTTAATATCAGTGAGTGTGTATATATATATATATATATATATATATATATATATTATACACATGTTAGAATGACATAAATACCAAGTCTGGGTCCAATTTTGGAGAAGGGGTTTTGGAATGTACAGAAGCCAAAATTATTTTACAGCAATGTGATCATACATGCATAGATTATCTCCATTATATATATATATATATATATATATATATATATATGATAAACTGAGTATAGTTTATAGTTTTAGTGTTTTTTGAGAATATTTGCTTATATTGATCTGAAACTATTAAAAACGACCAGACTGACAGTAAATAGAGATTTATTTTTTACTAAACACTTTTAAAATATTGTAAAATGTATAATAAGAATATGAGGCCAACCAAAAAAAAAAAAATTTTTTTTTATATGCCAAGTGAAAAAAAAAAAAAAAAAAAAAAAATCAAAAGAAAATTAAAAGTAAAAATTATTAATTAAAACTACTAATTAAAAAAAAAAAGAAAAAAGAAAAGTTTTTTGCTTATTATAAAAATGAAAATGTTAGTGCATGTGTTTAGAGTGTGGTAACTGTGAGGGGGGAGGGTTGGAAGTCGAGTGTAGAAATAGCAAATACCAATAATAGATGGCCTTGTCCTTTCCCAATGATACGAATCACCGCCAGAACTTCCTTCAGCAGTTATAGAATCTAAAGCACACAACAAAAAGAAAAAAAAAAAAAAGAAGGCCACTTATGAGCACGTTAAGATCTCAAAATAAAAAAAATAAAAATAAAAAAAGGGAAAAAAAATAATATGCCCCACCCTCATTTTATTGTTTTGAACATGTCCCAGGACAAATTTTATTTATTGAATTCCATATCATTTTTGGGACTATTATCTTTCTCCCCACCCCCGGTATATGTCGCATCTTCGATTTTAGAAGTTACTATGTATTTTCTCTTTTCTTATTCATTTCCCCAAATCATAAAGATTGAGTTATTAATGTTTCACTGGTGGACTTCAAAGTTTAGGTACCAGAAATATATTCCAAAAAGGAGAGGGTCAACTTAAGGAAAAATTGTGATATTGTACTAAGTACCTGGTACCTCTAAAGGGTAGTGGGGAGAGTTTTCATTCCTAAAATGAGGTAACCAAGAAAATATATGGTACTATTAGAATTTTTGTAATGTTCTTTTAGACAATAACCAAATAAAGAAAATTATTCTAATTAATCATTATTCTGTTAACTCCATTACATTCTATTAGATTTCTGCATGCCACTGTGGAATGAGCTATCTTTAATTTTAAACTGACTTGATTAGTTAAAAGTTTAAAAAAATTAAAAAACGACATGATAACATGCATATAAAAGAAATTGAAATTATTTATTATATATTATCTTAATTCATTATCTAGATATATAAACTATTCACATTATATCTGCATCTAGAAATAAATGCTATGCTTAAGTAATAGTACCGGGTACTTTATGAAATATAACAATTTTTCCTTCAGGGACACCCACCCTTTCAGTATTTGAACTTTGACCTCATGTCAATGTGAATAAGGAAATAATGTGAAAACTGAAGAGAAATAATTGAAGGGTTGAAAAAAAAAAAAAAAAAAAAAAATCCAATGCAAATTTAAAAAATCATGTTCTAAGCCCCACTGACAGCTGAAGTATAGAACAACAAAAATATTGTCTGGTTATTTCCTATAAGTCCAACATAAACAAAGGGGAACCACTCTTGACTGATAAATTATTTATTTATTTTCTCATTAAACTAACCCTAAGCCCGTCTTCTTTTTTACAAGTAGATCAATAAATAAATAAGTCAAGAGTGGTACCCCTTTGTTTATGTTAGATTTATAGGAAATAACCTATCATCTTAACATCAAGTATATAAGGAAAGGTTCAGTCGTTTAAACTATATTTGGAATGTCAATAAACTTTCTTATTGAAAAACAAATTTCTAAAAAGCAATATATATAAAAATCAATAAATGGAAGTATGACAGGGTTTTTTTTTGTGTTTTTTTTTTTTTAGAACACAGAATCAGGGTGGCATTTCAAGAGAAAGAGAAAAGGGAAAAGAAGAAGAAGAAGAAGAATAGAAAAAATGTTGTTTATTCTTTCCCACAAACACAAAGAATTTAAAACAACAAAAAATATCAGAGTAGACTAATTGAGAATAAAGGTATTGATCATAGACATCAGTAATAGATAGAGTTATCTCCCCTTAAAAAAAAACTTCCTCACTGCCAATTGTATTTTTTCCCTAAAAAATTAATGAAGATAGAAATAGAAAAAGGGCAGGCCCAATTACTATATAAATAAATAAGGGCTGATTATTTTTTTTGGATAGATTTTAATAGCATGTCAAGCTGTCATGGGTTATCTTATGTCTAGTGGTTAAGAAATCCCATTTATTGTACATTCATATTTACATCTGTGGGGTTGTTTCTTGAGAGGAAGTAAACCTCCTATATGCTGTGTTAAAAAAAATATGCTTGGATTCTGTTGGATTTTTCATCAGAGATGCTGATCAATAAATCCAGCCCTTGCCTCTTTTAAAAAAGGAGCAGTATATCTTCTCATTTCTCCTAGTAGCATGACTATATATCTATCCCATGGGCACCTCTCACGGTGTAATGGTTAGCAAGCTAGATTTGCAGACCATTGTTAGTGAGTTAGATTCTCATAGGGCATCCCATACTTCTGGCCTTGTGCCACATCTAAGCTAAGCTTAGTAAATAACAGGGCACCTCATGGGGTGTAATGGTTAGCTCAGAATTGCATCTTTCAAAGCCTCCATGCTTCCTATACTCCACCAATACTATACCTGATACCCTCTCCCCGCACACACATACATGTATATTACTACTGTAAACTGTTCATGTTCCTGACACTAATACATTATTCTGTGTACTAGACATGAGACTTTGATGCGTTGTGGTGCACCTGAGCACTGTACACATACATGCATATTACTACTGTAAACTGTTCATGTTCCTGACACTAATACATTATTCTGTGTACTAGACATGAGACTTTGATGCGTTGTGGTGCACCTGAGCACTGTACACAATTAATTTAATTATTATTTTAAGCTAGATTTGCAAACTGTTGTTAGTGAGTTTGATTCTCACGGAACACGCTGTACTTCTCGCCTTGGTTCACATCTAAGCTAAGCTTAGTAAATAACTATATATGTATCCCATTCCTTTATATGCAAATTACATATCAACCACAATTAATATCACAATTTACTTAGAGCTTCTTATAAATTGAATAGATAAACATAAACCTACACATAATTTTGTAAGTTATTTGTCATTTTGTATGTCTCATATGAAAACAAAATATTGTTGCCTGTAATGAGACACACACACACACATGAATAGATTTGATTACTTAATCAGAAGCCAAACTTAGATATCTTCCTTAACTAAAAAAAAAAAAAAAAAAAAAAATATCACATGCATGCCCGCACACATAAACAAAATGGTTTCTTTTGTGCCAAATAAAGCTTAGTTAATAATAAAACTGTCTTCTCATTAACTTTTGGAAGCAGAGAAAATATTGCCTCCTCTAATGATATACGCGGAAAACAAAAACTTAAGCATTTTTTTTAAAAAAACTTAAATATAACCCAAACTTAGATCTCTTACTAGAAAAAAAAAAAAAAAAAAAGAAAAAAAGTTTTCTCGCTGGCTTGTGTGCCAAATATAGCATAGTAAATAGCAACACTAATTTCTTATTAAAACTCTGAAGCACCACAGGGTAAATTCCATCCCATTTTTGAAGATTTCTGATCTGCCAAGTGGGATATTTTTAATACCACCATTTTTTTTTTTTTTTTCCAAATCTCGAGAAGAAAACAGGGTACATAGGCTGATTAACAGAGGGCAGAGTAATTCAAAATGGACAAAAAAGAAAATGTCTTTTTTTTTTAAAAAAAAAGAGTGAAAGATATTACTTGATGCATGCTATTTCATAAATGCTGTTTATTAGTATATATATATATACCAAACCTTCCGTATGAGCAGGATGTGACACATGGTAAATTTCTAAAGCCTACGTTTAACAGGTTTGAATTCAGAGTTTTCCTTCTCCTAGGCTGATTGCCATACCAATGGATAAAGAGCCCAGAGTGCCATACAACCCATAGGTGAGTGTGAATAGTTGGATTCGTACCTTTCCCAATTAGTATTAGCATTATGTGAAATGCAAACAGTCTAGTACAGGATTTTCTCCGAGTGGTATTTCTTTAATGTAACAAAAAGAAGAAAAAACCAACTAAATAACAGAATAAAGGCAGTTAATCTTTTACAATGAGGGAAAAAAATCAAACAGAGTTATGCCCCTTACATACAGAGTTATGCCCCTTGAATGTATGAGATTATCCTAATGTTTAAGAATCTAAAAATTTAAGATTGAACAGTTACGCTATTGTAAACTACATTAAAATTGCAACCAGAAACAATACAGAATCATGCTTAGTTTCTACACCAGTTACTCATTCAATCTTGACTAACCATAATATTACTTAACTTCGGTAAGTGATACGAAAATAAAACAGTGTAATAATAAGCAAGTAAGTCACAAGTGGAAATGGGCTTTTAAAACGATAAAAACAATTATTTAAAGTTATATATATATATATATATATATATATATATATTATATACTAGATAGATACACATATATAGATATGTCATTAATTCTGTATCTTAATGATAAAAAAGCATTTGAATAAATATTTATTTATTTTTCAACATAATCTCCTTCCTAAAAAAAAAAGAAAGTATGTTACCATTGGTTTCAAAGTAGCGTATTAGCGACTTATCCCCATGTCAACGCACCTCATGATTAAATAAGCATTGATTTTACACAACAGATATTTATTTTTTTATATCTATAATTTCCTACGGTTTATACAAATGACCCTGGATGTTATAAGTGAGGAAAGTGCTGGACTATGAGAAGATAAACAGATAGAAAGGCAGAGAAAGAGTTGTTTTAGGGGTTTTTTTTTGCATTTAATATGAAGAAAATGAATAAGGCTACAATGAAGGATATGGTAATCTGAACATTAGCTACATAAATGAGAGTAACCTCCCTTTGTTTGTTTCACTTTGAGGAAGCTTTATGTTTTGGTCGGCCATTTAAAATATCATAAAATGTGTGCTTGCGCATTATTTGAACTAAACTTAATTGTTATTAAGAGCACATTTTATGATATTTTCATGTTAAAACATGTAGTTGTATTGATTTGAACAAATTCGTATTTTCAGTGTAGATTTATGGTGAAATGAAAATGGCTGACCAAAACATTCGGCTTCTTCAAAGTAAAACAAACAAGTGGAGGTTACTCTCATTTATGTAGCTAATGTTCAGATTACCAAGAACATGGAAGAAATTTAACAAGAAAATTAGCATAAATCAATAACTAAAATCAAAAATGGTCTGTCTTTACTCTGCCACCCAAAAATCAAAATAGGGGTTGAAATAGACGATCTGTATTCTCTCTATCTCCACCCCTTACAATAAGGTTTTATAATGAAGATATCTATCTCCCCTTACCAAAGGAAAAAAAAAGGGGGGGGGTGATAAAAGTGATCCCTAATGATTCTACTCCCCCTTTACAAAAAAGGTTTTATAATAAAGATCTCTACCTCCCACTACCAAAAGTAAAAAATGTGTCCTAATAGGTGATCTCTACCCCTTAAAAAGAAGGTGGGTACAGAGAATGAGTAATCTATTCTGTATCCACCAAATAAAATAAAAAGGGGTGATCATATTGTGTGATCACTATACTAATATTCCACCCCTAAAAGTGGGGGTCATAATAGACAATCCCCATACTACCAAAGGATCAAATGTGATTCCTTTTTTTTTGGCAATTAAATAATGCTTCAGAAATGTAACCTCCCCACAAAAAATATATATATAATGTATATATCTACCAATCCCTCTGCACGAGCAGGATGCGACACAAGGTCAATTTCTTAAGCAGAGTTTAACAGGTTTGAATTCAGAGTTTTACTTCTCCTAGTCATGGTTAGAGCCCAGTCTGCTCTGCTATTTACCATAGCTGGAGGGAGAATTGGATTCATATTATTAGCGCCATGTGAAATGCAAACAGCTTCATCCAGGAATTGAACTCAGGTCAGCGTATCCATTTCCTATGACTCTAACCATTAGACCACGCGTGCATATATATATATATATATATATATAAAATGTAGATAAATAAATTTGAATAATTATGTTTTGTTTTTTGAAATATCGAAAATAATCAAGTTAATTTTTTTTTAAATACCTAGAACTTTTTTTTTTAAAAGGTCTCATAATGGGTGATTTGTAATTAAACGTTTTAGAAATTTACAACCCCACAAAAAATATGGATAATGTAAATGAATAAATTTGAATAATTAAGTTAATTTAAAAAAAAAAATACCTATGCCTTTTTTTAAAAAAAGGTCTCATTATGGGTTATATCTATCTCCTTTCCCAACAAAAGTAAGATTGTTAACAGAGATCCCTATCCTTTAATTGGCCCCCCTCTCCCACCTTTGCTCCCCTCTCCCGAAAGCACAAATACATAGATTCACATACAAAAACATTCAATAACATGGAATTACCTTCAGTATATTTTTCACATTAAAATGTACAAAGCATGCTAAAACAGTGTGTAATGTCAAATGACATCCCCTGTCATTTGTACAAAAATTCAAGAAAAATGAGAAGATAAAAAAATCTTGCAAAACATGCATTTATTTTATTTAAAATATTTTTTTTAATGTTTATTTTTTGCTTTTTTTTTTTCCAAAGTTAAAAAAAAAAAAAGTAAAAAAAAAAGTAATTGTCACACTCAAGAAACATTTTTTTTTTTTAAATTAGGGTAAAGAAGGGGCTTCCCAAAAAATTAGGGTAAAGAAGGGGTATCCCCCAAAAATCTGCAGTTGTACATCATGGCCTTGTAACCAAGTTTCAATGATACAAACTTCAAATATAAAAGGGTTTTTACTTATGTAGAAATAATTAACTGAAGACCTATGCAAACATTAAAGATATATATATATATATATATCACATAAGTATCAACAGGCAATAAGTATACAGCAAGACAATCAGCGAAAACATTCTTTCAGGAGTTTAAATTTATATATATATATATATTATATACACACACATTTTTTTAAAGGCATATACACATATAAGATAAAGCAACTATTAAGTAAAGTATGTATATATATATACAGAAACACACACATAAAAAGTGGAAAAAAAAAAAAGAAAAGATTTTACGCACCTGTGTTAACATCATTGAAATACCAAGGTAATCTGGACTTTGCTGCAAAAAGGAAATGAACAATATAATATACATACATATATATATATATATATATAAAGCTGGTTTGGTATTGGACACATTATGACCCATTGTACCCCTCCCTTTCTTTGTTCTATGTCTTTTAATAAAAACTAAAATCCCAGCAAAATTCATCCCTTCAATTTAGGATGCATGTGTTACATATTAATCATATACATACACGCATACACTTAAAGGCCACATTTGGCAGTGTTTAGATTAGATGTTGAATTTATGATGTATTTATCTTTTTTACAAATAGGGGAAGTAATATATATATATATATATATATATATATATTTACCAACCCCTCTGCTCTGCACGAGCAGGATGTGACACAAGGTCAATTTCTTAAGTGGATTTTTAACAGGTTTAAATTCAGAGTTTTCCTTCTCCTAGACTGGTTACCTAACCAAGGTTAAAGAGCCCAGTTTGCCCTACTATTTACCCATAGCTGGAGGGAGAATTGGATTAATACCTTTCCCAAGGGTATTAGCGCCATGCGAAGTTCAAACAGCTTTGTCCAGGAATTGAACTCTGGTCGATGAGTTCATTTCATACGACTCTAACCATTAGACCACGCGTGGGAAGTAATATATAAGGATGTATCAGTTAGTTATGTTAGTGTTGTGTTGTGTTTTTACATACAGATAAAATATGGAACACTGAATGAAAATGCGAGACCAGGTTGTTGGAAATTAACAAGGTTTTACTTAACACAGGGTAGAGAAATGATTCTACCCTAAAAGTGACTTAATTAGCTCAACCGTGTTGTGCGTGGATCCTGACCGCACGAAACCCGAATCCAAAAGTGTCATTGTGGAAACCCCACTTCCGGGTTCCCATCAGTTCCCTACTGATCAAGGGGAGTAACTCTAGATTTAATTAGGTCTGAACCTAACACTTAGTAAATTATAAAGATCTGAGTGAGTGCAAACTCATACCAAATTAGTCAAATTGAATTAGCCAATGGTTTTAATACTATTTCATTAAAAAGTCACAAAATCTGAGATGGAGCGCCACACCTACCATTAGCTCCTCACTTTATCGCACAGATCCCAGTGCTACTCATATGCTGAGTTAGTGAGGGCCGGTATTTATTAAAAAGTCACAAAATAGTGTGACATTTTTGCTGTCTTATGGTTGATTTACAAAGCAGATCAGTCTCAGTTTCTTTGTTTAATGGCATATCAACCTTCATGGGTTATTTAATGCTAAAGCCATAGTTATATATACAAGCCATACATTTTTTCTTTTAAATAAACCTAAAAAGTATGAGGGAATAAATAGTCAGTAGTCATCAGGGTGGCTTAAAGTCGGTATCAGCCAGACAGCAAGGGAGTGTATTCCCTTTTCAATAGCGCTAGACCAAGGAGATTGTTTTTTTAGCATCTGAGATGGAGCGCCACACCTACCATTAGCTCCTCACTTTACCGCACAGATGCCAGTGCTACTCATACGCTGAGTTGGTGAGGGCCAGTATTCATTAAAAAGTCACAAAATAGTGTGACATTTTTGCTGTCTTATGGTTGATGCACAAAGCAGATCAGTCTCAGTTTCTTTGTTTTACGGTGAGTTGGTGAGGGCCGGTATCGAACCAGGAACCTTGAGGTTCCCAGCCTGACACTCTACCAACTGAGCTAAACCGGCCCCTCGAGGAAGGTCTGCTAAATATAAAATTCAAAGAATGGAAATGAGATTTGATTTCATCCATTAATCATCTTAACAACAGCAACTCTTGAGCACCTTTTTGATCTCCATCTTTCTAACACACGTGGGGGGCATGCCTACAAAGTCAGAAAACAGCATAGCTCACATGACTTTCAGAAACATTTTTTTCATGCTCAGTTGCAGAGACATGGAATGAACTGCCTGCGTCTGTTGTAGGCTGCCGGAGCACTGAGTCTTTCAAAGCCTCCATGCTTCCTGTAGTCCGCCAACACTATACCTGATGCCACTCTCCACATACATACGCGCACACATACATGCATATTACTACTGTAAACTGTTCATGTTCCTGACACTAATACATTATTCTGTGTACTTGACATGAGACTTTGATGAGTTGTGGTGCACCTGAGCACTGTACACAATAAATTTCATTATCATTATCATAAAATGAATAAATTCTTATTTTATATGGGAATTACGATAGTGATTGGGTACAATGGGTTAAAAAATTACATAATGCATGCACGTAATGCATACAGTATTTCCAGCATCAAGAATGGTCTAACCAACAAGACATTTTAATTTTCAATTTAAAATTTAAAAAAAAAAATTTTAAAAAGATACAGCTTACATTTTTTGTGATTTTTTTTTCTGAGGGTAAAGTAGCATTCTTGATAGCAGAAAATATGTTAGAATCACAATAAACATTAGAGTAAGTTGATATTAATTAAAAAAATTGTAAAAGGCCAGTCTTGTTCTCACCTTACTCTGAGATAAGCTTGATGATTTATAAAGGGGGACATTGTTTTGATTTTGTTTACTTTTCAAAAGTAAAAGGGAAAATATTCTTTTCAACCATGACTATGAATTTAAATGGATCAACGTGTATATATATATATATATATATATATATATATATATATATATATATATATATCAAATTGCCGCTTTAACTTTTCCGTTGCAGTGGCATCGGTGAATAATACAAAAGTGCTCAATATATTAAAAATATAGAGCAGTAATAATAATAATAATAATAATAATATCATTATTAGAGGAAAAATAAAGGGTCTACCATGGTTTCAATCAAATTGAAATGATTTCTTCAGGACCCTACCTTACGTTAACTAAGTCGATGTAATTCCTTAGTTAAATTAAAGATAATTAAGATAAGATAAGAGGAATTATTCTTATCATTCACTAATATATTACTAGTGTCCTCATATTAGTTGGGACTATAATAACAACCAGGATAAGGATACTAGTCTGAATCTGAAGGGTGTATGAATATTTAACTAATCCAATATCTGGGGGGTGGGGTGGGGTGGGGATAAGAAATGTACACAAACTGGACAAATGATCCAAACAATGTTGTGGATCCATGGAAAATTCTCATCCCTGAATATCATAATTGTCAGCAAACCAAGACTGTATTGTTGCTTAACCCACTTGGGAGAAGGAAACAGTACTGCCATGGAAATAAATGAAAGCGTATGTGTCCTGCGTCCCTGATGCAAAAAATCTAAAAGGACGCAGTAAAATCATATCCATGTGTTCCATTATTTCAAGCTAACTGTAAATACATTTCAATAGTTTCTTAGAACAGGTTACAAGGTAGGAGTTAGACAGCTTTAGTTCTTTCCCCAGATCATAATTAAAAACCTTACAATTTATTAAGAAACTTTAATTGGGACCAATAAATTTTCCCTGGGACTCATCCAAAGCAAATATGTGCATCCCAGGATGCACAAAATTAAAAAGCTATCAACATAACTGGAAAAACAAGCTTAAAAAACAGAATAAGATTTGACAAAATTTCGCCTTTAAATTTAAAAAAACAATTCATACAAAAATCAAGTTACTGAATATTTGTCAGAGAATTGCCATTTAAAAACAAAAATACACATTCACACCATTTGTTAATTTGAGATTAAAAATCCCCTTTTTAAGCCAAGTGTGAACAGTACAAGGACACACCACAAATTAGACAAAAAAAAAAAAAAAAAAAAAAAAAGATAGAGAAAGAAAGAAAAATTTAAAAAAAAAAAAAATTAAAAAAATCACTTAAATTTACCAAAAACAGAATTAGATAAAAAAATTTTTTTTGTGTGTGGAGATAATCAAAGGGAGATAATTGGAATTTTCCAGGATGTAAAAATAAATAAATGAATAAAATGAATAAATAAAACAAAATAAAAAGGAACACAAATTCTTAAAGAAGTTTTTGTTGTTTTTGTTTTTCAATAAATTTAAATAAGTATTTTAAAATGAAAATAAAGAAAGATCTGAAATGAAAATTTTAAAGAAAAATAATTCAGAGAGATAGAAAAAGAAACATATTCGATTTTAACTGACAAAATGAGTTTAGAATTTAACAAAATAATTTTAAAAAGTACAATCAGCTCAAGTTTTTGAATGAAATTAAATTAAATTAAAAAAACAAAAAAACAAAGCGGGAAGGGGGTTAAATTGTGTGAAAGAGTTATTGATGAAGTTCTATAAGAGGAGAAGGAGGAGGTACAATTCTAAGCAGATAGCAAGAACATGCAAATTAGGTAGGTCAAAGGTTGTCAGTGTGATAAGTACAGTAACCTTATCTCTGGAGATGATATATTTGAACATCTTTGTGTCTGAGGTGGAGCGCCACACCTACTTTTCAGCTCCTCACTTTACCGCACAGATCCCTACTCATACGCTAAGTTGGTGAAGGTTGGTATTGAACCTAGAACCTTGTGGTTCCTAGACGGATGCTCTACCGACTGAGCTAAGCCAAATGAGCATAATTCCTGTTAAATTGAGGAATTACTGGGTTCTTTTCATATATACTCACAAATTACTGTCAGAATTGTATTGTTTAGGTCTATGGTGGAAATTTTGTTGGTTGGTTGTTTTAAAGCATCTCAACCCTTTTCGGGTCATTTAATGCCAAATCAAGTTATTTTGATATTCGGTTACTTACAGTACCTGCTGTTATCTAAATGGTTACCCAGCAAAGTACTAAACAAGCACATTGCTGCTTAACTTTAGTTTGAAGTTTGGTTGGTTGTTTTACGGCATATCAACCCTTTACAGGTCATCTAATGCTTAATGAAATCATTTTGATATTTGGTTCCTCACAGTACCTGTTTTTATTTAAATGGTCCCCCATCTAAGTACTGAACAGGCTTATCGCTGCTTAACTTCGGGATCTAGCAGGAACCGGTGCTTTCAACACGAGCCAGATTAATTAGAATAAACATTGACTGAAACTGGGAGGAACAAATTATTCCATTATATAGATAGTATTGGGGGATGGGCATTTTCATTGGCTCACACAGATTGTGGTTTTTTGATTTAAGAGGTCGAGATTTTGTAGTTTTAATCGTAGCAAAAATGTCAAGACTAGCAGCACGTAGCTTGCAGGGTGGCAACTTGAAGATGCTGGATTCAAGTTGGGGTTGCTATTGGAGCCGATATGATGCACAAGAACCTGTTATCAGTGATGAAGATAGCGCATCACTGATGACCACCCTGTACACATTCAAAAGATGTATCTTACAACGACGATTACCGAACTTCATGTTGATGAACAATAGTTGGCAAACAATTCTGTCCTTTTGTCACCTCTTGTAAGAATATAAATTTCACTTTCTTAAAAGGGAGGCACTTGGTTTCTCAAGAAAGGAATTTCAAGCTGGTGTAGCGTTAATTTGTATTTCGCCTGGTGGAGTTGTCTGCCCTTTTTAGTTTGATGATGCCCACCAGGGCACCACCAGTATTTAAGCGCCGGTTTCAAACACTTTCGCTCTCTTTATAGTTTCAGCAACTACGAGCCACATGGGGTAGATTCTATCTAAACCCTCTCGTGGGGCTCCGCCCCCCTTACATTACTGTAAGTCCTCACAGCATGGACTATTCCTAGTCTCATGTCTGTGTCTTTTATTGTATATCTGTATCATTCATGAATGTGTCTATCTTTATTTGTGTACCTCTTTTTATATGTACTCTTTATTATGAACGTTGTATCTACTGTTATCCATGTGCTGTGTTATTAAATGTTTTGTCTATTAACCTTCGTCGGAGTTATTTGTATTCAAAGTCTAATAACTTTGAACCTACGTTACACTGGGAAGGAATTGTTCATTAAATCAAGTTTTATAATCAGTCCTATCGCCAGTCATCTTGACTATTGTCTTGTTACTGACATGTCATAATGGTGGCTAATATAACCCCCCAAAAAACCTACAAAAAGATGCAGGATATCAAATAATTGGCAACCAAATGATCTACTAGTATTATCAGTACCAAGTAACCTGCTGCATAATATTTAGAGAGGATATGGGCGACACCAAGAAACTCCCATTAAAAGAACAACTCAACATAATGAAATCAGGCGAGCTATCTGGTACCATGTAACCCAATGCTATGAGACGTAGAATAAAGATGGGCAAATCCAAGTAACTTTTTTGTTTAATGAAATATTTGGAAGATTAGGAAAGGCAGATTATAATATCTCAGTAGATCACGAAAGTACTATATCTATTAAAATGGGGTAATGAAATAAGAGGCCCATAAAAGATAATATTGGTAGAATAAAGAATATTGGTTAAATTCTAATTAACGGACAAAATTCCACCATCATATGTCACCCCACCAAAAGAAAAAAAAAAAAAAAAAAAAAAAAAAAATCAGAGAATTAACCGAATTTAATGAAATCTTCAGTGTTGATATATTTATGAAAAGATATAATGCACTATTTCTTTTTATTTAAGAACTTTTACATTTTTGCAGCTCAGTTAACTTTGAACCACATATCTTTGAGGTGTAACACATATTCCAAAGATATGTGGTTCAAAGTTAACCGAGCTACAAAATTGTAAAATTCTTTAAATAATAAAATTTCATTAAATTCGGTTAATTTTTTGATTTTTAGTATTTTTTTTCTTTCGGCTGTGTGACATATGATGCTGAAATTTTGTCACTTGTGCTAGACTAAGGTGGAGCGTCTACCATCAGCTCCTCACTTTACCACACAGATCCCTGTACTACTCCTACACGAGTTGGCGAGGGCCAGTATCGAACCAGGAACCTTACAATTCCTAGTCAAGTGCTTTACCGACTGAGCTAAACCGGCCCTATAATAAATAAATAAATATATATATATATATTATATATATATATATATACACTCATTATTTCTGTTATATATATAAAATAGTTTAATTTTCCCCTCTTACAAATATTTCGTGTGGTAAAGAGACTATGATAGTTTTATCCTATCATAGTTATGTCCCTTGAACTAAAGTTTTCGATTGCTTAATAAAATTATCTCCCTTAGATTCTTTTTTTAACACCGAGAATAACACTTATTCTTGAAATGTTGGAAGTAGCGATTTTTGAAAGATCACCAAAGTTAAGCAGCGATCAGCCTGTTCAGTAATCAAATGGGGGACCAAAGGTCTGTATTTGTGTGTGTGTGTCTGCCAGACTAAATTGAACTTAGTAAATAGTAATGGATCTGCGAAACAAGCATGTTAACCATTATATCATGATAGTACGCCGTAAACAACTATAGTAGAAAATGGAGGCGTGTGGTCTAATGGTTAAAGTCATAGGAAATGGACTCGTCGACCTGAGTTCAATTTCTGGACGAAGCCATTAGCATTTCACATAGCATTAATACCTTGGGAAAGGTATGAATCCAATTCTCCCTCCAGCTATGGGTAAATGGCAAGGCAGACTGGGCTCTTTAACCATGGCTAGATAACCAGTCTAGGAGAAGGAAAACTCTGAATTCAAACCTGTTAAACTCCGCTTAAGAAATTGATCATGTGTTGCATCCTGCTCATGCAGAGGGGTCGGTAAATATATATAGGTAAATAGTAGGGCAGACTGGGTTATTTAGCCTCAGTACAGCAACAGGCCTAGGAGAAAGAAAACTGTGAAATGAAACCAGCTATACTTTCCTTAAAAATTGACCATGAGTTGCATTCTGCCTATAGTAGAGGGGTTAGGTAGATACATACCTCTGACAGAAAAAAAACAGATGGTTGGTGACTGAAACAGTTTCCCCATCCCACTTGGGTATGAAATAGGAGGGTGGTTATCAACCCAGTAGGAATAAAAGTATGACCTATGAAGTTGAAGAGTCATGACCCATTAATAAATTCTATTTCTCTGAATTTTTCAACTGAGGCTTGATAATACAGATTATTTGGAGTATTGTCCCTATCTTTATTGTTATCTACACAACGTTTCGGTCGATGTGCTTCTCGGCCTTTTTCAGGTATTTGTCAAACTTGGGATTACGATTATGACTGAAGGTTCCCGAGTCTGACAAGAAATACCTGAAGAAGGCAGGAGAGCATATCAGCCAAAATGTTGTATAGATAACAATAAAGATGAGGATAATAGTCCAAATAATAAACAACTTAGATAAGAAAATGGGGAAGAACACAGCAATGTCCTCCCCAAGAACAATGATGACAAGAGCATTGTTTATTGATAAGGGAAGCTGTGGAGAGTCATCACTGTCCACATCTTGAAGGTTGGGTTTATTTGTTTAATAACAACTGACTTTGTAAACACCTACAAAATTATTAACCATTTTGCCAACAACAACTTTGAGCACCTTTTTGATTTCCATGTGTCTAACACTAACATTCCTACAAAGTCAGAAAACAGCATAGCTCCCATGACTTTCAGAAACATTTTTTTCATGCTCAGAGTTGCTGAAGCATGGAACAAACTACCTGCATCAGTTGTTGGCTGCTGAGACACTGCATCCTTTAAAACTTCTAAAATTTGCCTACACTATAGCTGATATCTCCCCTCTGCAAATATACGTGCACATATATATTTTTCTAACATTTGTACATTATTGTACTATGTAAGTAAAGTCGTCGGGTGGCCTGAAGTCGTATCAGCCAATCAGCGAGAGAGTCTATCCCCTTTTCAATAGCGCTAGACCAAGGAGATTATTTTAGCGTCTGAGGTGGAGCGCCACACCTACCATCAGCTCCTTACTTTACTGCACAGATCCCTGTGCTACTCATACACTGAGTTGGCGAGGACCAGTATCAAACTAGGAACCTTGGGTTTCTAGCTGAACGCTCTACCGACTGAGCTAACCTGGCCCTTATATCTATATAGATATATATATATATAAAACTAGAAGTGGCTACCTGGCATCTTCTGGGTAGAGGGGGTGGGGAAAGTCTCGCAGATCCACTATGTACTATACATGTATCTTTGATGAGTTGTGCACATGAGCTCTGTACACAATAATTTCCTTATCATATCAATTGCTTAGGCCAAAATTTGATACTTATAACCAAACGTAATGGAGGCACATGGTCTAAGAGTCATAGGAAATGGACTCGACGACCAGAGTTTAATTCCTGGATGAAGCTGTTTGCATTTCACATGGCGCTAATACCCTTGGGAAAGGTATGCATCCAATCTCTCCCCAGTTATGGGCAAATAGCAGGGCAGACTGGACTCTTTAACCATGGGTAGGTAACCAGGAGAAGGAAAACTCTGAATTCAAACCTCTAAAACTCTGCTTAAGAAATTGACCTTGTGACACATCCTGCTTGTGCGTATATATACCAACCCCTCCACACGAGCAGAATGTGACACAAGTCAATTTCTTGAACAGAGTTTAACAGGTTTGAATTCAGAGTTTTACTTCTCCTAGACTGGTTACCTAGCCATGGTTAAAGAGGTCAGTCCGCTATACTGTGTACCCATAGCTTAAGTGAGAATAGTTGGATGCATACCTTTCCCAAAATTATTAGCATTCTGTAGAATGCAAACAGCCTAATCCAGGATTTGAAATAGGGTCACCAAGTCCATTTCCTATGGTGATAACCATTACACCATGCACTTGCAAGGTTCCACTGTATATTTCATCATTGGAGGAGTGTGTGGTATAATGATTAGTCATAGGAAATGGACACAGCGAGATGAGTTCAAAACTTAGGTGAGGCTGTTTGTATTTCATATAATGTTAATACCCTTGGGTAAGGTATGAATTCAACTATTCTCCCTCCAGTTATGGGTAAATAGTAGGGCAGACTGGGCTCTTTAATCTTGGTTAGGCAACCATTCTAGGAGAAGGAAAACTCTGAATTCAAATCTGTTAAACTCCGCTTAAGAAATTGACCTTGCGTCGCATCCTGCTCGTGTGGAGGGGCTGGTAAATATATATATATTGTAATGATTGGATTTTTTAAGATATATATATATATATATATATATATACCAATCCCTCTACACAAGCAGGATACGACACAAGGTCAATTTCTTAAGTGTGATTTAACAGGTTAGAATTCAGAATTTTCTTTCTCATAGACGGGTTGCCTAGCCAAGGTTAAAGAGCTCAGTCTGCCCTACTATTTACCCATATCTGGAGGGAGAGTAGTTGGATGCATACCTTTCCCAAGGGTATTAGCACTATGTGAAATGCAAACAGACTCATCCAGGATTGGAACACGGGTCGACGAGTCCATTTCCTATGGTGATGACCATTACACCACACGCCTGCATGGGTACATTATTCTAGATGTTGAAGTGGGGGTGCGGACTAGAAAAGTTTAGGAACCATTGCTCTAGGTTAGATATTTACCCAACCCATTTTTCCTGGGTAGAATGTGACACAAGTTCACAAGTATGGGGCATCCAGCGAAGATTGAACTTGCTATTCACTTGTGATGGATCTGCGAGTCTAGCTTACAAAACATTACACCACGACAAGTTCACAAGTATGGGGCATCCAGTGAGGATCGAACTTGCTTTTCAGTAGTAATGGATCTGTGAGTCTAGCTTGCTAACCATTACACCATGGTGAGACGCCCTAACCACTGTTCTAGATTATTCTCATGGTCAGGTTAAGAACTTTTCAGCACCCTCAAATATCAATGATTATGGTCAAGTCATGCTGAAAGCACCTGTTCCTACTAGGTCACCCAAGTTAAGTAGCAATGAACCTTAATTGGGTGATTATTTAAGCAACAGCAGGTACTGTGAGCAATCTGAGTCTTTTGACTATCAAAATGATTTGATTCAGCATTAAATGACCCGAAAAGGGTTGATATGCCATAAAACAAAACCATCAAATATCCATACAGTATATGTATTTCCTCCTTTCCTTATCCTATATTGTTGCTAGTGTACTTTTAAATTTTTAAAAAAAATCTGGTTATTTCCTATAAGTCTAACATAAACAAAGGGGAACCACACTTGACTGATAATTTATTTATTGATCTACTAGGAAAAAAAGAAGACGGTTTAGGGTTAGTTTAATGGGAAAATAAATAAATAATTTATCAGTCAAGAGTGGTTCCCTTTGTTTATGTTATAGGAAATAACCAAAAATCTACTGTTTCGGTTTTACTTCCTCATGTGTTAAATATTATTAAGTCAATTCACACTTAAAGCATCAAAGTTAAGAAACAAAGAACCCGTTCGGTTCCAAGATGGGTGACCACTTGATACCCAGCAGATACTCTAAGCAAACTGAACCTTGTGTGGCAGATCAAGCAAAGCTTAGTAAATACCAATAAGAATGTACTAATCACTTAAGTTAAGCAATGATGAGCCTTGTCAATACTTAGATGGGTGACCACTTAGGAACATCTGAGGCCTGTGTGCAAATGATAATAGTATCCAGAATCAAGACTGCTGGGCATCCGTGTAGGATGTGTACCATGGTCATTTTTTTTAAGGGAAGTACAGCTGGTTTGAATTCAGAGTTTTCCTTCTTTTAGATAGGTTGCTGTACCAAAAAGCAAGGGTCTGCCCAACTATTTACCCATAACTAGGGGGAGGAGATGTATGAATGCCTTTCCTAAGTGCATTATAGCGAATTGTAAAGCAAAGGTTTGAGAATTTTTTTTGCATGAAATATGCATTGAAGGCAGTTCGATGTTTATTTTAAAAATATTTTTAAAGGGTATTAATTTGGGGAAAGACACAAGCCTATTTTTTGTAAAGGTTCTGTCTTTCTCAGGCACGCCCATAGAATTCTTGAATTCTTCAGGTCGGTCGGTGATTGGTCGGATTTTTTTTTTGGAACAAGGCTGATTTCCTGTTCCCTGAAAAGGGGCAGGAGATAGGAGATTGACTTTGAGAGGACAAGTCGATTTAGTTGTCTCCGTTGACGTGAGTCAACGGGAAATTTTATTTCCCGAATTATTGGGTTTGGCTCTCATAGAGAGAGATTTTGTTTTTCTTCTCCAGAGAAGTTTTAATTATTTAAATTGTTTTGGTGCATATTTGGAAGACCAAATATTGCATTTGTCTCACAGAGTGAGTCAAGAATTTGAAATATATTTTTATTGTAAGTCAGCATTTGAAACCGATAAGTTTTCTTCAGAGAAGAAAATAATATTTGTATTTCCGAGGGTCGACTTGAAATATTCGACCCTTGTTCTTTTTTTTATAGAGACATTGTCTTGTCTCTTAAATTGTATGTAAGAAGTAAGAAACTTCTTCATTCCTAGGCATTTTAGCCTTTAATTGATTCTCGTCCCTCGAAACTCGACCATAAGAAATTTCTGCACCATCATCTAGCAGTAATCCCAGGAATCCCCAAGGAAGAGGAGAGACCACCTTCAACCCAAAATAGGAAGATACGGTAGACTATCAGACGCTCCTTACTGACCGACAGAAGAGAGAAAATAGATACACTGTTATTTACTGTCACTAACTTTGTAATTGTGAGTAGAAATAACTATACCTATTATAACTTGTAAAATTCCTTGTTTTTTGGCCTTGTGCCTTTCTTTGTACTTTGTTACTTTTTTATAGTTTGTAATATTTTCCCTTTTTTCGGCCTAGAGCCTAAAATTGTTATACTTAGCATAAAGGACAAATTATGCAAGTTATTAGTTGTCCTTTTTTTTTGTTCCTATAATAAACTTTGAATTACTATATTGTCTCCTTTTTTAAATTTCTTTTTATTGTCTTAATAATTTTTAGTTTTGCTACATTTGATATTTATTTTTCTACAGGACGTAAAAGGATGGATACATGTCCTTTTAAAATCGTTCAAATGACCTTGATCAAGATTTGAACTCGAGTCACTGGGTTCATTTTCTAAAAAGATAATTTTTGTACCAAGGACAATAATCCTAGCAGTTGTATGTTTAGTTTTTGTAGCAGGTTTGTTTTGTTTTATGGCATATCAACCTCAGTGGGTCATTTAATGCCAACAAAGTTTTGAAATAAATTAATTCTTAATGGATACTCAATTTGTTTTTTCTATTAAACCCATAGATGGGACCCTAACAGGTACTACCACTGTGGGTCAGTGGACCAGATAGCAATGGTGATGAAGGGGTGCTCCACATTCTTCAAACCTCCAAAACTGGAACCTCACCATCAGGTAGAGTTTAACATCATTCTCAGGAAATGAAGACCCTCAGCCACTGCCTACTAGAACCCATATGATGAAAAGGACTGGAGTTTGCCATAAGGGCAATAAGGTTGGGGCAATCATATAGGTGCTAACATGCCCTCTTGGACTCAGGCGGTGAGGGCATAGTTAATCATACCAATTGCACTAACCCTCTGACCTACAAGAACCTATTGATAGGTGGTTAGTAGAAACCCAGGTAATCTGAACATTAGTTACATAAATAAGAGTAACCTCCCCTTGTTTCTTTCACTTTGAGGAAGCTGTATGTTTTGGTCGGCCATTTTCATTTCACCATAAATCTACACTGAAAATACGAATTTGTTCAAATCAATATAACTGAATGTTTTAACACGAAAATATCATATTCTTAATTGTGCTTGTGCATTATTTGAAATGAACTTAATTGTTATTAAGAACACATGTTATGATATTTTCGTGTTAAAACAAGCAGTTGTATTGATTACGGTGAAATGAAAATCGCCGACCAAAACAGACGGCTTCCTCAAAGTGAAAGAAATAAGGGGAGGTTACTCTCATTTATGTAGCTAATGTTCAGATTACCAAAACTCAAACCTTAAAAAAAAAAATAATCATCTTTTACCCTTTATTCAATCTTTTTCTGTATCATATTTGTTATTTTACATAAATATAATTCATCATATCTTTCATCTTAATTTTTACATGAAGCACTGTCAATCGTTATTAATTTTAACTAGTATTTTCTTTCATCTTAATTTTCAGATAAAGCATTTAACAGTCATTAATTTTGACAAACATTTTCTTTTATCTTAAATTTCTAAGCATTTATTAATCATTATTATTAATCATAACCATTATTTTCTTTCATCTTGAATTTTTTTTAGATCAAGCATTGTCAGTCATTATTATTAATTTAGAGTAGCATTTTCTTTGATAATTTTTTTAGTTGCCTTTTTAATAATTGTAACTGACTCGGCAATGAGGAAACATCCTGGGTTGGAGATTGTAAAGGAAAATATTTCCAAGTCCGGAGCAAGTTCAGTTAACAAAAAGCAACTTAAAAATTCAAAATGATTAAAAATGCTAATAAAAATTAATTACAATAATCATTGATAATATTTCATGTCAAAATAAATAAAATAATATTACAAGATTTTAATCTTATTGTATTTTTAAAAAGATTATTTTTTTAAAATCCAGTAACCACACACAGATTTTGGTTGGTTTCTACAGCATGTCAACCCTTGTTGGGTTATTTTATGCCAAAGACATTTTGTTTTATTCATTCTTGATGAATATTCAATCTTTTTGGATTTTACGGCATGTCAACCCTTGTTGGGTTATTTTATGCCGAAGACATTTTGTTTTATTCATTCTTGATGAATATTCAATCTTTTTGGATTTTACGGCATGTCAACCCTTGTTGGGTTATTTTATGCCGAAGACATTTTGTTTTATTCATTCTTGATGGATATTCAAGTACTTTTTTTAAACACATTTTTTAAGACTCATTTTTTTAAATTTTATTTAACCATAGATGGTACACAGATTTTGGCTCATTGACATCTTTATGGGTCATTGATTTGCTTTTTTATCCATAAATCTTTCTTTCAGAAATTGTTCTATGTATATCTAACTATACTTCTATTGCTACCAATATTTCAAAAATTCTCTCTCTCACATTGGGATGCTAGGCTGAGTAATTCCTCTTCCGGGCAGTGCCCATCTCCTCTCCAAATAACATGCAACAGGTTTACATGGTATCAACGGCAAGGAACGACCCCTGACCTGACTGATCAGACATCAAAAAAATTTGACCATGGGTTGACATGCCAAGAGATTCTCCTCTTGGCAGTGCCCATCTCCTCTCTAACTAAGACATGACAGATTTTACCGAGTTACACAGTACCAGCAGCAAGGAACAACCCTGACTTATTATTGGACATCTAAGATGTCTGACTATGGATTGACATGCTAAGTGATTCTCCTTGGCAGTGCCCATCTCCTCTCCAACTAAGACGTGACAGATTTTACTGGGTTATATGGTACCAGCAGCAATGAATGACCCCTGACCCCCGACTTATTATTGGACATCCAAGATGTTCGACTGAGTTGACGTGCAAAACAATTTCCCTTCTTGGCAGTGCCCATCTCCTCTCCAGGTAAGACGTGACATATTTTACTGGGTTACATCGTACCAGCAGCAAGGACTGACACCTGACTTGACAAACCTTTTTTCTGAACCTAGAAAAAAAAAAAATTTTTTGGGAGGATAGGGAAAAAAAAAAAAAAAGAAGAAATAAAATGAAAAAATCTGTAAAAAAAAATATATAGTAATTAAAGGACAAACAAACAAATAAACAAACTATCAGGAATTGAAGTAACACATAAAATCTTTTTCTGGAAGGAGGAAAAAGAAATTAAGTGTATTTATTACCTTTGTTCTCACCTGCTGCTTCTCTTTTTCTCTTCTTTTTTTTCGTGTGTGATGCATAGTTATCCCGAGCACTCCAGCCAGGGTAAAGTTGCATGTGTAATTCTTTTTCCTTTCGAGCCATCTCGTAATATTTGGCCTGTTCTGATCTATCTAATGCATGCCACTGAAGAACAGGGGAGAAAAAAATTATACAAAACTTTATCATTAGTATACAAAAAGAAAGAAAGCAAGAAGCGATAATTTTGTTGTGGGGGATGGGAGTCCCCATAGAAATATTCTTTTTTGATTTAAATTTATATTTATTTTTCTTTTTTTTAAAGAAAATTGCTAATATTTTTTTGTCTATGATCATACACAGTATTTTAGGCTTTGTATTTTAAAATCACTTCTTATATATTTACTTTAAATTATGAACTTGTATTTATCAAATAAAAAATAAAACTTTTTAAGAATATATTAATTTTAATTGATAATTTGCTTTATATCCTTAATATAAAAAAAAATACTACGAATTTACTTAGAAAATATAAATCTCTATTATGGCTTCCTCATTTCCTTAAATTTTATCTATTTTTTTTACTTATTAGAAATTGTTATTATTTTGTCTTTTTTAAATTACTCTATTTTGTTACTTAGAAAATATAATTTCTTCTAATTGTTCCCTCTATTTTCTTAATAGAGAAACAATACCCCTAACCCAAAAAAAAATAAAAAATAAAAAAAAATAAAAAAATATTACCCTTCCTCAAAAAAAATAAATAAATAAAAAAGAATACTAATTTATAAAATAATTCTTTTATATTTTTCTATATTTCCTTTACAGGAAAAAAGAAATAAAAAAACGAAAAAAAAAAAGATCCTACTTTTATCATCTAACAAGATTTTTGCATTTTTGTATTTCCTTCATAAAGAAAAAAAGAAATAAAACAAAAACAATCCCTAATTTGGTATTTTAAAAATACATATCTCCCTAATAGATCTTCATTTAGATCAGTCTGTTTAAATATTTATATTTGAAAGTCAATAAAAAATTTTTTTTAAATTTAAAGATTTTTTTTCCTTAATTGGAACTTCCCATCTTTTTTTCCTTAACGCAATAATCAATCGGAACTTCCCATCTTTCTACAATGGACATTTTTGGATTTATT
Source organism: Doryteuthis pealeii (assembly GCA_023376005.1). NCBI lineage: Eukaryota > Metazoa > Mollusca > Cephalopoda > Myopsida > Loliginidae > Doryteuthis > Doryteuthis pealeii. The sequence continues at coordinate 21,086,386 of CM042173.1, forward strand.
TCCATTTTGTTTATAAACAGATTAAAAATCCATTGAACATGGTTTTTGAAACATGAAGATAAACCTTGGATATCGTCAACAAAATATTTTCCGGATCATGCCTAGGGTCAGAGAAATTAAACCAGGAGCAAAAAATTGTTCCCTTAGGGATCAACGTTTTCAGACAATGGAAGATTTGTTTTTTTTTTTTTTAAATGAAGCAAACTGCAAATAAGAGCGAAAACAGAGTTTTATCTTCCGCACATAATTCTATTGCCAAACCTGGCGCCATCTAGAGAGACCGTTATTAGTCAGAGTATTGTAAAATTCATTAAATTGGCTTTTCAAAAAAGAGACTGTAACCTAGCCTGAGAACCTGACACCATTTAGAGAGACTTATTAGTCACAGTATTGTAAAATTCATTAAATTAGCTTTTCAAAAAAAAAAAGAGACTGTAACCTAGCTTGAGAACCTGGCACCATTTAGAAAGACTGTTATTAGTCACGGTATTGTAAAATTCATTAAATTAGCTTTTCAAAAAAAAGAGACTGTAACCTAGCTTGAGAACCTGGCACCATTTAGAAAGACTGTTATTAGTCACGGTATTGTAAAAATTCATTAAATTGGCTTTTCAAAAAAGAGACTGTAACCTAGCTGGAGAGATTTTGAATAGCAAGATCATCTATAATTCTAATTCCTATCAAACTTTAAAAAAATTTATAAGTGGGATTTTTTTCTTTCTATCTTCTTTTTTTTTCTTTCTTTTTATGGCTGCTTGTTGTGAAGCTGTAATCCAACATTTTCATTCTGGGTGGATTTTAATTTCATTCCGGGTGGATTTTAATTTCTTTTTGTTCTAGTTTTAAAATATGGTGTTTAACATTTGTTTTAGATGTTTCAAATGAACAGGTGAGCAAGTATTAAACACCATTAGTCCTTCATTTTGTCTTAGTATATTTTACTTACATACTAGTCTTTTTTTTTTCCCATTGGACCATGACATGCTGGAGTACTCAGGATAACTACATACCTTCACATAAATATATATACATACATAAAAATGTATCAAATATATATATATATATATTCTTCCCCAAAGGATGTACTGAAAGAAATTTTAAAAATATAGATATGCATGAATGTACAGCCACACATGAATGTGTGGCATGTTTGAGTATAAGTTCCATCCCTTGAGAGAATAAGGGGCAATGTCTTACCGTGTTTAGGAGCACAGTAAGTTCAAAGTAAAAGGTTACATGTCCTTTTGGTAGCAGCCTTTCAAATGCGGATCACTAGCTCTACACTTACCTTAAATATTGGTGAAGGTTCTGGTGTTAATTTTTTTTTCTCTTCTTTTTAATTAAAAAAAATAGTAATAGTAGTAGTAATAATAATAATAATAATAAGATAATAATAATAAAATAATAAGAATAATAAGAATAATAATAAAAACATTTTAAGCCATTGTCTGAAAAGATTGTATCCCCAAATTATGAAATCCGGTATTGTTTCCCCTGAAAGCTCCATATAAACAAATTCATGGGACTGATTATTAGCTCCTAACTAGTTTATCTCTCATCTTATTTTTTTGTTGCTTATTTAAACTTGGTAGTAGTAGTAGATATAATTTCTGAATTTTTCTTTTTAACACTTTTAAATGAAAATTTTATATATATATAGTTAGCATAGTTAAATGTCTCTAACACAATAACTCTCCGTTTTCACTCTCATTCTTACTCATACATAGAGAGGGTGAGAGTAATGTAGAATGACAGAGAGGGACGGGTCAGCTGTTGATTTATCGATAAAATCGATAAGACAAAAAATAACATCTTTTTGTTTTTATTTTTTACTTGCATTGTAATTGCTTTCAAATTAATACATTATAATATATATATATATAATATATTGGTTTGGTGGTTGGTTTTGTAGGCTATCACAATGCAAGTGAGAAAAAAAAAAGAAGGTAACTATAGTGTTGTTTGTTAACCTGTGATATATATATATATATATATATATATATATATATAAAAACGGTAAATTAGTACCATAATATTTTATTTGATATCTTGAATCTGCTCTGCTATTTTAGCATTGAGCACTTTTATATGCAAACACTTTTTCATGTTCATTCTCCATTATATATATATATATCATTATTATTAGCATTTCAATCTAGGAAGACTAATATAGTTTTTGTGCCCCTGAAAGTTACAGCACATTCTGTGACCGTAAAGTCCAAAGTTCGAAAAACATTCTCGACCCCCAGATGTCACATGTGAAGGCTGTCATTGAAGATGTTGATGTGCTGGTGCTTTGTTGCCACCACTTTCTTCTGGACCTCTTAGCTTCATGGTGTTGTGCCAGGGTGGCTTCAGACATGAAAAGTACTTTACGGAGAGTCTGCAGCCGGTCCTGAGCCAAATTTTCCCAGCTGGAAGGGGCAATGCCAAAGCACCTGAGATCATTCTTACAAACATCCTTGAACTATATATATATATATATATATAATATATATATATTTGACAACTGCCTGTGGCCGTACGGGTAAGAGGATTGGCGAACGAAAGTTCATTCGGGTCTTGAAACCGGCCAGAGGTAGCTGTTAAACGGTATAACCACACTGATGAGAGGTGATACCTCGAAACACGTGTCTGTGGATTACTTTATTAATATATATATATATGTCTTAAGTTGTCAGGATTTACTAACTGAAGAATTGGCATTATTGTTAATATCAGCTAGTTTTGCCATTCATCTTATTTTTGTTGCTTGCTTGCACATACAATTAGATTTTTTATTTCTTTAAAAAAATATCTTATATTAGTTTTTCTTTGTTTAGATGTGATTTACATGTTTTTTTATTTGTTTATTTTTTAAGTAGTAGTAGTAATAGTAGTTTTCAGTTATCCATATATCTTAGAAAAAAGTATTTTCATTAATATAAGATTTTGACTAGCTTTTCTTTCATCTTATTTTTGTTACTTGTTTACGCCTAGCAGTAGTAATAAATGTGTTTTAAATTACAGGTTTGAATTCAGAGTTTTCCTTCTCCTAGACTGGTTGCCATACCAAGGTTAAAGAGCCCAGTCTGCCCTGCTATTTATCCATAGCTGGAAGGAGAATAGTTTGAATGCATACCTTTCCCAAGGGTATTAGCGCTATGTGAAATGTAAACAGCTTCGTCCAGGACTTGAACTCAGTTTGCCTTGTCCATTGACGATAACCATTACACCACAAGCACCTCCTCATATAGACAAATGTATGGCATATTTATTTTGAAATAATGTTTGTTACGGACAGTAATAACAGAATTCTAATGGCATCAGAATATAATTGAAAAAGATTTTAGTAAAAAAATGTAAAAAATTTATAAAAAAAAATAGAAAAAAATTTTTTTACAAAAAAAAAAAAAAAAAAAAAAAAAATCAAAATTAAATCACACAAATTAAGGATTAAAAAAAAAAAAAATTGAATAAATTATTTATTTTTTAAAATGATTGTTATCTAATTTTTTAAAAGATCAAATTTACAAATTAAAAACATTTTTTTTTTTACTTATATAAAACAATTTTACCAAAATGAAGGGTGAACAAGTTTAAGGCTAACGTAAAAGAAAATTATCGTAAGTTCTCTGACTTATTTTAGTAGAATATCCAAGAAACAAAAACAAAAAAAAAACAAAAGGCATGTACCTTAAAACTTTCAAATACTAAAATAAACAAATACCTCTGATAATTTAGAACATTTGCATACTTGTAAAACCTGTGTAACCATAGCAATCTAGCATTCCTGTTAATTCTTTTTTCTCCTAAGACATGACAGAGATTTTATGAGCAGGAATTGATAAAAACCCTTCCCCAGAAGTCGACTCAATATTTATATATATATATATATATATATATATATATATATGATGAAGAATGAATAAAGAAAAGAAAGAACAGAATGGATAATAAAAGATGAACTGACCGAAACACATGCGTAAGTGATATTGATTAAATTCATATTTTATCATCCATTCTGTTCTTTCTTTTCTTTATTCATTTTTCCTCATATTGTCGGATTCATTTCCATTTCCATATATATATATATATTTATTTATTCATTCATTATAGTGTACAATACATTTAAGGTGCGATGGGTTTCAAAGCAGCATGTTAGCCACTTATCATCAAGACAATGTATTGTACACTGTAATGAATAAATACACCTCTTACACTTGTAATAGAGCACTTTATTTTCAATTCTCCCGTACTAGAACAAACTACCATATATATATATATATATATATATATATATATAGCTTAGCTTAGATGTGGCACATGGCCGGAAGTGTGGGGCACCCAGTGAGAATCAAACTCACTAACAATGGTCTGCAAATCTAACTCGCTGACTATTACACCACATCAGGTGCCCAATAATTATTTACTAAGCTTAGGTTAGATGTGGCACAAATGAGAATCAAACTCACTAACAATGTCTGCAAATCTAACTCGCTGACTATTACACCACATCAGGTGCCCAATAATTATTTACTAAGCTTAGTTAGATATAGCACAAGGCAAGAAGTATGGGACACTCAGTGAGAATCAAACTCACTAACAATGGTCTGCTAAACTAGCTTGCTAACCATTAGGCAACATGAGATGACTACCATATATTTTTTTGGTTTACACTGTTCACTAATCTGAAACTTATTGAATTAAAAAAGAAAGGTTAGGAGATATTTTTTACAACATTGCTAAAAAAAATTTTATATATTTTTTTTAATTTGAGAATGAAAAAGTTTGTAAAAAGCAAATAGCATAAAAGTCTCTCCCGACCACCATCTTCAAAGGTCTTTTAGTATTTTGTGTGGGTGGAGTTAGAATAAAAATTAAGTGATAGAATTATACAGAGTTTGTAATAAAATATCTATATTTATTCATTTTAATATGGAATAGTAACCTTTTTAGTATTTATTAGGATAGAAAGATATCTTCCGCACATAATTCTATTGCCAAACCTGGCGCCATTTAGAGAAACCGTTATTAGTCACAGTATTGTAAAGTTCATTAAATTGGCTTTTCAAAAAAGAGACTGTAACCTAGCTTGAGAACCATTTTACCCATCTATGGGATAGTATCCTTTTTAGTATTTATTATGGTAGAAAGTTAAAAATGGTAAGATGATGATGTTATATCAAATCTCTAAAGTGAGGACAGCCTTCTGTGAAAAAAAAAAAACACTGACCAGGGAGGAGAGAAAAAAAATCTAACTACCCCTGCTAAATAAGCTCATAAGTATCTATCTTTCTTCACGTGGCTGAAATGAAGATTTAACAATTGTGCTATGCCTATTTTTTTTTTTTTTAAATAGGGAGAGATCCTGCCAGCCTTGAAACTCTGCATTCACCTTTTTTTTTTCTTTATCTAGGTTTGAACACTGGCATTTACAAATAGTACACCTTCCCCAGCCACAAAGCAAATCTAAATAGATCTTTTGATTAGTTTCTACACATTAAAGAATATGAAACACATTATTAATAAAGTAAGTGCTTTTAAATAATTAATGAAGGATTTTTTTCAGTAAATATTAAATGAATGTCATATTAATTATAAAAAAAAATCAATATATATACACACACACATAATATATGTGAGTGTGTATATATATATACATATATATACCCACATATATTTATATGAGTGTGTATATATATACATATATATATACACACATATATATATATGATGTATATATATATACATATATATATATATATATATATATCACACACAAACATGGACATATACACACTATATATATATATATATATATATATATATATATTCTTAATGGAATTATCTTTAACTCATTATCTTAATAACTGATAAACTTTCAAAGTACTTTTATGCTCCAAATAATTAAAAGTTGGTCTCTTTTTATTAATTGATAAAAAGATAGAACAATAGACAATTGAAATATGGAAGATAAAAATTAAAAGACATAAAAAAAAAACAACATAGATAATAATCTTTTCTTACAATGGCTGACTTAAAGAACTTGTTTAATATAATAATATTCTATGATGAAAGTAGTTTTTTTTTTTCAAAAAGGAATATATAAATAAAATATAATTTAAAGAAAATTTCTTTTAATCTCAAAGTTGTTCAATTTTTAAAATACTAAGTGACTTTTGTGCATATATATATATATATATTGGGAGAACATTTGTGATTAGTTTGAATCTGTCCATTTCAAACAAATGAATTTTTCATTTTCTTTTTAATAAAAAATAAAAATAAAACTTCCTATTTATATTAAGTTCGTTTTTTTTTCTTTTTTAAATATATATATATATATATATATATTTATAAAATGGATAAAGGTAACCTACTCTAGTTTCATCGTCTGAATCGTCAGGGTTCAGACGATGAAACTCGAGTAGGTTACTTTTATCCATTTTATAAATAAATTTTGCTCTACATTGTATTGAGTACTTTGTATTTGTTTTTTCTCAGTCTTAACTGTGTGCTTCCAACGATCGTACTTGTACCCACCGGTAAGCTACTACTCATACATTAACATATATATATATATATATATATATATATATATATATATATATATATATTATTATTATTGGCATTTCAGTCTCGGAAGACTATAGTATAGTTTTTGTGCCCCTGAAGTTACAGCGTCTCCTGTGACTGTGAAGTCCAATGTTTGAAAAATATTCTCGACCACAGATGTCACATGTGAAGGCTGTCCCTGAAGATGTTGATGTGCCGGTGCTTCGTTGCCACTACTTTATTCTAGACCTCTTAGTTTCATGGTGTTGCGCCAGGGTGACTTCAGACATGAACAGTCCTCTGCGTAGAGCCTACTGCCACCGAGGGTGGTCCTGAGCCAAATTTTCCCAGCTGGAAGGGGCAATGCCAAAGCACCTGAGCTCATTCTTGCAGATATATATATATATATGAAAGCCATAATTTATCAGAAATAAATTTATTTCGCCTACCTTTGCCTCTTCAAGTCTGATTTCATAATGGACTAGAATTACATATCAGATCTATTTAAATACAAGTTTCTCTTCTCAATGATTTTGTTTTTAAAATTCCTTTTTGTGTCTTTCTTTTAGAAATTATCTTACTTATTCAGGAAGAATCAAGAGAAACCTGTTACCTTCATTGCTAACCTTGACAGAATTAAATTATTTGTTGTGTATATCAAGGCCTATGTATAAAAAAAACACTAATGTGTAGTTCACTAGAATAATAAATTGAATTTGGCTGATTGAAATAAATAAATGAATAAATAAATAAAATAAAAAAAGATCTTAATATAAATAGGATATTTTGTTTCTATTTTTATTTTTTGTTAAGAAAAAAAAAAAAAAAAAAAAATCGAAAAATTCATTTATGTTTAAAACAGACGAACGCAGACTAATCAGAAATGCTCTGCCAATGTTGTTACGGCTGAGAGAGAAAGAGAGAAAGAGAAGAGACAAAAAGAAAGAGAGAAAGAGATACACACACACACACACAAAGAAAGACCATACACAAAGAGAGACAGACAGACAGAAAGAGACACAAAGAGAAAGAGAAGAGACACACACACACACACACACACAAAGAAAGACCATACACAAAGAGAGACAGACAGACAGACACACACACACACACAGAAAGAAAGAAAAGCAAAGAGAAAGAGAAAGAGACACACACACAAAGAAAGAGAAAGAGACACACACACAAAG
>CM042173.1:21099109-21121609 GCA_023376005.1 Doryteuthis pealeii
AAAATATACATATATATATTTTGTAAACATGTACAAAAATATATATATATATATATTTAATTAACACTATCAAATTTATTCACTTAAAGAGCATACTATCTCTCTATATTTTAAGTAAGCATATACACACACTTCATTTATATATATATATATATATACAATAAAGAAGGAATGAGAAAAGTATTGGCATATAAAGGTGCTCAATGCTAAAATAGCAGAGCAGTTCCATCGCGTGAACACGCTTCACGTTATATAAATGCTAAACAAGCCTGTTTATATATATATATATATATATATATATATATATATAAAAGCAAAAGAAAAGATGAAAGCATTTTATGTTAAGATACGTGTAGTTTTTGTTTGACAAGTGTTCATCTTTATTTGTAACGGAAGTCCAAATGACTATCAGAACGGTTTGTAAGGAATTAGGGAGAGGGGAGGGAGAGAGAAAAGACCTATCTCTTTTCTTTTCTTGCACCCCCCCTCTCCTCTTTTTGTGTGTTTGTGTATCAAAAAGGCCAAAACACAGAAAATAAGTTGATTTGTGAGAGAAGAGAAACAATCTTTGGTTGATGGGAATCTGCCTCCACTTAAGAGGGAAGAGCGGGGAGGAGGAGGAGGAGGAGTAGGCAGAAAATTCTCCCAACTTATACAAAAGCGTATTGTTTGGCTTTGAAGTGTACGGCATTAAAATACAAACAGCATCTGTGAAGGATGTCAAAACGGACAACAACAACAGATAATAATAATAATAATAATAATAATAATAATAATGGCAGATCTAACAACACTTACTACTACAATAATGAGAGTATAGATAAAGGATCATAATTTCTTATAGTTCGAATGCTGATTTTTCCAGCTGGTACATCCTACACATCTGAAAGTCTGGAGAAACACAATGTTCCATCTTTCAAATATCGGGTCTTGTCTATTTTTTTAATAATAATAATAATAAAAATAAAACCTTGGAAAAAAGACTGGAGGGACTGGAAATCAGAGAAAGAATTGAGACCATCCAGACAACTGTACTGTTGCAATCGGTTAGAATACTCAGAATAGTCCTGGAGACCTGAAGAGACTTGTTGTCACTCAGACTCCAGTGAAATACCATCAGCTAACGCTGGTGTGAAAAACTTGCATTATAATTGTATCAAAAGTAATTTTTTTTTTTTTTTTGCAAGTATCAGAGTTAACAGAGAAATAATAGGAAGAAACAGGAGTATTAAGGATAAGGGGAAAAATGTTTACTAAGCAAATATACAAGGTGAACAGTGATTAACAATTGCTAGATTGAATTACCAAGACCTGTGAGATCTCGTCGTTTCTCTCTTCTGAGGTTTCATTAGATATTATTTATAAAAAAAATTAATTAAAAAAATATACATACAGACAATTCCATTCTCATTATTTAGGTACTATATGACAGTTTAGAACCTAGAACCTTGCAACTCCTAGGCCGATGCTCTACCGACTGAGCTAAAAATACATCAAATAAGAATATTGATGGTGCCAAATTAATAAAAGACCTCGTCTATTCGATAATAATAATGGTGGTGGTGGTGGTATTGGTTGAATATTAGTTTAGATAATAATAACGGTGGTGGTGGGGGGGCAGTAGGGGTGGAGAGGGAGGAGGCAGTGGTTGAATATAAACACTAGTTTCAGCTGCTATTGGAAAGGAAGTACTTTCTTGTCATGTGAAACATCAATATCTGGGGGTGGGGGTGATGGTGTGGGGGACGGGAGGGGGGCAACAGTCAATGTCATTGAATTTGGCAATGTTGACATTAAGCTGCCAGTCCAAAGATGTTGGAGAGGGGGGGGGGTCCTGGTTCCATTAAGATCTATAATTTGCAAAATGATTCTTTTATAGAGAAAAAGAAGAAGAAAAAAAACCATGGAAAGTGAAAGTGAAAGAAGAAAAGTTCTGGCTTCAGAATAAACGGCTGGTGGGATTCATTTTGGACAGTTAAATGGGAAGTACCAAAGAATTGGAAATCACGCACGGCTCCACACACACACACACACACACACACACACCGCCAAAAAATAAATAAAACACCTGCTGCTATTTTGAAGAATTTAGAGAGAGAGTGAGAGAGAGAAATATATATATATATATATATATATTATATAGATAGATAGATAGATAGATATATATATATATAGAGAGAGAGAAAGATGTAGAGAGATGATATATATATATATATATATAGAGAGAGAGAGAGAGAGAGAGAGAGAGAGATGAGAGAGATAGAGAGAGAGAGAGAAATATATAGACAAAGAGATGTAGAGGGAGAGAAAGATGTAGAGGTAGGGAGAGAAAGATATATATATATATATATATATATATATATATATAGATAGATAGATAGAGAGAGAGAGAGAGCGAGAGGGGGAGAGAGAGAGAGTGAGGAGGAGAAAGAGTGATTTACTGTAAGAACTAACAGCTGCTTCTCTTACCATTATTGTGGTGTGAACCACCACTCACCCACCCCAAAGAAAGTACTTTGCCTCTGGCTGATAATAATAATAAAACCAGAAAGAGAATTTAAATGTAAGATATTTATTTTGAAAATAAAACGTCCCATCACAGCCCCATAATAGTTGTTATTATTTGATTTAGGCAGATATGTACAATTTCTAAAAATTAAACCCTAATAAACCTCATAGAATATTGTACTCAGGCTTGAGCTCCATTGTCTAGACATGGAAATTGGGGGTTATATTGATATTGGAGGGCATACAAAGAAGAGTGACAAAAGTAATAAAAAGAGTAAAAGATTACAGTTACAGGGAGAGATTAGAGAAATTAGAATTAAATACTTTATTAGAAAGAATGAGAGATGGTCTAATAGAAACTTTGAAAATAATAAATGGAATTACTAATTATGGTAAACATTTTCTCTTGAACTAGAAATTTACTTTCAAGGCAATTTCAAAAACTAAGTCTATTAACTAATTCGGTTTTTTGCTAATAGTTATATATTTTTGGAATAATTTTCTTAATCAGATCAAAAACAGAAATTTATTGAAAATTTTAAGATTAATTTGGATGATTCCAGAAAAATGGTAAAAATTTAAGAGGGCATTTTTTTTTTAAATATTGGGTGAATTCCTTAACAAAATTTGATGTAGATGTTATATTAAGTGTAAATATTTTGTACAATGATTCTTTTTTTTCTTTTAATGCCTAGAGCAGCGTTTCTCTACCTTTTTTACCTTTAAAATAAATTACATGTCTCAAGGAACCCTTGCACAAAAACAAAATGATATACCATATCTTTCTCATTTTATTTCCATTGTAGTTCACGTGGTAAATATCATTGTATATATTTTTGAATAACTGGTTTAAGGAAAAATTAATAATTCTTTGTCAAATTTTTCAGTAATGCTAAATAAAATTCATACTGTTCATTTATAATACTTCATCAGGGATCAATATATTCCCAATGATTGTTATATCTTTTAATAACATAATAGGTTATGATAGGATAATGTCTATATTACAATAACCAAGAATATATTTTGCAGGTTTAGTAATATTATGTATTGAAATTAAATAAAAAGTCCAAAGTGTATTAGCTTATCTCACTTGTTCTCTTGGAACCCTTAAGAACCTTAGGGTTCCAGGGAACCCCATTTGAGAAATGCTGGCCTAGAGGTTTGAAAATCGCATTTATGTTCAAATTTACATTTTTTTGTGTAGTTGTTTTCTAAGAGTTTTTTGGTTTTGCCAATAAATGACTCTTTATAGCTCTTTTTTTTTTTTTTTTTTTAGAGCAGCTGGTGTGTTTAAGAAAGCTTCTTCTTTGTTATTTCCTAGCTGTGTTGTTCCTCAATGATATAGCTTGATAGTCTGCGTCTTCAGTTCAAGTTGTGATTGACTAAATCAATTTTTAGATATGCTTTAACATAACGGCATAAAATAAGTAGTTGGTTGTGGTAACTCTCTCTAATTAATATACTCCCTATCTTTTTAATATAAATCATTATACAGTAGTCTGTAATAATACTTTATCAGGGATAAATATATTCCCAATGATTTTTATTTTTTAATAGCATAATAGGATAATGTCTAATTGAAACTTTGAAAATAATTAATGGAATTTCTAATTTTTAAATATTTCTCCTCAAATTGGAAATTTACTTTCAAGGCAAATTTCAAAAAGTAAGTCTATTAACCAATAGGATTTTTTTGCTAATAGAGTAATACACATTTTAATTCAAGGGAGATAAATGTTGTTTTTAAAATATACAAAACTCTAATAAGACTCTACTGCATTGAAACTGTACCCAAAAACTAGATATTGCAGAGACTAATGTGGTTTTCACAGATTTTACAAGTATGCAAATGTACAAACCCTGGTGAATATGATCTATAATATAAAAGCCCTCACCAGGTTTAATAGGGAATCAATATTATCGTTTAAAAGGTTACGGCGATATCCACCCCAGCTAGATTTATATTAGGGAACTGAAACAGATACTCGTTAAATAATATAACCATTTCAAACATTACCTTCTAATAAGACTTACTTTTTTTTCTTCTTTTTTTTTTTTAATTAAGTGTTAAAAGATAAAAAGGTAAAATAAAATAAATTAACAATAATTTTTCCTACCTGTAATCAGTATTGACATATTATTCAGCAGGATGCTCACAAGACAGAGACAAGTGGACGGGGGGAAAAATAAATCAATTCTTGAACGAGCTCAGTAATGTGTTGCGTATTTTTTTTTTTTTCATCCTCTTTTCTTTTCTTTTTTTTTTTTTTTTTTTTTTGAAATAGGCATACAGGATACCAATTACAATTATATTGCATAGGAATCAGGATGAAAACAAAAAGATATAAAAGAAAAAGAATAGGCACATTGTAATGTACAAGACACAGTTGAGCGAAGAAAATAAATGGTTCAGGTACAGAGGATAAAAGATGTACACATATACATATATATATATAAATACATATGTATATATACACACAGTCACACACATATATATATAAAGCACCTAATTTGATTTTCCTCCTTCCAGAAAAGATACTATTAGACATGCCAACTCTTTTTTACATATTTGATTTTTTCCTTTAAAATTTTAATTCTAACTTTATATATCTATATATACCTATATCTACTAAGGTTATATGTATATATAAAGTATTCTTTTTAAAATATATATATATATATATATATATATATATATATATATATATATAAAGTATTATTTTCAAAATATAATATAGAGTATTATATTTCAAAATATATACATATATATATATATATATATATAAAAAGTCAACGGGGCGGCCTAAAGTCGGTATCAGCTAGTTAGCGAGGGAGTCTATCCCTTTTTCAATAGCGCTAGACCAAGGAGATTGTTTTGGCGTCTGAGGTGGAGCGCCACACCTTCCATCAGCTCCTTACTTTACCGCACAAATCCCTGTGCTACTCGTACGCTGAGTTGGCGGGGACCGGTATCGAACTAGGAACCTTGTGGATTCTAGCCGAATGCTCTACTGACTGAGCTAATCCGGCCCCTTTATATATAAAGGTTATATGTATATATGAAGTATTCTATTTAAAATTATATATATATATATATATATATATATATATATATATATATATATATATAAAAAGTATTCTTTTTAAAATATATATCATTATTATCTTCTATAATAATCAAATTTTATGTGATATATGCATTGTAATTGCCTTCAATCAAAAATATAAATATAATATATTATATATATAAGTATTCTTTTTAAAATATATATCATTATTATCTTCTATAATAATCAAATTTTATGTGATATATGCATTGTAATTGCCTTCAAGCAAAAATATAAATAATAAATATATATATAAAGTATTCTTTTTAAAATATATATCATTATTATCTTCTATAATAATCAAATTTTATGTGATATATGCATTGTAATTGCCTTCAAGCAAAAAATATAATAATAATAATATATATATATATATATATAAAGTATTCTTTTTAAAATATATCATTATTATCTCTATAATAATCAAAATTTATGTGATATATGCATTGTAATTGCCTTCAAGCAAAAATATAAATAATATATATATATATAAAGTATTATATATATATATATATATATAGTTTTAAAAAGATTTAAAAATTTAAAAAAATATATTTTACAATTTTTATCCAAACTGAAAGAGTTTTTTTTACAGTTCTTTTGGGGATTATTTATTTAACTTAAAATGTTAGAATGTAAGTAAAAATCAAAAGTTGGCATGTCTGTGCTTCAAAATGAATATTCAAAGATTGAATATATTTTTGAAAAAAAAAAAAAAAAAAAAAAAAGAAAAAAAGTTCTCAATACCATTTTCCAAGTTTTAAAATCCATTTTAACAAGGTAAAAAAAGTCACCTTCATATATTCATCATCAAGGTCATGCAAGTAAAAATCTTTGTGACGGTGTTAAAAAAAAAAAATCAAAGGAAAAGAAAAAAAAAAAATCACAGATTCAAGCAAATCTGAAAGTTAAAATAAATGAAATATAATTAAAAAATCAAAGAAAAAAAAAAATTAAACAAACAGACAAACATGAGAAAGTAATTGGAAGAAAAATCTTTTTTTTTTTCGAGTTCTGCTTCATGTCAAAGTTTAAGAATTTCTGCTGAGAGATAGATAGATAGATAAGTAGATAGAGAGAGAGAGAGAGAAAGAAAAGCTGAAAGAAAAAAAAATGACTCCAGTTCTGTTTCATGACAAAGTTTAAGTTCTGTTGAGAGAGAGAGAGAGAGAGAGAAAGATATATATATATATATATATATATATATATATATATATATATATATATATATAGAGAGAGAGAGAGAGAGAGAGAGAGAGAGAAAAGCTGAAAGAGAAAATTTAATACATATAAAACATCCATGCAAACAAGAAAACCATTTTTAAGGTATAAAAAAAAAATGAGGGGTAGAGATTAAGATATTTTTGATGTGGGGTTTAAAGTATTTGGTTGTTAAATAAAAAAAATGGGTCCATTATTATTATTATTAAAAAAAAAAAAAAGAAAAAAGGAGGAAATATTAAATTGATAAAATAGAATAAAATAAAAATTTGCCAATTGTAATTGATACACAATACCAGAATAAGTAACTAAAAGGCAAATCTGAAAAATCAGTTTTTTTGGCTGAATAGGGTTAAAAATATTTTCAACTGCAGACACCCACCCCCCTGGTGGTCATATTGAATTAATAATAGTATAAAAGCTGAAGGGAATGAATTGGAATTTTTGTGGATTTCTAACAAACATAAAAAAAACATTAACTTATTGACCTGGAAAAGGCGAAAAGACTTGCTGTCGCTCATACTCCAGTGAAAAACTACCAGCTAAAAACTCACAAGCAGTAAAATAATAATAATAACAATAGTAAAACTTTGATAATAATAATTTTGGATCTTGCCAGAACACTGAAAAAACTGTGGAACATGAAGGGGGATATTGATACCAATTGTAGTTGGGGCACTTGGAATGGTCCCCAATTGCTTGGAAAGGAGACAGGTGGAATTTGAAATCAGAGGAAGAATCAAGACCAACCAGATCACAGAATTGCTAAAAATCACCTAAATTACTTAGAAGAGTCCTGAAGACTTGTTGTCACTCAACTCAGACTTCGGCAACACCTTAACTCTTTAGAAAGAGAGATAAACTGTTTGTTGTTTGTTTTTTTTAAATTAGAATTAAACTAGTTTCTTCTTATAATACTGGCATAAGAAAAATGGTGGAGATAATTAGAATTTAAATATCATTAAAAAAATGTTTGGCTTTTTTAATGAATTTGAATAAAGAGGGAAATCATTTTACAAAATCAATCCAATTCTTGTTAAAATTAAATGAAGAATCAATAGTTGAAAAATATTATGTTCTTTAATAATTGGGGGAAGACTGTACAAAATATGTGAAATATATTAGAGAGAAAAAAGAATTGGTTTATCAGGATATTCTAGAAGGTTAAAAAAAAGTGCCTATACAAAATAGGAATATGTAAGATAAAATGAAAACAAAAAAATGCAAAGAAAAAGAAAAAAGGCAATAAGTATAAAAACTGAAAATATGAACAAAGTGGAACTCTCCAATAAAAGAAATAGAAATAAACATTTTTCTTGCTCTGATAATGAATGATTTTAGTTTCCTTCAAGATTGAAAGAAATAACAAGCAATTTGAAGATATTAAAGATTGGAAAGGGGGGGGTGGATTTGTTAGGTTTATTGTTAAAGAGAAGACAATAATGTTGGCAAGATATTAAGGGACACACAGATTTTACAATAGAGAAGAAGCTGAGAAAGTGGAATTAATATGGAGGTTATGAAAAATGAACAAGAAATAGAATAATGGCAGAAATAAAGGAATACCATAATGATTTTGAGATTGAAAAAGAGACAAGAAGCTTAGAAACCATAAAAATAAAAACCTTTCTTGAATATGAATATATATATATATATATATATATATATATATATATATATGAATGACAGTTTTGTTAAGAAAATGGCTGTAGAAAATTGAAAACCAAGTTATTTTCAAAAACTTCTGTGTGTGTAAAAAGATAGAGACTAAATCTGTCTTCTTCTTTTCTATATAATATATATATATATATATATATATATATATATATATATGTGTGTGTGTGTGTACACATATACACACACTTTCACATATAGTATAGTCTCTTTGAATATATATATATATATATAGTTCCCTCTATATATTTGCTGAGAGAATGTAATGCACACATTTATATATGAAACTGTAATTTCTCTCTGTGATGTCTATCCAATATCTACTTTTAATATACACAAAGAATTAATTTTAATATACAAAGATAAAGCTAGGAGAAATAGATAGCATTGCAACAGTGTATTGAAGATCATAAAGAGGTAGAGAGAGAGAGAAGGAAAAGAGAAAGAGGAACTGGGAATTGAAGAAAATGATAGAAATAAGCAAAAGAGAAAGCATGAAGGATGAGGAGGGAAAAGAAGAAGAGAAAGGGGTGGGAGAGAGAGAGAAGAGAGAAGACAGAGGAGAGAGAGAGGAGAGAATAAAAAAGAAAGTGAAAGATGTAAGCAAAAGAAAGAGGAAGAGGGGGAGAGAGAAGAGAGAGAAAAGGAAAAAAGTGAAGGAAGAAATTGAAGAAAATGATAGGCATAAGCAAGAGAAAGGTTGAGGGAAAAAGAGGAGAGGGAGGGAAAAGGGAGGGAGAGAGAGAGAGAGAGAGAAAGAAAAAAAGAAAGTGAAAGAGGAATGATAGACATAAGCGAGAGAGAGAGAGAGAGAGAGAGAGAGAGAGAGAGAGAGAGAGAGAGAGAAACCATAAAGGAGAGAGAGAGAGAGAGCACAAGGGAAAGAAAAGAGAAGGCAAGAGAGAGAAACCACGAGAGAGAGACCACAAAGGAGAGAGAGAGAGAGAGATAGAGCACTAGGGAAAGGAGAGAGAGAGAGAGAAAGAGAGAGCACTAGGGAAAGAAGACAGAAGCTGAGAGTGACAGAGAGAGAGTACAAGGAAAAGAGGGAGAGAGAAAAAAAGGGAAAGAAGCGTATTGCAAGTTGTCTAACAAAACAGAGCAAGTAGGTACAAAAAAGAAAAAGAAAAGGAAACAACAAAATATAAAGAGGCTCTCGAATGAAAACGATGGAAGAAACTGAACCATCCTGAGAGACTGCAACAGCATTTAAGAAGCCATTCTGAGGCATTTCTATCGAACATTAACAGATATCAATTTATGAAAGGACCCTAAACAAATCTTGCTAAAATTCTCGACCGAACAACTTTTGTTCGGAAAGAACAAAGGCATAGACACAAATTGTAAATAAATAAAATCCTGTCTCTCAAAAGAAACGCATTTCAACCATATATATAATAATATATATATAATATATATATATATATATATATATATATATATAAATAATAATATAAATAAATAAATAAATATAGAGACACACACATCTCAGAAAAGATGAGCTTATTTCTTTTTGTCCTGCCGCTGTTGGCCGATTCAACAGTAAGAATAAAAGATATCTCGGAACGAAAAACTTACGTATCTACCTATCTATATATAGACGCGTCTAGATGTTCCGATATTTTTTAGCGACAAGAATTCTCTTTGAAATCTTGTGTGTAAAGAGAGTCCAATTCTTGAAGCATCAAGAGAAAAATATTGCAAGGGCCAATAGAAAGGAATTGCGGCTAATGTTCGAGGTAAGAAAAGTTGTTTTGCAATTTCAAAAAATGACAGATGGTATAATGAGAATATGAAACGTGGAGAAAACGTGGAGTAGTATCTGGAGAACGGACATAGGTCAGAAATAGAAATTGAGAAAAGGTGTGAAAGCAAAGAGACGAGGATTGAAAGAGTTTTCACAATGGCACAGATCGATGTTTTCACTGTTGACGTGTCTGCTATAGTTTTTACTTATCTATTTACTTATTTATTCATTTTTCTTGTTGAAAATATGTATAATACCAAGAATAGAATAGAAAGCGAAATGATTGATAGATATACGGGGACATTGAAAGAGTGCGTGTGTGTGTGTGTATTTATATATGTGACAGTTTTGTGTATGTCTGTATGTATATCATACCTATGTGATTGATATACGAGGACATTGAAAGTGTGTGTGTGTGTGTGTGTTTTATATATGTGACAGTTTTGTGTATGTCTGTATGTATATCATACATATCTGATTGATATACGAGGACATTGAAAGTGTGTGTGTGTGTGTGTATGCATGCATGTGTGTATTTATATGTGTGACAGTTTTGTCTATGTCTGTATGTATATGTGTTTGTGGGATTATGTGTATGTATGTCATACATACATGCTCACAATCACATATACATACATGAGTGTCTGTATGCATGTATTTTAGCCTGGGAGCGTGGATGAGTAAGTGTGAGTATATATATATATATATGTGTGTGTGTGTGTGTGTGTAATTAAAAGTTGAGGAATAAAAATGGATAATGAGGTGAAATATTAATTGAATGAAGTTGTTTGTGTTTTATCCACTTTTATTCACATTTTATTGGATTTTACACAATCTGTTATTTCCTTATATATATATATATATATATATATATATATATATATATATATATGAGTAGTCAAACAGTGTGTTTGAAAATGGCGAAGGCCGACAATTTGTGGGAGATGAAATGTACATACAGAGATGACTTTTTTCTCGATTTGTTTACACTTTACATTTAAACCGATATGCACACCTAATTCATTTAGTTATAATTAATTAATTAACAAAATTAGGTATGACTTTAATTAAGTACATAATCTCCCACACACACATAATATATATATATATATATATATATATATATATATATATATATATAGAGAGAGAGAGAGAGAGAGAGAGAGAGAGAGAGAGAGAGAAGAGAGAGAGAGAGAGAAGAGAGATAGATAGATATATATAGATAATATGGCATTAATTTATAAGTAAACAGTACTTAATATCATGGATAGAGCATTTATATCTAAGTTAAAGTGGCATGGACATGGAGTCAATGCACTTGGTAATTGACATTCTCTTGTCTAAGTGATTTTTAAACCAAGCACTCTGAAAATTGCATATGAGCATCTCATGTGAGCTTGTAATCTTATATATATATATATATATATATATATATTATATATATATGCATATGCATATATGTAAGTATGTTTGTATGTATTTACTTAACCCCTCCATCACAGGTTGTGTCACATGGTCAATTTTCAAGTGGAATAAAGCTGGTTTTCTTCTCCTAGACTGGTTACCGTATATCAAGGCTAATGAGTCTAGTCTACTCTATTATTTACCCATAGATGGGAAGAGAAAAGATAGATTCATGCCTTTCCCCAAGAGCATAAGGACTATGTGAAATGCAAACAGATTTTAACTTGAGTTGCAGATTCCATTTCTTCCAATGATAACTGTTACCCCACCAGCTCCTCCAGAGCTTAGGCGTATGTATGTATATATATATATATATATATATATTATATTATATATATATATATATGTGTGGTGTGTGTGTGTGTGTGTGTGGTGTGTGTGTGTGTGTGTGTGTGTGTAAGTTTGGGAGAGTATGCATGCATATAAGCGAGCTTGGAGAGAGAGAGAGAGAGAGAGAGAGAGAGAGAGAGAGAGAGAGAGATGCACAAAATCAAATGGGGTGGGGAAGGGGATTAAATGATGAGACATGTATCCAGAAAAATTGTCAAATCACAGAAAAAAATACATTATATATATATATTAATATATATATATATATATATATATTATATATATATAAATAAAATCTATTTATAGCTTTAATTGAAAACCCAGACAATAAAATTGCATCCTGGGTTCAAAATAAAATAAAATACAATACTATATATATATATATATATATATATATATATTATATATATATATATATGCAATTTATGAACAAAATTTTGGGATGGAATTAATAATAGAAATAAAATATATATTTAAAAAAATCAGAGAGAATAGATCCAATGAAAAAAAAAAAATAAATAAAAATAAAATAAAAATAAATTTTTTTTTTAAAACTCCAAGAAGAAACATCTGTTCTTATTGAGTAAGAAGCTAAAAAAAAAACGGTAAACGGAACTTGCAGAGGCATTGGGTCTATGAGAAAGGCAGATGCGGTAAATGATATAAGAACCCTGAAGATGAAGAAGAAAGAGGGGGAGTAGGAAAAGGAGCTGAATCACAGAAAGAAAAAAAAACTCCTTGCAGAAAGACCATGAGAATAGCTTTGTTTTGACTTGAGCAATATTGTCCGCCTTTTCCCATCATTGGGAAAATCAAAAATGGAGGATTTTATGCCCAGTTTTCAAAAGACTACAAAACTATACACTTGAGGGAAGGATCCTTTTACGTGTTAAGACACTTCCCCACAAAATCCCCACCTAGGTATTCATTTGGAATGAAAAAGAGAGAAAATAAAAATAAAATAAAAAATAAAAATTGAATTGTAAGAAAGAAAATTGAATATTGTAAAGAAAACTTAAACTTCATCTGTCTGTCTAAAAACTTCTAGACTGAATATATATATGAGAAAAAAAACTAAAAGGTAATTTGAAATAAAAATCATGGGTATTATTTTTTTTTTAATCATGTGTATGAAAATGAAAAAATACATTCCAATATTTGTTTCTCTTTTTTGCTTCAAAGAATCTCTGTTATATATATATATATATATATATATGAATAAATGCAGGAAAAAAAAAAATTTAAATTTGCTTCAATGCAGCCTTGTCTGATGATGCTGCATTTATACATTTGAAATAAATTATTACAATGAAGCAAACTTTTTTTTTTCCTTCATCTATTCAATATATTGCTCTGACTGTCCATTTACTGGCATTGGGTACATTGAGCTCTCACTACGGTTTACCTGTATCACCACGTTTAAACTACACATGGAATGATCCTCATTACAAAAAAAAAAATTTTTTAAATTAAAAAAAATATAAATATATATATATATATATATATATATATATATATGCAGAGTGATTGGTAAAGAAAATGGAATTGGTGTTTGAGGCTGTTTGCATTCACTAATATTCTTGGGGAAAAGCATGAATCCTCTTCCCCATCGAGCCTTAGTTGGTAACCAGCCTAGGAAACAGACAACTAATTCCAAACCATGATTGAAGTAAGCCACAGGCAGAACAGTAGTAAACCACCTTTTTTCTGGCAACTCCTACAGCAAAAAATATCACTGATTGTGACATTACATTAAAACGGTTGCAGTAGTGAGGATATATAATTATATATATATATATATATATATATATATATATATATATATATATATATATATATATATATATATATATATATATGTTCACACACCGAATAATTCTTTACCGAAATTCACTTGTCATTATTATCTTCTATAATTATCGAATTTTATGCGATATATGCATTGTAATTGCCTTCAAGCAAAAATATAAATAATAATATATAATAATATATATAATATATATATATATCTCCGTAGGTAGGTTACTAAGTAAGCTGGTATTGGGAGGATTCTAAAATGGACCTTTCTTCCAACATTGGAATGTTAGAGTTGTTCAGGTCCAAGTTGAGAGCTTGATGTTCAATATTATTGAACAGAACAATATAATTGGTAAAGAAAAAGGTTTAAAAATCAGCCATTTTGTGGTTATATATATATATATATCTGCACACAACTAAGATGGATTTTTAATTTTGTATACTGTTTATTAGAAATTCAATTTTTAATTTCATTTATTATTTCCTAAATGATAGCAAGTTTTCAAATCAACAAATTTGAAATGCAAAAAAGGGGTTAAAGGGCAGACAAGTCAATAAGAGTAAAAAAAAACAAAACAAAAACAAACAAAAACTTTCTTTTGATTTGTTTTGATTTTAAATAAAATTCAGAGAAAACATTTTCAAGTCTATTAAATATTTACAGGGCTGAGGAGAAATAAAAAAAAAAAGAAGAAATAAAGATAAAATATGGTTAAAAATCAAATAAAATGAAAGAAAAAATAAATTGTTTAAAATTTAAAGATGAAAAATTTTGAGGTTTTTTTTTTCTTTCTTCAATTGTTTCTTTCTCCACATGTAAAATAATTAACCTGTAGTAAAAAAAAAAATTTTTTTTAAAAAATAATTTTCATTTTTAAGTCGATCTGCCTTCCACACAGATCAGTTCGCAGGATAAAAAAAGAAAAGAAAAAGAAAAAAGAATAAGAAACAGTAAAAAAATAATTATTTGGAAAAAAAAAAAAAAAAAAAAAAAAAAAAAAAAAATGAAAACATTAAAAAAATAAATAAATAATTGTCCAGTTTGCAGTGTGTCCGAAATTTATACTTTTCACCCGTCAAAATGACACCCACCCCCAAAAAAGGGTTATGTTAGAAAATTTACGACCCACACACAAATAGGTAAAAAAAATATACACACACTTTACAAGCACACAAAAACACATGCCCACATACATACAAACCAATCGGTGAAAAAGAAAACATTTATTTATCGATTGTGTAATCTTTTTCAACAAAAGGAAAAGTGAAATTGGTAAAGAGAATAAAGCGTTTTCCTTTTTTTCCTTTTTTTTTTGGTTAAAAAAAAAATTTAAAAAAAGGAATAAATTAAAAAAAAAAAAAAAAAAAAAAAAAAAAACGAGGAAGGAGAAAACGGCTCAACAAAATGCCGTTACGTGTTACCCTCATCTGTACCTGGACCATCGCCTGGTTTTCTTCGTCTCTTCTTTTTCGATTGCGTCCCATAGTTATCCCGAGCGCTCCACCCGGGGTAAAGTTGCATGTGCAAATCTTTCTCTTTCTGAGCCATTTCATAATATTTAGTCTGTTCACCCTTATCTAATGAATGCCACTGTGGACAAAAAAACAGATTTATAAGGTTAGAAAAGAAAATTTAAAGAATTTAAAAAATTGACAATAACTTTGGTGCCCTGTGTTGGTTCTTCATCGAAACTTCCTGATGGGGAGATTGGATTCTGGTTAAAGGTCTCCTTAACTCTTTTGCCAACAAAATTTCCACCGCGGCTTGACCAAATTTTCCGGGTATTTTTTTTTACCTGTATGAGGTGATATTTAAAAGTTGACTATTTATTCATCTGCACAAGACCTGGAAACAGCACCCCACGAGAAAACAGCAGTATGGCCACCACCTGCTCGATATCACACAAACCATCCGTGTAAGGCAAACAAGACATGCCGGACACTGCTAGAGAAGCAAGGATGAACTCATAAGTGATGTTCTTCCGTAGAAGCCATCATATGGGCATGCCAGCAAAGACATACATTGACCAGCTCTGTGCAGATACTGGATGCCATGCAGGGGATCTCCCAAGAGCAATGAATGATTGAGAGGGTTGGCGAGAGGTTGTCATAGATATCTGTGCTGCCAAGATGATGAAGGATGATTTATTCATCTCAGAATTCATTTTATTCAAATAATTTGCCAACCAAAATTCCCCCACTGCTGTACCAAATTTTCTTGGTATTTCTTACCTGTACGATGTGATATTTCAAAGTTCACTATCTATTCATCTCCGACAAAACAAAAGATAGCAGAGGTGTTCACACAGTGATTTTTTAATGTAAACAAGTGACCCATGTGAGACCCATTGCCAGCTGCTTACGGTAGGATCACAGTGGTGGAAGAGCTGCTGTGAGCAGCTTAAAGTAGGCAAAGAGTTAAGACACCTTGAACCAGAAACTGTGATAATTTATGGGTGAATTAATGACAGGTGAACCTACAGTCACCATTTGAGTAAAATCTTATTAAAAATACTATTTCTGCCTCTGTTCCATAATAGTTGTTGCATATATATTATTTATAGCTTATTTTAAAAGTGACTAATTTTTTTTTATTTTTAAATAATAATCATTTTTCCAATTTTAACATTTAGTCTTTAAATGCAAAATTAATAACTTTATTTTTTTTTTACCATTTAGCATTTTTTTGTTACTAAAATAAGAAAGATTAAATTATTTTGAAGTAAGAATTATTAATAAAATATTAATTTACTGATAAATATTGGTTTATGTCGATTAAGATTATATATATATAGTAATAAAGATGAATCTAATGAGTCAGACGCCACTATTAAATGGCTAAGATCTTACCCCTGAAGAGCATTAAGCGAAACTAATAGTAGGTTCGTCTGACTCATTAGATTTATCTTTATTATTTGCTCTACTTAGGTATTGAGCACTTTTTAATTATTAGCT
The DNA here is from genome assembly GCA_023376005.1 of Doryteuthis pealeii. Classification (NCBI taxonomy): domain Eukaryota; kingdom Metazoa; phylum Mollusca; class Cephalopoda; order Myopsida; family Loliginidae; genus Doryteuthis; species Doryteuthis pealeii. The sequence continues at coordinate 21,115,916 of CM042173.1, forward strand.
ATTCTCCTAGTGGTTATATGTATATATATATATATATATATATATATATATATATCTTATATACATATATATACATATAAATTGTTTTTTCTTTTGGCCAAATATTGTACCAATAGATTATTTTTTGTTGGTACGACTATCTTGGTCTTTTCTTTTTTTCAAAAATTTTTTTCTCCCCATTTGATGTTTGGTAGTATATTTTTACAATCAAACTATTTGCTGGGTTTTTTCTCACTGTATATATATCTTTAAGTATATATTATTATTTTAAGTGTTTTATTGTGACTTAAAAAAAATACTATCCTCTTTTTGAGTGCCAAGTAACAGTTATTCTTGAAATAAAAAATAAATGAAATAACCCTTTTTTTATTTATCTATTTTCTAAATTTAAGCAAAATAAGAATTATGAAATTAATAAATTGAATATAAAGTGTTGCAACAAAATTATGAAAACTTTTCCTTAACTTATACTAACTAAAGAATTTAATTTAAAACATTCTTAAATTGTGAGAAAAATTTAATTAATTTAAAATGTTCTTTAATGCGTAAGAGCTCAAAAAATTTAAAAAAAAAAAAAAAAAAAAAAAAAAAAAAATATGGTGAAAGGCCATTATACCTTCTGCATAAGAATTTCCAATTTTTAACAAGAAAAAAAAAAAGTTTATATCAATTTTTTTTTACCTGTATGTATAAAAAAAAAAAAAAAAAAGAGAGCTCAGAAATTAAAAAAAATAAATAAATAAAAAATGGTGGTAGGATATTATACCTTCTGTATAAAAATTCCCAAATTTAAAAAAAAAAAAATTAAAAAAAGTTTTTTATATCAATTTTTTTTTTTTACCTGAATGTAGGAAAAAAAAAAAAAAAAAGTTAACTTCTAGCAAATTTTAAATGTCTAGAGTAAATACTACCCAAAAAGTTTGAAAATTTTAAACAGACTGAACATCTCTAACCAGAGTTTCCCAACGTTTCTCTGGATATTTCACAATTTCCTGAAATCACAAGAAATAAAGTATTGAATAAATCTATCGTTTCTTTTTTTTTTTTTTTTGAGGAAGCCATTTAAGTTAAGTTTTAACACATAGTATCTAAAACATCATTTTTTTGCAAGTATCTAGAAAATTATTTAATAAGTAATTAATACAAAAATATTCTAATAAAATATTTTTTTTAAATTTACGATGTGGTTTCAAACTTGAAGCTATGATGAGACAATACAAATGTGAGTATACAATAAAGATCATATTTGTGTGTAATTTTGATATTTTCATAGACTGAGATGATAAATTATTTATCTTTATGTCCAGAAATTCTGATACTTGAGTTTCAACAATGTTTGTCATTTGGTCTGATAATAGCTTCAAGTATGAATCAAAGTAATTTGTAGAAATTGGTTTCAATTTGTATAGATTCTTCTATTATACATGTTTGATTAAAAATACAACTTTCTCTTTAAATGGTTATCTTTTTTATTTTATATTTTTTGTTTTCTTTTGTGGCATTGTAAAGTGAACAAAGTGATAAGTTTCTATGACCAACTTCAAATGAGATCATATATTCATCCATGAAAAAAGTACTCTCGTGATTTTCGGCGTATGAGGGTTCATCCAATGAACAACCTACACACTGTAGTAATCTGAACATTAGCGACATAAATGAGAGTAACCTCCCCTTGTATGTTTCACTTTGAGGAAGCTGTTTGTTTTGGTCGGCCATTTTCATTTCACTCTAAAATCTACACTGAAAATACGAATTTGTTTGAATCAATACAACTGCATGTTTTAACACAAAAATATCATAAAATGTGTTCTTAGTAATAATAAGTTAATTTCAAATAATGCACAAGTTCATATCAAATAATGAAAGAATGGAATAATGGAAGAGATAAACAATGAGATCTCATGGGACTTGTTAATTCAACCTTTTCTAATGGTTCTGTTCACCTTGTATCTTTGCTTAGTAAACCTTTTTCCCAATCCTTAATACTCGTGTTTCTTCCTAGGAATTGGAAATCAGAGGAAGAATTGAAACCACAGCACTGTTGAAATCAGCTAGACCACAGAACTGTCAAGATCAACTAGACCACAGCACTGTTAAGATCTGCTTGAATACTTAATCCTGGAGACCTGAGGAAACTTGGTGTCACTCAGATTCCAGTGATAGACCATTAGTTAAGATTTTCAACATGAAAAGAAAAGTATTTTAAAATCAAATTAAATTTACAAGTCTTTCATCCCTTTAATATTCTATTCACTAATCGTTGTGGTAAACTTTTCTTTTCCTTTCGAATATTCAAAACTTTAAACCGACAACCACAAGGCTTCGAAATGAAGCAGAAGTTGTATTTTTTAATCAAACGTGCGTATATATATATATATATATATATATATATTAAGTTCCGGGGTGGACTGGATCTGTTTCTTGTTGTCCCCTGACTTATTATGACTTACCTTCCGACCCAAAATTTGGTTTATTGCTGCAGACTCTTTTAATGTACATTCTGCTACGACTTTTGGCCGCATTTCTTTCATAAATAACATAAATGCATTTAGAGGCTTCTTTATATGCTGCTTTTTTTTTTCACCCGTTTGCGATTCACTTGCATGACTGCTGGACTGTTCTGGCAAACTATGTCTGAAAATACAACAAAAAAGAAAAGAAATAATTTTAATTAAAATTAAAATTAAATTTTAAAAATAAATAAATACATGAAATAATTTCAAATAATAATTTTCAAATTTTCTAGCTTTTAAATAGTTTTTTTTCATTGTCTGAAATTATTAAGACGAGGGTTTATGATTTGTATTATCTAGATTTTTCAGACTGTTGTCCTCATCTTTATTGTTAAGATACTATATCTATTAGCTTTTTTTTAGATGAGGCTTGATAATTGGAATCATTTAGATTTTTCAGACTGTTGTCCTTATCTCTAATGTTATATACACAACATTTCGGACGATGTGCCCTCCAGTTTTCTTCTTGTGTTTTGTGTCGAATTTTTTTAGGTGAGGCTATTCCTTTTTTTTTCTTTTACATTTTGTTTGTTTGTTTTGTTTTATGGCATATCAACCTTTTTGCAATTACTTGAATTTTTCAGACTGTTGTCCTCATCTTTATTGTTATTTACACAACGTTTTGGCCGATGTGCCCTCCAGCTTTTCTTGAGGTATTTCTTGTCATGATTTCACGTCTAAACAGATAGCCTAATCAGCTATCTGATGACATGAGACTCATATTGAGTTCTGGTTGAAATAAATTCATGACAGTTTGTTAAGTTTTTCTTTCTTTGAAAGTTTATATATATATATATATATATATATATTATATATATATATATATATAAAAACACGGTTTGTTTAGAATGGCTTTTTGCCGATAATTTTTGGGAGAATAAGTGTTTAATTGGAGTCGTACCTAATTTTGAAAATTAATTAATTAATTATTAAATAGGCGGGAATACCTATTAATAATTCATTATTAATTAATTAATTTTCAAAATTAGGTACGACTCCAATTAAACACTTATTCTCCCAAAAATTATCGGCAAAAAGCCATTCTAAACAAACCGTGTTTACAACTTATCATATCGTCGTGTAATAAAAGTCACTGAAGTGGAATATTAACCTACTCTAAACAAATCGTAAAATCTGGGAAGTGCGTTTGGTGTAGAGGTTGTGATATCGGCCTGTCAGCTTGGCAGTCCGGTTTCAAATCACGCACAGGGCGGCCTTCCTATCTATAGCTCTGCTGATGAGGCCTAATAGGCTGAAATGTACATACAGAGATTGATTTTTCTCGATTTGTTTAGCCATACATTTAATAGGTATTCCCGCCTAATTCATTAATTAATTTTCAAAATTAGGTACGACTCCAATTAAACATATATATATATATATATATATATATATATATATATATATATATATATATATATATACACACACACACACACACACACACACAGACAGACAGACAGATAGACAAGTACAAGTTCACATGCATATATCTTATAAACAGTTAAAAACTCATCCACAAATATACGCACACAAAACATTTTTTGCGTGTATTGCAACATTTTGAGTGTAAAGAACACACGCAGCAACCCCCCATGACAGCCCCACCCTCCCAATCAAACAACGAAAAATCTGCAATGGTGAATGAGAAGAAATATTGATAAAAATTTCTATGACACAGTAATTTGTATTTGATGGATGAATCGAAAAAGAGAACGAGGGTATTACATTGGTTTTGTCTTTGGGAACATTCAGGGGTCATAGAATAAGAGCAACAACAGCCGTTTGGCGCCAAAGTACAAAGAACTAGAAAAGTCTTTGATAACAAGTAGATTGACTTCAAAGAGATTAACTTTTTGGGGTTTTTTTTTTGGGGGGGGGTTAATGCTAGGGTGCTGAGGGGGTTCGGGGGGGGGGAGAATATTCTTTTGCTCTGTGGTCATTCATTGCTCGTATCTTTGTTCAATGTTACTAATTTGAAGCTAACAGCATAAATCAAGTCTCAAGAGAATTGGATATTTTTGCAGATATCTTTTGACGCTCACAGAAACCCTACTTCCTCCATTTTGTTTTTTTTTTCTTCTTTGTTTACTTGTTTATTTTTTGGGGGGTTTATTTGTTGTTTTTATTTTTATTTTTCATTCCTTGTCGGTTGGCTCTTGCAATCTTTTTAGATGTTCTTTCATCTTTCTTCTTAAGTAGACTATCATAAGGGAAATACAATAAATAATAAATAAAATAAAAATGCACCCCCCCCCCAAAAAAAAAAAAAAAAAAAAACAAACACAAAACAAACAAACATGGAGGGTAAAAAAAAAAGAAGGTGCAGTAGTGGATAGTTCATTAGCTGGTTTGCTACTCCTGATCAACTTCCGACCAGAATCAAGGGGAGATAATGAAGGAAGATATTGTTCAGCAAAATCTTCAACTCTCTCCAACAAGTATAAAAAAAAACAAAAAAAAAAAAAGCCTCATCCTAATAAAAATAAATAAATAAAAATAAAAGTTAATAGCCATCTTGACTGCATTGTTAGTTTACTCTCTCGTCCAGCCAGACAAATCTAATTATACTAAATGGGAAATAATGCACTTGAATCATTGTCATGTGACTGCATTTAGTCATGTGACCAGATCAGCAATAATGGCTCACGGTTTATACGGGATTCAAATTTGCTAGCCAATAACAACTGAATAAGCAGATCTATATTCACTGAAATACTAGAAACAAATTGGGATGTTCACCATGATGAAATAAATAAATAAAAAAATAAATAAATAATAATAATAAGAAGAAGAATAAAAAGAGGAAGAAGTTGAGGAAGAAAATAAGAAATAAAGAACAAGAATAAAAATGAGGAGGAGGAGGAGGAGGAGGATAATAATAATAATAATAATAATAATAATAATAATAATAATCTGGCTTCTTAATTAGACTTCGATTTGCAAAGATGTTGATGGTAATACGGCTCATAATGTATTTATCTCTTTATATAGTCTGGTCATATCTATTGCAATCTGTTCATATATCATCCAATATCTATGTATGTATGCATGTATTCTCCATCAACGTATGCATGTATCTCTCTCTATCAACGTATGCATGTCTCTCTCTCTCTATCAACGTATGCATGTCTCTCTCTCTCTCTATCAACGTATGCATGTCTCTCTCTCTCTCTATCAA
>CM042173.1:21126413-21133913 GCA_023376005.1 Doryteuthis pealeii
GGGTTCGGGGGAGGGGGGAGAATATTTCTCTGCTCTGTGGTCATTCATGCTTATCTTTTTCAATGTTACTTAATTTTTGAAGGCTACGCAATAAATCAAGGTCTCAAGAGAATGGATATTTTTGCAGTATCTTTTGACGCTCAACAGAACCCTACTTCCTCCTTGTTTTTGTTTTCTTCTTTGTTTACTTGTTATTTTTTGGTTGTTTATTTGTTTGTTTTTATAGTTTTTATTTTTCATTCTTGTTTCGGTTGGGCTCTTGCAATCCTTTAGATGTTTCTTTTTCATCTTTCTTTCTTAAGTGACTATCATAAGGCGAAATACAAATAAATAATAAATAATTAAAATGCACCCCCACCCCCCAAAAAAAAAAAAAAAAAAAACAACACAAACAAACAAACATGGAGGGTATAAAAAAAAAGAAGGGCAGTTAGTGGATAGTTCATTAGCTGGTTTGCTATCACTGTATAAGCTTCCGACCAGATCAAGGGAGGATAATTGAAGGAAGAGATATTGTTCAGAGAAATCATCAACTCTCTCCAACAATAAAAAAAAGAAAAAAAAAAAAAAAAAAGCCTCATCCTAATAAAAATAAATAAATAAAAATAAAAGTTAATAGCCATCTTGACTGCATTGGTTTAGTGTTATCTCTCGGTTCAGCCAGACAAATCTAAGTATACTAAATGGGGAAATATGCACTTGAATCATTGTCATGTGCTGCTTAGTCATTGTGACCAGATCAGCAATAAGGCTCGACGGTTTATAGGGATTCAAATTTGCTAGCAATAACACTGAATAAGCAGATCATATATTCACTGAAATACTAGAAACAAATTGGATGGTTCACCATGATGAAATAAAAAATAAAATTAATAAAGAAGAAGAAAGAGAAGAATAAAAAGAGAAGAAAGTTGAGGAAAGAAAATAAGAAAAAAGAAGAACAAGAATAAAAAGGAGAGGAGGAGGAAGAATAAATAATAATAATAATAATATAATATATAATAATAATCTGGCTTCTTAATTAGACTTCGATTGCAAAGATCGCTGATGGTAAATACGGCTTCATATGTATTTTTATCTCTTTATATAGTCTGGTCTAATCATATTGCACATTGTTCAGTATATCTTCCAATTATCTATGTATGTATGATGTATGTATGATCTTTCCCCATGTTAGCAATCTATGTATGCATGTCTTCCTCTCTATCAACGTGATGCATGTCTCTCTCTTCTCTATCTCAACCGTGATGCATGCTCTCCTCTCTTCTGATCAACGTATGCATGTATCTCTCTCTCTATCAACGTATGATGTATCTCTCTATCATCAAACGTATGCATGTCTCTCCTTCGATCTATCACGTGCATGTCTCTCTCGCTATCAACGTATGCATGTCTCTTCTCTATTCAGTATCAACGTATGCATGTATCTATCTATCAATGTATGCATGTATTATCTAAATCTGTATGCATGTATTTATCTATCTGATGATGTATTTATCATATCGTATGCATGTATCTAAATCTATGAATGATTTTATCTACTGATGTATGTACATTACCTTTATCTCTGTTTCATGTTCTATGATTATTGAGCCCAAAAATTTAATTAATAAAAAGGTTGCTTTTACTGTCAAACTCACACTGAAGGCACCCATTTCCCCCTTGCATCAGTCAAGTTAAGCAACATTGAGCCTGTTCAATACTTGGATGAATGACCACATGGAAACACAGGCAGCTTACATTTAATAAACAAGGTCAAATGGTTTAGTACCCAAACCACAGAATAACGTGCTAACTTATTGTTGTAGTGGCCAGGATCTGTAGTGGCCAAGATAGATATAGTAGCAGTCATATTAAATTCAGAGTAACAACATAACGAAATTGTATAGTCAAAAAGGGGTTGTTTATTTCTTCTATTGCTCATGGGTTTCCTTTTTGAGAGAGAGAGAATGGAGAGAGATGAGAGTAATGTCAAGTGTTCTATCGAAAATCATGTTCGGGGTACTACTATGCTAAACACATCATGGGGAACCCAGGAAGCCTCGTCAGCTCCTTTACGAAGGCCCCAGCCGAAAAAGACCAATTTTCCTCTTCTTCTGTTTTTCATCGCTGGAGTAATTAGGGACACATCCGCTTCCGCTCCTACGCCAGGAAAAACCGGAAACTTCTGTTTTATTTTTAAATCTATTCCAGGGTCATTGGTTGTCAATGGCTGGCACTTCGTTGAAGTGTTACCCTTCCAAAACTTTAACCTTTTTTTTCTATTTCTTTTCTTCTCTTTCTCCAGAAATCCGATTACAGTTTTCTTTTTCAAATCCCCCCAAATTCTCTGTAGATCATAATAATTTACGCTACACTAATAAGATAAATGTAGCAGATTATTACGATAGCCTTGGTGCCAGACTAAAGAAAACTTTGAAAAAATACCTTTAAATTATTAAAGTATTATACACTGTTTCAGTCGGTCACTAACAGTGCGTCAACTAGGAACCACAAAGGTTCGATACTGGCCCTCGCCAATTCAGTATATAAGTTGTACAGGGATCTGTATGGTAAAGTGAGATGTAGGTGTGGCACTCCACCTCAGATACTAAAAAAACACTACTTGGTATAGTGCTAGTGAAAAGGGGATAGAGTCCCTTACTGTCTGGCTGATGTATGAATCCAACTGTTCTCCCTCCAGCTATGGGTAAATAATAGGTTAGAGTGTGCTCTTTAACACTGGCTAGGCAACCAGTATAGGAGAAGGAAAACTGAATTCAAATCTGTTAAACATCGCTTAAAAAACCTTCATCAAGGATTTCGTTGGTTTAAGGAAAAATAAATTCAGACTTTTTATTTTCATTAATAATTTATTTTTTCTTTAAACCAATGAAAGCCTTGATGAAGGTTTGTTAAAACAGACCGAAACACTGCAGCGTAGGCTTATTAAACATCATTCATTAACGAAACTTTAGTTTTTTTTTAAATTTTTACAACATTACATATATATATATATATATATATATATATATATATATTATAAAAAAGAAGGTCTGCAAAATGGATTATATTTTTAGAAAAATTTTTTTTTAGATTTTTTATTTTAGTAAAGTTAGTTTAAGGTAAAATAAATTCAGACTTTTTATTTTCATTAATAATTTATTTTTTCTTTAAACCAACGAAAGCCTTGATGAAGGTTTGTTAAAACAGACCGAAACACTGCAGCATAGGCTTATTAAACATCATTCATTAACGAAACTTTAGTTTTTTTTTCAATTTTTACAACATTACATATATATATATATATATATATATTATAAAAAAGAAGGTCTGCAAAATGGATTATATTTTTAGAAAAAATTTTTTTTATTTTTTATTTTTATCTTACATTTGCGACACGTGTTTCAGATCTTCTGATATCTTCTTCAAGCATTGATTAATCATGAAGAAGATATCAGAAGATCTGAAACACGTGTCGCAAATGTAAGATAAAAATAAAAAAATTTTTTCTAAAAATATAATCCATTTTGCGGGCCTTTTTTATATAATATTTAATTTTCTCCCGTTGGACCCATAACACACACACACACACATATATATATATACACACACACACACTGCCATTTTTATACAAGCAGCATTTCTCAATGGCTGTTCATATGTTAAGAAAAAAAAAAAAATTTGGCAAAAATCTTTTTAATGAAATCCAAAACTGAACAATTCTGCAACTGTTTGTCAGTGATTTAATTTGATTATATTGAAATCATTAGACAATTAAAGAGGGAAAAAAATAGCCTGAAGAAATCGGGGGGGGGGGAGAGGAAAAGAAAGAAAAAAAGGAAAAAAAAAAAGAAAGAAAAAAAGTAGTCTATCTGTAAGTGCAAATATTTTAAAGTCAACAAATTTTTATTTAGCTTCAAGGAGAGAAATGGAAATTTAGAAGCAGAGTGTGGGTGGGGAACGGGTAGCCTTGAAATTTTGTATAAATTTAATGGAACTATTTAAAATTAGGTGAATTTTTTTTTATTAGAATGTGTGTGTGTGTGTGAAAAAAGAAGTAAAAGAAAAGGTTGAGAAGGAATGGAGAGAGAGAGAAGAGAGAGAGAGGAGAGAGAGAGGGGGTTAGAGGGAGGAGAGAGACAGAGAAGGAGTGAGAGGGGAGTGAGGGGATGAGAGAGAGATGAGGGGATGAGGGATGAGAGAGAGATGGGATGAGGGATGAGAGAGAGAAAGAAAAGAGAATAAAGTAAAAGAAAAGGCCGGGAAGGGGGAAGGGGTTATGTTAAAGAAAAAAGATGAGGAAGAAGTGAAGAAGAAGAAAGTGAAGAAAAGTCCAAAAAGAAAATAAAAAGGAATGAAAAGAGAGAAGTAGAAAATGAGAATGAGAATGAGAAGAGAGAAGAGAGAGAGAGAGAGAGAGAGAGAGAGAGAGAGAGAGAGAGAGAATGGAATCAGGAAAGTGAAGCAAAGTAGAGAATACAGAGAGAAGAAAGAAGGAAGAGAAAGGAAAAGAAAAGGAAAAAAGAAAAAAGAAAAGAGGAAAGAGAAAAAAGAAAAAAGGAAAAAAAAAGAGAAAGAGAAGAGAAAGAGAAAAGAGAAGAGAAAGAAAGAGAAAACAAGGAAAGAGAAAAAGAAAGAGAAAGAGGAAAGAGAAAAGACAAAACGAGGGTGAAGAGAGAGAGAGAGAGAGAGAGAGAGAGAGAGAGAGAGAGAGAGAGAGAGAGAGAGAGTGGAAAGTGTGGAAGTAAGAGTGAGTGAAAAGAAGAGAGAGAGAGAGAGAGAGAGAGGGGGGGGATGAGAATGGTTTATGCAAAAACTAGCAGTTAGTTCGATCTGACGATTAGGAACCTAGCGGCAATGTCGGTCCTTTCAAGTTGTCCACCGAGTGTAAACTCCTTCTGATGTTTTCTTATTAAATATCCTTTGATGTTGATTGCTAAATACGCTTTGAAGCCGATAGAGTTGCCTCCCTTTCTCTCGAACTTACTCGTCGGCTAATAGAGGCGGTTCTCGTAACAAAACATCTAAAGGAATTGTGTGTGGGGGGAGGACGATGGAAAAGGAAGTCATTGTACGTCGGAGGGAGAGGGGTCAAAAAAAGAGAGAGAAGGAGAGAGAGAGAGTGTGAGGGCGAGGGAAGAAGAGTGGAGACACGCTAGGCCGCCATTACCGCTCGGTGAGGAATTCTTGGGGTTCGACGTAAAGTTTCGGATGACCACTCACAGGAGGGTTTTCGGGAGGACGGGGGATGGGGGAGAGAGGGGGGAGAAGAAGAAATAAGTGGGCGAGAAAAGTAGGAAACGTTTATGAACGGCAGGGCAGTGCACTCACTACAGCGGCCACCAACTTCAGAGCGTGTAATATTCGTGTATAGGTCGAATCATGGAGACCTAATTCTTAGGCCAAAAAATTGGTGTCGACTGAAAGAAGAGATATCAATTTTGAAAGGCTGAATAAATACTAGCAGAATGGGAAGGAGTTAGCAGAAACCCCTTGCTTCAAAAGTCAATTCTATAAAATCAATCTCTTCGTGAACAAGAGTCGACTATACACGAGAAATTGTTGGCATTCTTCCGTCTACTAAAGACGATAGCGTAGTGTCCACTTTTTTGGTATTTTTTTAAAATTTTATATCTGCAACTGCGTGAGTGGCTGAACAGCTCAATTTTTGAATGGCAATCTCTGGTGCAGTGACTGAACACTTCGGCTGGCCAGGTCGAATGCCTTCGTTAGATCTATGAATGCGGTGTAGAGTGACATCTGCTCCCCCGGCACTTTTCCTTCAGGAAAAGTACACGAGAAATAATATATATATATATATATATATATATATTATATATATATACACACACACGTTGTTAAGACGGATATATATATATCTTCATATTTTCCTATTCCCCTTTTACCCAATTTATTCAATTTGACTTTTAAACGATGTACCGGTTGTAGAACTTTTGAAAATGCACCGGTCGAAAGGGCCCTTAAGTTTCTCTATCTTCTTTCGCCTCCTTTTAAAATAATTCGTTTAATTAGCTGATCGCCAAATAAAGTATGATATTATTTAAACTTTTATACAAATTTAGTTGTACCAAAACGTTGTGTGTGTGTGTGTGTGTGTGTACATGGTGAGTAAACTTATCCGAATTTTACATACATACCGACCCCCACCCACAGGCGTCCCATGGTGTAATGGTTAGCAAGCTAGTCTCGTAGATCCATTACCACTTAATAGTGAGTTCGACTTTGTGTCACATCCTACTCGTAGTGAACGGGTTGGGTAAATAGATACATACCCCCTCGATTTGAACCAAATTCTTTGAAGTTATGCTTCTCTTTCTTCTTTTAACTCATCATAATCCAGCACAAAAGTAGAAAAGTAAGACTGTGTAGCGGCGGGTGGGGGCTAAATCCTATTCAAACTAGGAGGCCCAATAACAGACCACATGTAAATTAGGGACCAACACTTCAAGTATTAAAGTGTAGAGAGAGAGAGTAGAGAGAGAGAAAGAGAGGGCGAGAGAGAGAAAGAGAAAGAGAGAGCGAGAGTGAGAGAGAGAGGTAGGCTCTCATTTTTACCGACATAGAACGAAAAATCGTCAAAAGATCTTGATAGTAAATCGAACATTTTCAAAAAATTGGCAGACACTAAAGAAATAATATTGATCCCTGATAAAGATGTGGATGAGGAAGAGGCCATTTTGACCCACCCACCCCCAATCCACACCCTAATAGAGTTTTATATATAGTAGCTCACATACAACATTTCTACAGAGATAATTTCAACAAACTGTACTAAAAATGTAGGAAGTGAGCCCCCGCCCCCAGTTCCCGAAATGCCCCCCCCCACACACAACGGTCTCCAAATATCTAGCTACGCCCCCCTGACGAGAGAGAGAGAGAGAGAGAGTTAAAAACCCTATGTCGTAAAACAAGATAGAAAATTGTGCAATAATAATAATAATGTGTAAGAAGTGGGAAAAATCGTTTAAATAAATTCAAAATAATCCCGTGCAATTGTTTTTATCTGATGTAGAAAAGTGTACTGTTGTCATAGCAACAGCGCCGCCATATTCCTTAATAATAAGTGGCCCGTGGTGAGAGAAACTGATTGAATGACTTCCCCCCTCCCCCTAACCCTAGTCGTAGAGTAAAAGGGAAAAGGCTGATTGGGTCGGCCGTTTCTCTGTTTGTCTATGCAGAATCGAAACTGCCCGGCAAATATTTATTCTCATGCGAAGTCGCCATAACTCTCAACATATTGGATAAGAGCCGCCTTTTATGTAACGCGCACAGAAATACCTTTAGTCAAGAGTCATTGATCAATGATGGAAGCGGGTGGAGGGGGTGGAAGTACGGGTGGCGGCGTTTGGGGGTGGTGGGGGGAGGGGTGTACATCAAAAGAGCCGACCTCCTCTTCTTTTTCTGAAAGCACTCACACAAACGATTGCAACCCTCGTCATTTTTTCTCGCTACCCCCCGCCACAAATGTTGTTGATGGTGGTGGTGGTGGTGATGGTG
>CM042173.1:21138913-21153913 GCA_023376005.1 Doryteuthis pealeii
TTACTTTTCAATATTTAATTTTTTTTAGATATTATCAATTTCATCTAATGGAAAGCTTATTTTATAATAAGCATATATAATTTTTATTATACAATAATTTTTCTTGTTTAAGATACGTAATATGGAATTATATATGTAAATACTCAAATTTATATAATATATAAATAATATAAATATATATATTTTATAGATATATATATATAATTTATATAATAAAATATAAAATATAATAATATTAATTTGTTGATTGGTTTTGAAGGCTATCACAATGCAAGTGTGAAGAAAAAAGAAGGTAACTGTGGTGTTGTTTGTTAACCTGTGATTTATTCTTAATATTTCGAGATAAAATCTCATCCACAGAAGATCTCCAGAACTGAAGTCGTTGCTAGTGACTGACAGTCAAACAAACAACACCATAGTTACCTTATTTTTCTTTACACTTGCATTGTGATAGCCTTCAAAACCAACCACGAAACCAATATAAACACAATGCTTCAAGCAAATTATAAAACCCTTTTATAATAATATTATATTATAATTTGTAAATAATTTTATGCAAATAACACATAATATGCAACAATACATGGTTACATTTTTATAATATGTAAAGCTTGTTTTAAATATTATCAGTTTCTTCTAATATAAAGCTTATATAAATTAAACATAAAAAATTATTTTTTATAAAAAGGGAATTTTGCAATATGTTAGTGTTTAAACTTTGACCATTTTCTTATGTTAAGAAAAAAAAAAAAAAAAAAAAAAAGAAAAAAATTAATTTAATTTTCTATAAAAAGATTCAGGAGTAAAAAAAAAAAAAAAATCAGTGGATTAGTTTTCTGGATCAAGACAAAGCAAATTTGGCAAAAAAATATAAAAAGGTGTGGTTATCGTGCAAATTTCACTGCAAACACCCCAACCCCCCCACAAAAAAAGGCCAAAAAAAAAAAAATTTTTTTAAGTTTTAAAAGAAAAAACAAAGTTTGTTTTTTTTTAATTATTTTTTAAAATAATCTAGATTTAAGTTAAAAAGTTTATTACTAAAGATTCTTAAAAAGAGATGCCATTTTGAAATGTGCAATTTAAAGAGAGAGAGAGAGAAAGAGAGGGGGGAGAGAAAGAGAGAGGAGGGATAAGATGAAAAGAAGGGAGAAAAAAAGAGTGAAAACGAAAAATAAACAAAGGGGAAAAGAGGAAAGAAAAAGGTGAAGGAAAGGAAAAAAGAAGATAGAGGGCAAAAGGAAAAAGGAAAGAAAAAGTGGAAAGAGAGGAAAGGAAAGGAGAGGGGAAAGGAAAGGAGAGAGGAAAAAGGAAAAAGGAAAGAGAAGAGAAGAGAAAGGAAAGGAAGAAAGGAAAGGAAAGAGGAAAGGAAAGGAAAGGAAAGAGGAAAGAGAAAAGGAAAGAGAAAAAGAGAAAAGGAAAGAGGAAAGAGAAAAGGAAAGAGAAAAGGAAAGGAAAGAAAAGGAAAGGAAAGAAAGAAAAGAAAGGAAAGAGAAAAGGAAAGGAAAGAGAAAAGGAAAGGAAAGAGAAAAGGAAAGGAAAGAAAGGAAAGAAAGGAAAGAAATTGAATGAGAAAAATGAAAGTGAAAGGAAAAAAAAAAAAAAAAAAAAAAAAAAAATGAAGTATTTTCTTAATTTTCTAAAGTAAAAAAAATAAATAAAATTAATAAAAACAAATCGGCAGAGTATTATTATTATTATTATTATTATTTGTTAGCTCTGGAGGGGGACATCATCATCATCATCATCATAAAGAATTATGAATCAAATAATTAATAAGTTTTATTTTTAGGCAATGATGCAAGAAAAATCTTTCAGCACTAAAAATGCTGATGTAATGAAATAATGTTTAAAAATGTTTAATGCTCACCCATAATCTGAAGCTGACTTTCTCCAGAATTCATAAAATTCTGGATTTCTGGCTAATTCGGGGAAAATGGCATCTCTATTTAAGAAATAAATTAATAGATTGAGTCAGAATCATTGCCAGAATTCAGACAGATTACTTTTATATTTTTCAATTTTGGAAACTAAAAACCGATAACATTCCTTTTTCTTTAAAAACGATATCCACTTCATGAATAACAAATTCTTCACCTGTTTTCTTCGTTCATTTAAAATTTATACTTTGATAACCAAAACTTATACAGAACTTAACAAAAAAATAAATAAATAAAAAATGTAAATTTTTGAAAAAAAATTATTTTTAGATTTTAAAAGTTTTGAAAACCAAGTTGAACAAAATTAAGGCAATTTTTCGAATAAAAATCAAAAATCAAATTAATTTAAAAAAAACAAAAAAAAACGGAAGTATTCAGAAATAAAGAGAAAAAATATATATACATCAATTTATAATTAGGAAATTACATAAAAAAACAATATAAAAATTCTAATAATCATAGGTTCTACATATATTTAATAGAATATGCTTAACCATTGTCCTGTTATGACTAAAACAAACAAGATATGGATACTAGTCAGATTTACAAAGTGTTTAATAGTTAGAAATTAGTCACAATTTAATTTCATAACAAACTTTACAGTTATGAACTCTAAAAAATAAACGCTGAAACCCTTATAGAAAAAAATTGAAATATTCATTACAGACAAAAAAAAGTGTCTAAAAAAATTTTTTTTTTAAAAGTATAAGTTTTTTAAAAATAAAAAGAGTATAAGTTTTTTAAAAATAAAAAGAGTATAAGTTTTTTAAAAATAAAAAGAGTATAAGTTTTTTAAAAATAAAAAGAGTATAAGTTTTAAAAAAATAAAAAGAGTATAAGTTTAAAAAAAATAAAAGAGTATAAGTTTAAAAAAAATAAAAAGAGTATAAGTTTTAAAAAAAAATAAAAAGAGTATAAGTTTTAAAAAATAAGTTTTAAAAAAAATAAAAAGTATAAGTTTAAAAAAATAAAAAGAGTATAAGTTTTAAAAAAATAAAAAGTATAAGTTTTAAAAAAATAAAAAGTATAAGTTAAAAAAAAATATATAAAAAAACTTTTAGCTGAAAAATTATTTTTCATCTGTGCTAAAATAATAAATCTATAAGAGGGAGAGAAAAAAAAACAAAAAACAAACAATAAAAAAAATAAATTTGGAAAATTTGAACAGTTATCAATTTTTGTAGTTGTCAATTTTCCATGTCTCACCTGATATTTTTTTTTTTTCAAAAATCACTCTATAAAAAAACAAAACTAATATGGCAACTATGACAAATCCAAATGGAATATTTTGAAAAATTTAAAATAAATTTTTTTTTTTAAAGAAGATTTTTGAAAATGTTTAAATTTAAATTTAAAAAATATATATTTTAAATATTCCATGTTAACATTCATATTTACGATACAACATCATGTTCGTCATTCAATTTTTCAAAATGATGCAACAGCGTTCATTAACTGCAAAACTGTTTTCAACAGTCATACTTACAATATTGACTTGGGCACTCCCCCCCCCCGTCAAAATCACTCCACCATAAATATATATAGACACTTACTGAATATGAATATGAATAGAAAAGGCATGGTCAGTCATGTGGAAATCCAATCTCACCGACAAGTTAAAGCAACAATTCTTCCAGGATGTGGTTATATTAGTACTGTTGTATGGCTGCACCACTTGGACCCTAACGAAGCGCCTTGAGAATAAGCTAGATGGGAGCTGCACAAGAATGCTGCATGCAGTCTTGAACAAGTCATGGAAACAGCACCCCACAAGGAAGCAGCTGTATGGCCACCTGCACCCCATCTCACAAACCATCCGAGTGAGACAGACTAGGCATGCAGGACACTGTTGGAGAAGCAAGGACGAGCTCATAAGTGACATTCTCCTGTGGAAGCTAACACATGGAAATGCTAACGTGGGGCACCCACAAAGGACCTACATTGACCAACTATGCGAGGATGCTGGATGCTGTGCAGAAGACCTCCCAGGGCAATTAATGATAGGGAAGGTTCCGTGCTGCTTGCGTGACATGATGATGATTTCATCTCTGAAATTTTCTCATGTCAATTTTTTCTTTTGTTTCATAATTGTCCAAATCATTCAACAAGGAAATAAAGAACATCATTTTCTTCCATAATTTGTTTTGAGGAAGCCATTTTCCACCCTCAGTTCCATGAATTCTTCAGCAAGAATTTTATTAATATAATTTCAATCAAGAAAGTTCTAAATTGTGAGTGTGTGAAAAAACTAAAGAGAACTATTTTCTTAGATTTGTTGGTTAACTGCTTTGATATGAAGATGACCATTGAAAAACAAAGACAATTATAAAATAAATCAAAATTTGGAAGAAAATCGGAGTTTAAGAGAAAAGCTTTCTAAATTATTCCATAGAGAATTTGGCAAGAAAATAAAACTTTGTATTCAATTCAACAAACTCCATAATCTGACCCAGAAGACATTTCTTATATATATATATATATATATATATATATATATATATATATATATATATATATATATTTAGAGAGAGAGATAGGAGGGGAGGGGTGTGAGTGTGTGTGTGAAAATGAACAGAGTATCTGTAATAATATATATATATATATATATATATATATATATATATATATATATTTAGAGAGAGAGGAGGGGTGTGAGTATGAAAATGAACAGAGTATCTATAATAGTATATATATATATATATATATATATATATATATATATATATATATATATATATATATATATATATATAGAGAGAGAGAGAGAGAGAGAGAGAGAGAGAGAGAGGAGGGGGTGTGAGTATGAAAATGAACAGAGTATCTATAATAGTATATATATATATATATATACATACATACATACACACACACACATATATATATAGATTGATAGATAGAGAGTGAGTGTGAAAAATGAACAGTATCTATAATAGTGTGTGCATATATATATATATATATATATATATATATATATATATATATATATATACACATACATAAATGAATAGAGTATATAAAATTTATCGAGGAAAAAAATGAAAATTCCAACATATTCAATAGATTCTGTCTTTCAAAATTGATGGAAATATTTTTTGTCCGAAATAAAATCTAATTCAATGAAGAAAAAAAAATTTATTTGTATTTCTGTTTATTCTCAAGAGAATATCCTTACTTCTCACATCCGGGCATTGTTTTAAAAAACACCTCATCATTTATTTTCTTTCTTCTTTTCTTTTCTTTTTTTCTTTTTAATTTCCTGTCTCTTGTTCATTGTTTTCTTTGCACATTTCCTTTCTCTTGTGTCGTTCAACCCAGATTTTCAATTTTTTCCCCTCCTCCTTATGTTATAGTCACTTAGAAGATTTTGCACAACGACAGAGAATACATATCATTACAAGCACAAAATAGAAAAGATATTTCAAGATCCAGGAAATAAAATTCTTTAAAATAATAAAAGCTATTAACTGACAAATTTTAGTTTAAATGACTAAAATTTTTCGTAAAAAAAAAAAAAAAAAATTCCGACTAAAAATCGAATAATAATTTTGCAAATCGCTACACGAAGTTTAATCATTAGCAACCATTTTAACCAAGGGAGATAATGCTGCAAAAACAAGAGAGAGTTACTGCCCTTGAGGTTTAACGAAAAATATCAGTCTGATTGATTTTTACGAGGACATATTATATTGGTCGTAGAAACCTTACAAAATCTTTTAAAATCCGACACAACTTTCAGAAGACATTTTATTGAAATTCAATGACACTTTTGTATAGACGAATTTTTTTTCTTTTTTAATAGTTCTACAAATATAAATAACATCAAGTGAAAAATATAATTGTTCATAAGTATTAAATATTTGGGATAATTTTTATTTACTATTTCTGTGCTACATAAGCATCTATTCATTTCCAAAAACATCTACAAATTTACAGAAAGATTATTTGGAAATAGATATTTACGTTTCAGTCTATCATACATTGAATTTAAGGTACCATTATAGTATGTGGCCTACCTTTTGAATGTGGCTTAAGGAATCATATCTCTCTTATAGTATGTGGCCTACCATAAAAAGCATATTATAAGGTTATAATAACTGCTAACCCTAACCCCATTTCAGAATTTTAGAATATTTTAGAATTAAATAGATCTGATTCATGTAAATTATGGATAGATTCTTTTTTAATTATTCTTAATTACTATATACAGCTTATAACTGAATTGCATTTCTTGAAATTAAATATATGTGAAAAATAATTAGTTTCAATAAATTGCCTACTACTTATATCTATAAATATACTCTTACATAAACTTACTCTTAGGACACATTCAAACCGTGTAGGCCACATACTATAATAGAATCAAAAAGGTAGGCCACATACTATAATGGTACCGAATTTAAGTTAAAGATTCAGTTTATTTGAAGGTTTTTTTTTTTCTTCTTTTTCTAGAGAATACTAGAGAATCTCTTCTCATGGATTCTAATCAATGGGAGACTAAATTAAAACTGACAAGAACAGAAAAGAGAACAGTAATGATGACCTAAACAATGACCAGGGAGTGTAAAAACTACACACATCTGATGCTAAGCTTATAATCCACAAATGTTGATATTATTTGCCCCATATGAGGTATAGACTAAGGATAGATCTCCAGTACCCATTACCTTGGGAATGTATCCTTCTTTCATATCTTAAGGAGACCTCTATACTATAACAAAAACATTATGTATAGTTCAGACAATTCTTAAAACATGATTGTCCAAAACCTGTAATATTTATATTTCTCTGAATTTTTTTTAGATGAGGTTTGATAATTTGTATTATTCAGACTATTGTCCTCATCTTTATTGTCATCTACACGTTTTGGCTTATGCACCTTCTGACCTACTTCAATTTGAAGTTCAAAGAGAAGCACCTGATGGAGGCTGGGGGGAAGGGGGCACATCATTTGAAACATTGTATAGATAACAATAAAGATGAGGACAATAGTCCTAATAATCCAAATATAATATGCCTGTTCCTAAATGTTCTATCTATTATGATCCTGCAACACCCTCTCGTTAAAAATGACACTGTCCAAATTGTCCAAGATGCAATGTAAAAATGTGAATACAGATTATCTGGTGTCACTTAATCAGATTTATTTGTCCCATTTTATTTCACCCAATTTTATAAATGAAACATTCCAAATGGTCTTGCATCACTTAAATACTCAATGTAAAATTAAAATTAAAATGAAAAAAAAAAGTTACGTTTGTTTTATTTGTAATATTGAAATTTTGAATTACGGAAGATATTTTGCTCATTTTTGTAGGATTTATATGTAATGAAATTGCAAATCATCGTTTCTAGCATAAATAAAGTGCCTGCATCCGTTGTAGGCTGCCAAAACACTGCATCTTTAAAAAAACTCTATGCTTCCTGTAAAATTATACCTGAAACCCCCCTCCACACACATATGCACACATATTATCACTGTACGCTATTCATGTTCCTGACATTAGTACATTATTTTATGTACTATACATAAGACTTTGATTGTGGTGCACCTGAGCACTGTATGCAATAAATTTAATTATCAAATAGCTTTTCTTGTTTTTTGTTTTGTTTAATGGAAATTCCACGGATCCGCTAATAATCCAAATAATACTGTAATATTTCTCATTGAACTACTGCAATTTTCATTTGAATAAATAAATGAAATAAAATAAAATCTGAAAAAAAAAAAAAAAAAAAAAAAAAAAATTGCCCATGACTCACCTATGATTATCTTGACTATGTGACATCACTTCTTGTTTTGGTCCTGTTGTGACAATTGCCGGATGAGGAATTCCTGGGTGGGGTAAGCCTGGGGGTGGTAACAGACTGGGAGGACCAAATCGTGATAACGTAGATGTGTTGATTAATGAGGGAGGGTAAGGCCCGGAGAAGGCACCTGAGGATATAGGATAACCTGGAGGTCTTTGCCTAAAAAGAAAAAAAAAAAAGAAAGAAAAGAAAGAAAAAAAATTAGATCAATCATTAAAAGGTATTTTTTTTTGTCATTGTTTCTGTTTTAGATTGAAAGTCTAATATCAGTTAAATCGAACTTAATAGACATAAATTCCACCATCATATGTCACCCTGCCGAAAGAAAAAAAAAAATACCAAAAATTAAGGAATTAAACGAATTTAATGAAATTTTCAGTGTTGAAATATTAATGAATAAAAATATAATGCACCAGTTATTTTATTTAAAAACTTTTACATTTTTTAGATGAGTTAACTTTGAACCACTGATACTTGAGAATCTGTGTTATGCCTCAAAGATACATGGTTCAAAGTTAACTGACCTGAAAAATTGTAAAAGTTTTTAAATGAACACTTTGCCTACTTTAAACTACTCACAGCGGCTTTCCAATCTCCACTACAATCCTACACATACCACACCCAAGCAAAGTACAAAAACTGATAGTTCATTATAATTGAGCAAAAGGACTCAGATTACAATAATAAAAGGACTTTATTTGAATAGAATGAGTTCTGAGATGAATAGTGAACTTTGAAATATCCAATCATACAGGCAAAAAAATACCAAGGAAATTTGGTATAGGCAAAGAGTTAAAATCCTGGATGAGGCTGTTTGCATTTCATTTCTGGCTACTGCCCTTGGAAAAGGCATGAACCCTTTTCTTCCTCAGAAGGACAGACTGGGCTCTTTAGCCTTGGCATGTCCCCCACTTTATCGCACAGATCAGTTTACCCAATCTGTGCTACTCATGTGCTATGATGGCAGAAACTGGTAATCAAAGGAGAAACCTTGTGAGTCGAACAGTGAGGGAGCCTATCCCCTTTTTGCTAGCTCTAAACCAGGGAGATTGTTTTGTGCTAGATCAAGGAGATTTTTATACTGTGGTGTAGCGCCATACCTAACATCAGCTCCTAACTTTACCACATAGATCAGATTACTCAATCTGTGCTACTCATATGCTGAGTTGGTGTGAGGGGGGGCGGTATTGAACTCAAAACCTTGGGATTCCGAGGTGGGTGCTCTACCAACTGAGCTAAACTGACCACCCCCCCCCCCCCATTAAAAGAAATAAAATTATTTATTTTTAATTAATGAGAACATTCTTGAAATGTTTTTACAAAGGTTGAACCTTTGAACCCTAAATTTGACTTCTTCCACCCAGAGTCTGGACTGACTCGCTGGAACTTCAAGATGACTTCATTATTGTTATTCGTATTTATAAAAAAAAATAAAAAAAAAATAAAAATTCCAAAAATAAAAAGGCGAACATTAATTTTTTTTACTTCTTCTCCCTCACCCCCAGGGGCTGTTTTGGCTAACAACAAGTTTACAAAACAATGTAACGTGACAGTTGTATTTGGAGTCATCAAATGTTCGTTGGAGATGGACAAGCAAGTCTTGGGGGATACAAAGTCAAAGTTAAGGTTATATCAACAGGGTCAGAGGATAGAATGAGTGTAAATAGGGAGAAAGTGGTCCCCGCTGCCTACCATACTTTTTTTTTTTTTTTTTTTTGTCAACTTTTGCTTTTACAAAGAATGTAGAATGAAAACAAAATTGGTAGTTTGGGGACATTCACTATTGTTCTGTTGCTGAGGATTGAATTTCATGAAAAACACTTTCCGATTTAAGCACCCCGCCGGATCTCCACACCACCCAATTCGAAAGTATGTAGTCACCTGTCAGAGTTTATTTCTCTTTTTAAAATTTTTTTAAAACCTGGAAAACCTGTAATTCTTTTTAAATTTAAATTTCTTTCTATTTTTGTAATACATCTCATTTATATATACTGGGTGGGCCAAAAGTAGGGTTACAGTTACTTGATTAAGTTTAAGTGTTAACTGTAACCCTACTTTTGGCCCACTCTGTGTATGTGTGTGTGTGTGTGTGTGTGTATATATATATATATGTGTGTGTGTGTGTGTGTATATATATATATATATATATATATATATATATATATATATATATAATGGTCTGTTTTAGCTCAGTCGGTAGAGCACCTGTCTTGGAATCGCAAGGTTCTGAGTTTGATACCCCTCCGCCAATTCAGTGCATGAGAAAGGCAGCTAATGGTAGGTGTAGCGTTCCACCACAGCAAAAAATTTCCTTGATCTAGCGCTAGTGAAAAGAGGACAGGCTTCCTCACTGTTCGGCTGACTTCACTCAAAACACACACTGCCCACTCCCATTCATTGAAGAAAAACTTCCAGATATAAGAATAATGTTCCTTTAAGGAGGAAAAAAATTACAGAGTAGATTATATTTATTGAGAGAGAGAGAGAGAGAGAGAGAGAGAGAGAGAGAGAGAGAGAGAGAGAGAGAGAAGAGAGAGAGAGAGAGAGAGAGAGAGAGAGAGAGAGAGAGAGAGAGAGAGAGAGAGAGAGAGAGAGAGAGAGAGAGAGAGAGAGAGAGAAGAGAGAGAGAGAGAGAGAGAGAGAGAGAGAGAGAGAGAGAGAGAGAGAGAGAGAGAGAGAGAGAGAGAGAGTCCAGTTTCACATGAAACATTTAAACATTTCCTGTTACAAAATCAAAATTGTGATTTTATATTCGATAGGATAAACATTAAAATAAGATTTCTGCACGAAGTTGAGGATTTTATCTCAAACATGAAAAGCTCTTCAATTCCTGATTGAAAAAAGAAGCAATGGTGAAATTGTCCAAGATTTTCTCAAGTTGAACAAAATTAAAAAAGGGGCACCTCAAAGAATCATAAGGACTTCCAAAATACTCTTTAGATATATATAATATATATATATATATATATATATATTAAAAATATATATTTTAAAAAATGTAGAATGCTTAAAATCCCAAATATACCCCCCCACTTACTCTACCCCCCCCCCACACACACACAAAAGGATTGGAATATCCAAACTGAAAATACCTTTTATTTTATAAAAAGGAGAGTGAGTGAGACAGAGGAGAGAAGTGAGAGAGACAGAGAGAACAGGGGAGGAGGAGAGGAAGGGAGAGAGAGAGAGAGAGAGAAGGGGAAAAAAGAGAGTGAGAGGAGGGTGATAGGTGGGGAGAAGGTTAGGAAAGAGTGAGGAGGAGTAGAGATGAAAAGAAAGATACAGATAGATGAAGAGAGAGAGGGGAGGATAGGTGAAGAGAGAGAAAGTGAGAGAGGGGAGGAGGATAGGTGAAGAGAGAGAGAGAGAGAGAGAGAGAGAGAGTGGAGAGAGGACGTGTGACAGAAGAGAGGAGAAGGGGAAAGCAAACCAAAACTTAATAATATCTCCCGGCTTGAACCCTTTGCAACAGGTAAATGCATTATTTTGTTTCTCACACACCACATACAAAAGTCTTACCAACTGAAAAAAAAAAAAAAAAAAAAAAAAAAAAAAAAAAAAAGGAAAGAAAAGAAAGAATGTACCCCCACCCCCAACTCCGATCTAGACCAATGAGTGTCACTAGGGTGAGAGAGACAGAGAGTGGTGCAATTTAACCCAGGAGGAGCAGGACAGATGGAGTAAAAAAAAAATGCTTGTGTAGAGGCCTGTATCACACAGAACCTTCCAGCAAAAATACCCCCCCCCAAAAAAAAAAATGTGCATTCTGTAGACAGCCAACATAAATTTAATCGCTTAAACTGAATGGCCATTGAGGACGATAACAAAAAAAAAAAAAAAAAAAAAAAAAAAAAATGAAGACCCCTCCCCCCCAAAAAAGAGGATTTTTTTCTTTTCTAAACTAAACATGTCAGTGTAACCTTTCTTGTTATAGCAGAACTGTTTATTTTTTCTGACATAAGAAGAAAAAAAAGGGGGGGGGGGTTAAAGAGAAGCTTCCCCCCCTCCCTCACGATTTGCATGTAAAAAAAAATAAAAGGGGTTCTAACCTGGGATGAGGCTTACAAAAAAAACAAAAGAGAAAAATCTACACAACACAATCATCTGTTTAAATGTTGAAGAAGAAGAACAGGCAGTTAAAAAAAAAAAAAAAAAAAAAAAAAAAAAAAATCTTACCCATGACCCCCACCCCCCCAAATAAAAACAACAACAGTTTATCTCAATTTGAATAGAGCTTGGTTGCGCTGATGGCATTAAACAAATGTTTGCTTTGAAAAGAGTCAATGAAATATCAACTCGTTCCTTAGTTCATGTTATCAAACCAGTAGACATAGCTTAGTAGTTAGAGCGTTGATCTGGGAAGAACAAGTAGAAAAAATAAAGTTCAATCAATGGAGATGATTGGCTGGTTGTTTTACGGCATATCAATCCTTTTCGGGTCATCTAATGCCGAATCAAGTCATTTTGATAACAAGTTGCTTACAGCACCTACTGTCAATTAAGTGGTCACCCATCTAAGTATTGAACAGGCTCATTGCTACTTAACTTAGTAGCAAAGGGTTCTGTGAGGTAAAGTAAGAGCTGATGGTAGGTATGGCGCTCTATTAAAGTTCAGCTGGGTTACATTTGGCGCAAAGCTGCCCATATTATTAATGCATTTAAAATCCTGAAATTATATATATATATATATGAGAGATAAAGATTTGCATAGTATATTGTGGGCATAATTTGCATCATGATTTTAAGAAAACTGGGTTTAATAAATAATTATTTGCTGTTACCGATTTATATTACAGTACCTACTGTTGATTAAGTGGTGATCCAATTTAGTATTGAACAGGCTCATCGCTGCTTAACTTCAATGATCTAGTAGGAGCCAGTGCTTTCACCGTTATGTTATGATTGGTTGGTTGGTTACACTACCTGCTGTTGCTTAAATGGACATCCATCTAAGTATTGAACAAGCTTATCACTTCAGTGATCTAGTGTTGGTTGTTTTGTTGTTTTGTTTTATGGCATATCAATCCTTTTCGGGTCATCTAATGCCGAATTAAGTCATTTTGATATCAATTTGCTTATAGTCACAAAGTGTACATCACTCAAAAACTGGCTTAATATAGTCGATCCTCATTGGGCGCATCTCTTACGCCATCCAATTCATGCTTCGTTGCTGGCGTCGTTTGAATTGTTTGGAAATAAATAATAGGCAGTGGAGGTTATTTAGACTATTACGCACCTGGATACCAGCTCAGGTATTTCTGTGTTCTTGCATTAATGTGCTAGATGGCCGTTGAGCGAGAAGCTTCCTCTGCCCTTTCACAGGTTTTGTTTTTCGTCCATCTGGGTGTCTAGCCACCCTCCTCACCGGAGGTACCGGTTTAGTCGCCGATGATCCGACTATGAAGCAGGTAGTACGGGGTTACATAATACCCATAGCGCTTTGTGCAACCTGAAATGCTTACAGTACTTACTGTTAATTAAGTGGTCACCCATCTAAGTATTTAACAGGCTCGTCACTACTTAACTTCGGTGATCTAGTGGGAACCGGTGCTTTCACCGTTATGTTATGATTGGTTGGTTGGTTGCTTGCTTACACTACCTGCTGTTGCTTAAATGGACATCCATCTAAATATTGAACAAGCTTATCACTTCAGTGATGTTGGTTAGTTGGTTGTTTTGTTTTATGGCATATCAATCCTTTTCAGGTCATTTAATGCTGAATCAAGTAATTTTGATAAACAAAGGACTCAGCTTGCTTACAGAAACTGCAGTTGCTTAAGTGGTCACCCAATTAAGTGTTGACCAGGCTCGTTGTTGCTTAACTTCGGTTGGTTGGTTATTTTGTTTTACAGTATATCAACTCTTCAAAACATTTAATGCCGAATCAAGTCATTTTGATAAACAAAGGACTCAGGTTGCTTACAGTACCTGCAGTTGTTTAAGTGGTCACCCAATTAAGTATTGAACAGGCTCATCGTTGCTTAACTTCACTGAGAATTATATAGATTATTACAGATTGCACAAGACACAAATAGATATATCAATACTTCCCTACAGACATATAAATAAAATATAGTACTTACCATTGCACTTGTGGAAAGTCTGGGCCATAAATTGGATGTGGAAACTGACCAGGGGGAGCCGGGTAGCCGTACATTGGAGGTCGTGGCAACCCTGGAATTAAACAAAATAACAATCAGGTACAAAAATCAGAAAAAAAAAAAAAAATAAATAAAATTTCAAAAGGATTTTTTTTCTTCCT
The DNA here is from genome assembly GCA_023376005.1 of Doryteuthis pealeii. NCBI lineage: Eukaryota > Metazoa > Mollusca > Cephalopoda > Myopsida > Loliginidae > Doryteuthis > Doryteuthis pealeii. The sequence goes on from CM042173.1 coordinate 21,152,921, forward strand.
CTTTTTAATCTGCTTCTAAAATCCATGATATTCATAACAAGATCCATCACAATCTGGATCCAATTTTTTAAAAATATATTAAAAAAATATTCCAAAAACAAAACAAAACCATCATCTTTCGGATAAAGACAACATTTGATCCATCACAATAAAGTAAGTCATGATACCGACTTTAGGCCATAAAGTCGGTATCAGCCGGACAGCAAGGGACTATTTTTTTTTAGCATCTGAGGTGGAGCACCACACCTACATCTCACTTTACTATACAGATCCCTGTATAACTTATATACTGAATTGGTGTGTGGTCTAATGGTTAGAGACGTAAGAAATGGACTCGTCAACCTGAGTTCAATTCCTGGACGAAGCTGTTTGCATTTCACATGGCACTAATACCCTTGCGAAAGGTATGAGTCCAATTCTCCCTCCAGCTATGGGTAAATAGCAGGGCAGACTGGACTCTTTAACCATAGCTAGGTAACCAGTCTAGGAGAAGGAAAACTCTGAATTCAAACCTATTAAACTCCGCTTAAGAAATTGACCCCCCCCCCAAAAAAAAAAAAAATAAAATAAAAATAAATAAATAATATTCTTGAATCTCCCTGGTGCCATGATAGTCATGTTTTTTTTTTCTTTTATGGTTACACAATCCCCATAGCTTGGGGGTGGCACTGGCTCCTCTTTTTTTTATTAGCTTTTCTCCTAGACTGGTAGAGAGCCCAGATTAATGCCTTTCTCATTAGTGTGGAGTAATGCAAACAGCTTTAGTCAGAAATTGAACTCAGTATGCTGATTCCATTTCTGTGTCAATAAACATTATGTCACATACAACTATATAGTAAAAAAAAACCCAAAAAAACCTGAACACTCCTAATGCCATCTAATGATGAAAACAGACCAAAATTCTAGGCCAATCCAGTCAAAATGCACATTATGATGTGTCAAAATGAAATATGGCTTCTTCTAATGTCATCTAACACCAAAAATAGAATCTTT
>CM042173.1:21158913-21176413 GCA_023376005.1 Doryteuthis pealeii
GGGATGAAAGAGTGGGAGGGGGTGAAAGGGAGTGAGAGTGAGAGTGAGAGAGAAGATTGTATAGAGCTGTAAGGGTTGATAAAGAAAGAAAAAAGATTTTATATAGCAGTAAGGAAATGAGAGACAGACAAAAGGAAGGTTATATGTATTTACCCAACCCCTCCACCACGGAGGACAATTTTTAAGTGGAGAACATTGGTCTGAATTCTCCTAGACTGGTTGCCTTACCAAGGCTAAAGAACCCTCCCTACTACTTACACATATCTGGTGGAGAGAGAGTGAGAGAGAGAGAGAAAAGGAAGACTGTATAGAGCAGTGAGAGAGACTTTATAGAACTGTACGAGAACAAGAGATACAAATACTGCAAAGACCAGAAAGAAAGAGAGAGAGAGTGAGAGAGAGAGAGAGAAAAGGAAGACTGTATAGAGAGAGAACTTTATAAACTGTACGAGAACAAGAGATACAAATACTGCAAAGACCAGAAAGAAAGAGAGAGAGAGTGAGAGAGAGAGAGAGAAAAGGAAGACTGTATAGAGCAGTGAGAGAGACTTTATAGAACTGTACGAAAACAAGAGATACAAATACTGCAAAGACCAGAAGAGAGAGAGAGAGAGAGAGAGAGAGAGAGAGAGAGAGAGAGAGAGAAAAGGAAGACTGTATAGAGCAGTGAGAGAGACTTTATAGAACTGTACGAGAACAAGAGATACAAATACTGCAAAGACCAGAAAGAAAGAGAGAGAGAGTGAGAGAGAGAGAGAGAAAAGGAAGACTGTATAGAGCAGTGAGAGAGACTTTATAGAACTGTACGAAAACAAGAGATACAAATACTGCAAAGACCAGAGAGAGAGAGAGTGTAAAAAGGTAGTGACGAGGGTAACAAAGAATGTTGGCAGAGAGGTAGAATGGTGAGCAAGGTGGTCACGGGGGGTGGGGGTGTAATGGAGGGGGGGGTTGCGGAATCATTTGGCAATTTGGATTTATGAAAGTTGAAATCAAACGATGATTATTACAGGGATATTAGATCTTCAAAAGCGCCGTTAGCAATTAGTTTTGTGAAAGAGGTCATCTAATGGCTTTTCAGAATACGTTTAAGAAACCAACCCCGGCTCCTGCGCGTGTTGTGATAATCTTGATTAAAATCAAACAAATGCAAATAAGAAATAGATTTTTATGCCGCACAGCTCTTCATTATGTCTGTCGGATGCCTTCTTTGTTCTTAAAAGGAACAAGAAAACAAAAATCAATCATTATTATGAAATATCAAGGGAAATTCAACGCACTAACGATGGGGAATAATGCTCCATTAAGTTTCAACAGTAAAAGACACAATGCCAGAATGGAGTTAACGTCCTTGCCCAATCATGACACTTCTGGGATTTGGTTCTAAGGACGACGCGTCCCTTCGCAACTCAAGACCAACATATAAACGGTCCTAAGTAGACAAGGAAGAATTAAAGTGTAAAATTAAAAGTCAAAATTAAATATTCCATGCGTGAGAAAGAGAAGTTTGGGGGGGGTGCCGGTGAGGGAGGAGAAGGAGAAGAAGGAGAGAGGGAGGGTGTATATTATTTATGAAGATTTCCTTTAAAAGATGCCAATATCAACCTTAACCAATTTCAAGAGATCTGGAAACAAAATGCAAGAGGAATCAAGCTAGAAAAAAAAAGAATTTTGAAAAATTGACCAACAATGTATGTTCATAAAAACATACATACATACATACACACACACACAACACACACACACACACACACACACATGATGGCAGCAAACTCGTGTTCAAATATTGCCATTGCTTGATAAACATTTTTTTAAATTAAAAAAATAAATAAATAAAATGTAGAATAATCATACTAAGTCCAATTACTGTCGAATTGGCAAGACAAGACAACAAGCAGTCGTAACCCAATACGATTCTGGTTTGCCGCAAGACTACTGCAGAATGGCAGGATTTATGAAGCCTCAGAGGATCATACAAACCAAGCAGCCAATCAGGACTCAGGGAATGGAATCACCCAAATGCATGAGTGGACTGTTCTGAATTCCCATATGTACCAGTTGTCTTGACACTGGTTCAGTTGTGCTTGGCCAGTCACATTGTTCAAACCAATAGTTGACTGACTGACTTACTTCAATATAAAAGTTCAACAGTTCAAAGAATATAACGGTGAGCTTCAAAAAGTTCAACAATGAGCTGCACGAGATATATATATATATATATATATATATATATATATATATATAATATATAAAAACACACACAAGGTGTGTCAGAAAATTAGAGATTTTTAAACTTTTTGACACACCTTGTATTCTGAAAAAAAAGTTCCATTCATTAACTTTTTTCAGTATACAAGGCATGTCAAAAAAGTACCAAGTTTAAAGCTGTATTTACCAAGATAGAAATGAAGAATAAATGGAACATTATTCTTTTTTCAGAATACAAGGTGTGTCAAAACATACAAAAAATCTTGATACTTTTTGACACACCTTGTATATACACACACATACATACATACATACACACACACAAATACAGAAGAGGCATTTTGTATTCAATAATAGTTTATAATTTTCAAACAGATCTAGTTGACCCATAGATGGGACCCTAACAGATACTACCACTCAGGGTCAGAGTGGACCTTGCATAACTGGGTACAATTTAGTGTCATACCCAAGACACTTTTTGGGGGGAGAGAGTAAGTCTCTCTCTCTCACTCACACACATTATATATATATATATATATATATATATATATATTATAATAAATAAGGTCTGAAAAATGGTTTGAATTTTGTTTTTTAAATTTATTTTATTGGGAGCAACATCAAGTTTTTCAAATTTTGGACACAATTGAAAAAGAAAAAAATGTTTTTTTTTCCCCTGAACTAATTTTAATTGCTTTCTATTGGAATGTCCTCTACTCAGGGAATTTGTCTAATTTTTAATTTAATTGGTTTTATGGAATCATTTTTTAAAAAAGAAATTGAAAAAAAAAAAAAAAAAAAAAAAAAAAAAAAAAAAAATGGAATTTATTTTATGAGCAAGGACCGTGCACACTCACAAGTGACAAATTTTTCAATATTTTCTTTGTTGTTTATTTGTAAGAATTTAAAAGAATCAAAAAGACAAATTGAAGTTGAAAATTTGATTTGTAAATGACAAGAATGGGCTTTACTATAGAAAAAGGGGAGTTGTCAATGAGAGAAGAGAAAGAGGGTAGAGAGAGAAGAGAAAGAGGGTAGAGCGAGAGAAGAGAAAGAGGGAGAGCGAGAGAAGAGAAAGAGGGAGAGAGAGAAGAGAAAGAGGGGAGAGCTAGAGAAGAGAAAAAGGGGGAGAGCTAGAGAAGAGAAAGAGGGGAGAGCTAGAGAAAGAGAAAAGAGGGGAGAGCGAGAGAAAGAAAAGAGGGGGAGCAAGAGAAAAGAAAAGAGGGGGAGAGCAAGAGAAAAGAAAAGAGGGGAGAGCAAGAGAAAAGAAAAAGGGGGAGAGCAAGAGAAGAAAGAGGGGGAGAGCAAGAGAAAAGAAAAGAGGGGGAGCAAGAGAAAAGAAAAGAGGGGGAGAGCAAGAGAAAAGAAAAGAGGGAGAGCGAGAGAAGAGAAAGAGGGTAGAGCTAGAGAAGAAAAGAGGGAGAGCAGAGAAAGAGGGGAGAGAGAGAGCAAGAGAAAGAGGGGAGAGAGAGAGCAAGAGAAAGAGACGCCTATCAGTGGATAGATCAATCCTTATTGATCAAGCACTTGTCGATTAAGCCTTCTCCCCCCCCCTCCCCGCCAACAAAAACAGTTTTTGAGTCCATTTCGGAAAAACAAGGCAAAAGTCATTTGGAATCGATTGATCATCCAACACAAGAGACAGAGAAAAGTCCGATTGAGTGGAGATTTCCATGTAACATAATAAAATCAACATGCAGGTGAAATGTCTGTTTATTTCAATACAACCAACAGATCACACAGTGCGTATGCCTAGAGGGAGGGTGAGAGTGTGAAAGAGGAGGAGAGGGGGGTGAGTGTGACAGAGAAGAGAAAGAAAGAGAGAGAAGAAAGAGAAAGAGAGTGAAAGAGAAAGAGTGAGAAAGAGAAAGAGTGAGAAAGAGAGAGAGTGAGAAAGAGTGAGAAAGAGAGAGAAAGAGTAAGAAAAGAGAGGGTTAGAGAAAGAAAAAGAGAGGGTTAGAGAAAGAAAAAGAGAGGGTTAGAGAGAGACAGAGTGAGCGAGAGAGAGACAGAGTGAGCGAGAGAGAGAGAGTGTGAGAGAGCGAGAGAGAGTGTGAGAGCGAGAGAGAGAGTGAGAGAGCGAGAGAGAGAAGTGAGAGAGCGAGAGAGAGAGTGTGCGAGAGAGAGAGAGAGAGAGAGAGAGAGAGAGAGAGTGTGCGAGAGAGAGAGAGAGAGAGAGAGCGAGAGAGAGAGAGTGTGCAAGAGAGAGAGAGAGAGAGAGTGTGCAAGAGCGAGAGAGAGAGAGTGTGCAAGAGCGAGAGAGAGAGAGTGTGCAAGAGCGAGAGAGCGAGAGTGTGCGAGAGCGAGAGTGTGCGAGAGCGAGAGCGAGAGAGAGTGTGCGAGAGAGAGAGAGAGTGGCGAGAGAGAGAGTGTGCGAGAGAGTGTGCGAGAGAGAGAGAGTGTGCGAGAGAGAGAGAGAGTGTGCGAGAGAGAGAGAGAGTGTGCGAGAGAGTGTGCGAGAGAGAGAGAGTGTGCGAGAGAGAGAGAGAGTGTGCGAGAGAGAGAGAGTGTGCGAGAGTGAGAGCGAGAGTGTGCGAGTGCGAGAGCGAGAGTGTGCGAGAGTGTGCGAGAGCGAGAGCGAGAGCAAGAGAGAGAATTACCCATGTGGAATCTTTCTGATCCAAACTTAAAATGGATAATTATAAAACAAATTATTCCACAGATTTGGACAAATTTCGTCTTTTCAATTACCTAGTGCTTACCGTAATCTTCTACTAATTATTTATTACTTACCATATTTAATTCATACTAATTCTGTACCATAATTATTGTTACATTTGCATATAAATTTCATATTCTAAATGTAACAACTATTATGGGACAAAAGTGCTACTTGAAAAAATTGGTACAAGTTAAAAATGTTACATATTTAAAAGTGATATCATATCTTTAATAATGACCTTATTTTGGTTTGGTTTGTTAGAAATTTATGGCATGTCAACCTTGTTGGGTTATTATATGCCAAAAATATTTTCTTTTCATCAATTCTTGATGGATGATTAAATTTTAAAAAAAAGTCAACTCTTTCTATTTAACCCGTAGATGGGCCCCTAACAGCTAGATAAGAGCCAAAGTGGAGGGTTGCATGTCGTGGACTACTCAGCCACCAGGATTCTGTCTTTAAGCATCATGGCCAACAGGTGGCCTCATTGGGGGATTTTAACCCTATGCATATATACAGTTAGTGTATTCTACAACCCCATTTCAACAAAAGCATTCACATTATAGATACAATAGTTCTTTGGTTAAATTGAACTTAACAGACTTAAATTCCACCATCGTATGTCACCCTGCCGAAAAAAAAAAAAAAATCAGGGAATTAAACAAATTTAATGAAATTTTCAGTGTTGATATATTAATGAATAAAAGATATAATAAAAACATCTTTGAGGTGTAGCACAGATTCCCAAAGATACATGGTTCAAAGTTAATTGACCTGAAAAAATGTAAAAGTTTTTTAAATAAAATAACTGGTGCATTATATCTTTTATTCATTAATATATCAACACTGAAAATTTGATTAAATTTGGTTAATTCCCTGATTTTTGGTATTTTTTTTTTTTTTTTTTTCAACAGGGTGACCTACGATGGTGGAATTGTTTTAATTCCTGACCACCGACAATCCCCCTTCTACCTTGTTAACGTTAACGTTTCTCTATTGGCAAATGGATATTAGCAAAGCATTCCTATTGGCAAAAGAAACAGACGTTAGCAACCCCCCCCGCGCAAGTGAGTGGGGGAAGGGAAACGGACATAGGTTAGCAACACCCCCCCCCCGCGCAAGTGAGTGGGTAAGGGAAACGGACATAGGTTAGCACACCCCCCCCCCGCGCAAGTGAGTGGGTAAGGAAACGGACATAGGTTAGCAACCCCCCCCCCCGCGCAAGTGAGTGGGTAAGGGAAACGGACATAGGTTAGCAACACATCCCTACTGGGAACCAACATTAGCAATACCTTTTTTATCAACAACAGACATTAGCAGCAGATCCCTACCAGCAAAAAAAAAATGGGCATTGGCAACACATTCCTACTAGTGAATGAGTAAGGGGTTAGCAACAGGCTTCTACTGGCAACTGGCGTTAGCAACACCTTTCCATAAAAAACAGACACTTGCAATACATTTCTACCAACAACAGAGTTACAATTTTATGGTTATTTCTCATAAGTCTAACATCAAAGGGGAACCACTCTTGACTGATAAATTATTTATTATTTGATCTACTAGTAAAAAAGAAGATGGGTTTAGGGTTAGTTTAATGGGAAAATAAATAATTTATCAGTCAAGAGTGGTTCCCCTTTGTTTATGTTAGACTTATAGGAAATAACCATTTTTATTATACACTTAATAGCCTTTTCAGTCACACTTTGCATTCAATCCTGACCACTGACAATCCCTTTTTTTTCCTCTCTGATTTTCACTGCAGACAGAAAGACTGAACAGAAAAAAATAATTTGCTATCATTAAACCCTGCAACACACTAAAGTTTCTTGTTTTTTTAGAAAAGAAAATAGTTGTCCTAGGAATAAGGTAAATTTTGTAAAAAAAAAAAAAAATTCTTTTCATTAATAAAATGTCAACACTTTGGTTCGCAAGTCAAAGATATTTACTTTTACTTTTACAAAAGCAACTGGTAAAAATTGAAGAAAGGAAGAGAAATAAATAAAAAAAAGATGAAATTATCCATAATTACTGATAGAAAAGAGTGGATCAAGTCTAAAGGAATCAATATAAGATATTGGACACCATTGAATTTTTTTTTACTAGGTTACACAGATTTCCTTTTATTTTCTTTCCTCCTTCTCTGAAGAGTTATTTATTACATTAGGAACTGATGACAAACCTCAAAAGACTTAAATGTTTTTCTTGAATTCTGTAACGATAGTCTAGAACAGGTGAAAGGGTATAAATATCAATAGATAGGTATATATATATATATATATAAAAACCATAATATTACCATTGATTATATATATATATATATATATATATATATATATGTATGTATTAAGAACAGGTGAAAGGGTTTAACACATAGATAGGTAATCTATATTTCAAATATGAAAACTTCAAAACATCTGCTTTGAATTTTTGAGAAGAAGCTTGATAATTTGTATTATTTAGATTATTCAGACTATTGTCCTAATCTTTATTGTTATATATATATATATATATATATATATATATATATATATATATATATATATATATACACACACAACGTTTCAGCCGATGTGCCCTCCTGCCTCCTTCAGGCAAACTTCTGTGAAGTCTCCTGAGTTCGAAGAGAAGGTTACTGAGCTTGAAAAGGGGTTGCAACAATCATATAGGAGCTAAGGCTTGACATGACTAGCCGATTGATCGGAAAAGGTATTTTCCCAAGGATATTAGCTTTGTGAAATACAAACTTGTCCAGAATTTGAACTTGGTTAGCAGAGTCCATTTCCTATGGCGATAACCATTGCACAACAAGTGCCACGTGTGATGAGCACTGCAAACTGGTACATACCAAAATATTGCAAAACTTTTGACTCGGAGAAACCTTTAGATTTTAAAAAGTCTTTTTTTTTACTCATCTCAATTAACAAGGATTTTCTCAGATGAATACCCTCATCCCTACCCCTGATTATATTGGTCAGAAAATACTCAAAAAACCTCCTCTTATCCCACATTTTTTTGCCCCACGCCCCACCCCCACCAGAATATGAAAAATAATTGAAAAAAGCAGAAGAATGTTGTGTCTATTGTTTTGACATTTGGGAAAATTTGGGAACGTTAAATCCTGGAAAGGTGGTTTGTTTGGGGGCGTCACATACCCACCCACCCCCACCGGATATGCTAGATCCTGTCTGATTGCTCATTTCACTCTGATTCAGAAAACATATTCAATGAAAAAAAATAAAATAAAGATATAAACTTATTATGTAAGCGGAATGGGTATTCCAGTTATGAATCAACAGGTTCACTCAGGGAGAGGGGAGGGAACAAACAGGGAGGAGAGACACACCTTTATATAAAGGTGTGGAAAGAAGAAACAACCCACACACACACACACACACACCACCCGTGGAAAAGGAGTGCTACAACTATCTAGAAAATTTTTTTTAGCTATCTCTTTATATCACAATATATCACATGCACAACCAGAAAAGTATATGCATGTATGTGCAATTAAACTAATAAAACTCTTTTGTGCAAAGTAAAATAATGTTAGTAATAAATTATAATTAAAATGGTATATTAGAATTAGTTAATGTTTTGGATTAAATTTTTGTTATTCAAACAATTTTTTGCTTCACACATAACAGTAATATCTTAAAATCCTGTGTAGCTTAAAGAATAGTCCTAAGGGCAATTAGAAGGTTATTTTTTTAACACTTTTTATTCAACTATTATTTTGTAACCACTGGAATTCCTAATTACATTTTTATGACAACCTTATAGACAATTGGAATGTTTTACAATAATTTTATTTTTTTTCACGATGAAGTTCGTACAGAGTGAAACGTTATAATAAATAGACACTAAATTGTTTTTTTTTCCAAATGTGTGTGTGTGTGTGTGTGTGTGTGTTAAGCAAAAGTTTTATTTCATATGATTAATGATAATTAGCCCAATTGATGCCAGCTTCAAATTGTCAATTTCTAAATATTTTCATGTTTTTCCAAATATACATTTAAATTGTTGGATCTTATATCATTTCTTTCTTATATATATATATATATATAAAATGATATACAGTCTTGCATAGAATTTAGAAAGATTCTAGGATCACTGTAGACACGCCCAAAGGGTTTACTTAAAAAAAAAAAAGAAAGAAAGAAGAAAAAGAAAAGCCAAACAACAACAGCAACAACAAAAAACAGTGAAAACTAAGTGCTATATTTAATCTATTTCATGGATAAATTAATCGAAAGTTTGTGTGTATGTATGTATATATATATATATATGTATAGATAAAAGGGTATGAAAACACACAATACTGTTAAAATGAAAATATTTCATATTCTATATTCATTTTAACAATATTGTGTTTTCATACCCTTTTTATCTATACATATACAGTCGGATTCATTTCCTTACTCTTAACTCATATATATATATATATATATTATATATATAAAATAAAATTTTAAACTGATAACCCTAAAGTGCTACTTCCGATACTCTGAGTTTCACTTGTCACCAGTGGAAAATTTTTTATGTAATAATTGTGGGGATCTATGGCACTCCGAGTAACCTGGAGTACTGGGGAATTACCATTTAAAACTAGGTTTTAAACTAGCTCAGCTCTAAAGCATTCAACTTTTTAAACTAATTTTTCTAGAAATATTTATTAATATATAAAGCACCTACATAATTCAGACACTATATACTTAGGTTTCACCCAAGTGATTCTTCAGGATCCTGAAAAACCATTCGGGTGAAACCTAGGTAGATAGTGTCTAAACTCATGTAGGTCCTTATAATTATGCTCTACTTAGTGCATTGATCACTTTTTACATAAATAACTTAGCAAAGTCCTTCAGTATTTTTTCTTTTGACAACTACATATGATAATGATTATTTTCAGTAAAATTCGGGTATGTTGGTCTTTTTTTTCTTTCTTTTCTTTTTCTTTTTTTTTCTCTCCAGATATCAGTTTGAAATTTTTTTTTATTTTAAAAACCGAGTTATCTGGGTATTTTTTCTCACACCGGTTGAGTTTAGAAATAAAATTTATATATAGTAAATTATATGCAGATATATGCATGGTAGTATATAAATGCAAAATATATGTTTTATTATATATATATATGTGCAGATACTTATTTGTCATATTTTCTGACACGTTTTAGAAGAGAACTTATAAGATGGATGCTCACCACAACACACTCCGATTTCCAAGCTGTAAGGCAAGCCTGTGGTATTTGTCCACCCATCTATAATACCAGTACCTTGGATACAGAGAAACATTTAAAGTCACTTTCATAGGCGGACAAATAAACACAGTGTGTATTTAAATACACTCACATAACATATATAATGGTTGATGGAAAAGCGTTATAAGTGTCAGCATTTGAGCAAACCACTCTCCCATATATATATATATATATATATATATATATATATATATATATACACACTACATGGGCAAAGAATGAATGAAATTAAACAGAAAGACATAAGAAAAAGCTGTTACATCTATTGTCAGCCTTGATAGGAAGCAATACATACAATACACTTTTAGAAATAGCCCCCCCCCCAGCAAACCTCTCTCCCATATATAATTATTATACTAGATGGCCAAAAAAAGAAAAGAAAGAAAAAAAAAAGTGAAAAAAGAAAGACAAAAGAAAAAGCTGTTACATCTATTGTCATCCTTGATAGGAAGCAGTACATATAACTCACTTTTAGAAATACCCCCCCCCCCAAGCAAATCACTCTCCCATATATATTATTATACTACATGGGCAAATAAAGAAAGAGAAAGAAGGAAAAAAAAATAAAGACAAATCAAAAGGCTGTTACATCTATTATCAGCCTTGATAGGATGCAATAAATAGCAAACCACTTTCATATATATATATATATATATATATATAAAATTATACTACATGGGCAAAGAAAAAAAAGAAAAAAGGTAGACAAAAGAAAAAGCTGTTACATCTATTGTCAGCCTTGATAGGCAGTGCATGTAACACACTTTTAGAAATAGCCCCAGCAAACCACTGAATAAGATAGAATATCTTATCTGGGAATATCTTATTCATACTGTATATATATATATATAAATAATAATACATAAAGAAAGAAAGAAAGAAAAAAGACAAGCTGTTACATCTATTGTCAGCCTTGATAGGAAGCAGTGCATATAACACTTTTAGAAATAGCCCCCAGCAAACCACTCTCATATATATATATATATATATATAATACTACATGGGCAAAGAAAGAAAATAAAAGAAAGACAAAAGAAAAGGCTGTTACATCTATTGTCAGCCTTGATAGAAAGCAGTACATACAATACACTTTTAGAAATAGCCGACCCACCCACCCCCTATCAAATTTGGGTGCAGGGATTAATTTGTCTTGAAAGAAACTACTAAACAAGATGTCTGCAAATGGGGAAGTGGAATAAATCTGGAGAATGTGCCGCCAACTGTGGAAAAAACAGTGTCTGCAGACATTACCCCCTCTAGGTCAGAAGACTATGTGGGTGGAAACATGGCGGGTGACGGCGAGAAGTGGTGGTGGTGGGGGTAGTCAGAGGGTGAGAGAGAGAATTGCCAGGGAGAAGATATCAACTGTGACAGTAAACTGATATTTGGGTCCCCAGGGCTTTTTGATAGACCCAGAGAAAAGAACAGCAGTCAAAGTGGATTTCCCATTGAAAGATCCATTACTGACTCACCACAACAAGACATGATGGATTGTGGGATCTCCAAGAGATTTAATGAATGGAACAGTCTGTTTGGAATAAAAAATATAAAAAATTTAAAGAAAAAAAAAGGAAGGAAGGAAGGAAGGAACGGAAAAAAAAAATATATATATAGGAGGAGGATAGAGCGGTGGTTAAGGGGGGATGTGTGCAGTTTTATTTTGCAGCTTATATGATATACACCCATGCCTTTGTATCCCTCCGCCCTCAAACCTAATTGGTTCCAGAATGATTTTCCGAGTTAAAGTTGGGGGGAGTCATTTTCCAAGTTAAAGTTGGGGAGGGCTGGGGATGTCATTTTTAAAAGGGGGGGGGCTTTTGGGTGTCATTTAAAAAAAAAAAAAAAAAAATAATGATTTATTGGGATCAAACTGATCCCAAACTGAGCATTTACTGCTTAAAAAAACAGAAAACCTGAAAGTGATCCATGATGATATTGATGCTTCTGTTTAGGAAGGAGTAAAGGATTCTAATTAGCATTTCATAGTTAATAGCTATCCCTGATGATATTGAGGTTTCTATTTATGAGGGAATGAAGGATTCTAATAAATGATAAGAATCTTTGTGTTATTGGTTGGATTATCATTACCTATGAACAATAACAAATTTAGTATATATATATATATATATATATATATATATATATATATATATAAATATAGAGAGAGAGAGAGAGAGAGAGAGAGAGAGAGAGATGAAATAACCATTTTATTTCAATAACAGAAGTGATCCATTTATTCAAAATTCATTTTTACTGCACAAGTACCTCTTTTTTTTTAAATATTGAGCACTACTGAAAATTGCCATTCATTAATATATATATATATATATATATATATATATGGTCATCAGAAGAGAAAGTGTGCAAACCGTTTCGGGGCCCAATTCTCTTGACGGTTTAAAAAGCAACACTCGGCCCATCCTCAACTAATATGAGGACCCTATTGCATTATAATGTATCAACCGCACGTGGGTCGGTCGCGGTTGATACATTATAATGCAATAGGGTCCTCATATTAGTTGAGGATGGGCCGATATATATATATATATATATATATATATATATATATATCAGATGGATCTAGAAATTAAACCCACACCCACAAATAAACAAACAAGCTACTGCTTAATAATAAAACAAAAAGGGTAGGTCAAACCTGGAATGATAATCAGACCTTGTTGAACAGACAGACACACACACACATAGAATTTGGAAGATATAAGACACAAAGCAGAATGGACGATCACTAGCAACAGCTTCAGAAATCTTCTATCGAAGAGATTCTATCTCAAAATATTAAGAATAAATTCAAGGTTAACAAACAACACCATAGTTACCTTATTTTTCTTTATACTTGCATTGTGATAGCCTTCAAAACCAACCACCAAACCAATATACATACATACATATATATATAAAAATGGTATTTTTTTCTAGTATTGGAGAATTGAAAATAAAGTGCACGATTACAGGTGTAAGAGCTGTATTTATATATTCATTATAGTGTACAATACAATTAAGGTGCAATTGTTACCATTGGTTTCAAAGCAGCCTGTTAGCCACTTATTGTCAAGACAACGCGCCAGTTAAACTTAAGCATTGAACAGGCTCATTACTGTTTCACTTCAGTGATCTAGTGAGAACAGGTGCTTTCAGCCTAACTTGACCGTAACAACTAAATGACTAATGTACTTTGCTTGTGGTGTTTTGGGAGAGCCGCTGTGAGCGGTTTAAAGTAGGCAAAGAGTTAATCAATCCTGTTGGATTTTACAAGCATAGCTAGAGATACCAAAGTGAAAATCAATTAAAAGGACATGTGTCAGTTTTTAGACTGTGCCAAGATATATATATATATATATATATATATATATATATATATATTAAAAGATAAAAACTGTATTATTTAGTGAGCAAAAAGGCAAAGTAGAGAAAAGCGTTTTCCAAGTGGACAGAGATAAGAAATTTAGTTTGTATTGACAAAACAATTAGGAGTTAATTGGATTACGGACACACACAGACACAGACACATGTGTGTGCAGATGCACAGAGAGCAAATGAAAAGGAAATAAAGATACACAGATGCATAACCAATAGGGAGATAGGCAAGGAAATTATATTTTATATATATATATATATATATATATATACATACATCTGTGTGTGTGTGTATATATATATAGTTTTTACCACTTATTAACAATCACATGAACGAGGGTTTATGAAATCATATTCCTCATCAATAACGTTAAACATAGATCTTTCATTCATACATTTCTCTCTCTCATATATATATATATATATATATATACATACACACACACACACACAAATATGTACATACATATACAAATGCACATTACATAATATGCATACACATATATAATTTACAAAAATAGACTTTCTCTTTTTTCTTTCTTATATATATATATATATATATAAAAGTTTATTTTTCTTTAAAAAAAAAAAGGGGGGGGAATATTTTCTTTTTTTCTTTTATTTATTGTTTGGTGGTTGGTTTGTTTGGTTTATGCTAATTTTATTTGGGATTAGTTTTTGTAATAAAAGTATGATTTCTCCAAGTCCTTTTAGTCAGATTCTTCTCCTGATGAGCTACTAAGCGAAACTATTAGTAGGTTTATCTGACTCATTAGATTTAACTTTACATATATGTATACCTCATACTGTCGGATTCTACTACATCCATACTATCTTCATATATATATAAAATATATAAAATACATTATATAATATGTGCATATACATACTGAACAACTTGATGGCATTAAAAAAGTTTAAACATCTAAATTTTAAAACCACACAGACACATATATATTATATACATTATATATACATACACACACACACATATATTATATACATACACACACACAGATACATAATATACATACACACACACACACAGATACATAATATACATACACACACACACACAGATACATAATATACATACACACACACACACAGATACATAATATACATACACACACACACACAGATACATAATATACATACACACACACACACAGATACATAATATACAACACACACACACACAGATACATAAGATACACACACACACACACACATAATATACATACACACACACACACACAGATACATAATATACATACACACACACACACAGATACATACATACACACACACACACAGATACATAATATACATACACACACACACACAGACATATACATACACACACACACACACAGATACATAATATACATACACACACACACACAGATACATAATATACATACACACACACACACAGATACATAATATACATACACACACACACACATAATATACATACACACACACACACAGATACATACACACACACACACAGATACATAATATACATACACACACACAGATACATAATATACATATACACACACACACAGATACATAATATACATACACACGCACACACACACAGATACATACACGCACACACACACAGATACATACACGCACACACACACACACACACAGATACATACACGCACACACACACAGATACATACACACACACACACAGATACATACACGCACACACACACACAGATACATACACGCACAGATATATATATATATTATATGCATACACACACACACATTATATACATACACACACACAACACACAACATATTATATACATACACACACACAGATTAATATACATACACACACACAGATACATACACGCACAGATATATATATATATTATATGCATACACACACACACATTATTTGATTTCCCTACTTTTCATTTACTCTCACCCATCTCATTAGAACCGCTCCCCCCCCCCCCCCCCATTTTTAGACTCCCTTCTTTTGATCCATGTGCATCGTGTGTGCTATAGCAAATCCCCAATGGAATTGGATATTTTGTAATCCTAAACTTTCAATCAATCACGAAGGCAATTATCTCTAAACAACAAAAACAAAAAAAAAAAAACGCAAAAACAAAAAAAAAAAAAAAAGTTTGCAGACTCCGCAAGCAAAGGCCTCATCGAAATGATGACAAGTGATTCTGAGCAGGAGGCACACCAGCCACACAAAAATAGATGTTGATTGCTGGTTGAGGGGGATGATGATCGAATTAGGCTAGAGATGGGGGGCTAAGAAATATCGTTCCAAACCCCCAGAAATAGTCATTTTTATTCATTTCTCAATACAATAAGTGGGGGAGGAAAAACATATCTTGATTAATGCGGTGCCCTCTACACATATTCATTGACCTATGTTTAAAACTAATTACTTACATACACACACGCACGCACGGCTTTAAGTTGGGTCAATTGTTCAAAATTGGGCCACAACCGCAGGGTGTAATCCACTCTGGTCTTGTCAAATACGTACAACAACATAAATCATGACCGTAACTAAAACAAAAGTTGTTTTGTAATTAAATACTTCCTAAAAGGTAATCCACAGATTTTGTTTGTTTACATGTACAAACAAAAAAATGTATTCCTCTGAATTTTTTAGATGAGGCTTGATAATTAGTATCATTTTTATCATTCGGACTATTGTCCTCATCTTCATTGTTATCTGTACAATATTTCGGCCGATGTGCCCTCCAACCTTCTTCAGGTATTTCTTGGGAAAGATATGAATCTAACTATTCTCCCTCCAACTATGGGTAAATAGTAGGGCAGACTAGGCTCTTCAATTTTGGTACTGCAACTGGTCTAGAAGAGGGTAAAATCGGAATGCAAACATGGTTAACTCTGTATTATTTGGATTATTCAGACAATTGTCCTCATTTTCATTCTTATCTGTACAATGTTTTGACCGATGTGCTCTCCGACCTTCTTCAGGTATTTTTTGTCGGACTCGGGAACTTTTTTTTTCAAAATCGGGAACTTCTTGTCGTAATCAGGAGCCATCACGAACTTTGAACCTAACCCTTTATTCAGTCACGGGGGTTTCTGTTCTCATTTCACTAACCATAGCTGGGGTACAGGTGTTAAGCTGTGTTAATTATTATTCTATGTTACTGCTGCCCTGACCAGGATTGAACCTGCAGTCTAGAGATAACTGTAATCCTGGATGAGGCTGGTTGCATTTCACATAGCACTAATACCCTTGGGAAAGGTATGAATGTAACTATTCTCCCTCCAACTATGGGTAAATAGTAGGGTGGACTTCAACCTTGGTATGGCAACTGGTCTAGAAGAAGGAAAACTCTGAATTCAAACCTGGTAAATGTTGGATTTCGTGTAAAGTATTCAACTCTGTTACAAGATGAATGCAAGACTAAAACTAGAGTTTGGTAGGTGGCTTATATGGAGCTTTGGATTGTTCCATTATGAACTCAGGCAAGTTCATTTCCTGAGTTCTGATTGGCTGTTGGATTTCAGGGTTAGTAAGAACAGGGATAAGTACCCACTCTTCAGCCACCACTTCGCATTATGCCAGCAGCATGCAAGGACTGTATTAAGTTACAGCTTGCCTGTTGTTCTCGTCTTCTAACTCGACGGTAGTTAGAACCCCACTGTGATGGTGAGTATCATTGTTTCTATATCTGGGGGATAACTTCTACAGTAAACTCTGCTTAAAAATTGACCTTGTGTCACATCCTGCTTGTGTGGAGGAGTTGGTAAATACATACTTTGTCTATCTAAACATAGCAAGGATTGAACCTGGGAAATAATTTTGCATAGTTTGCCTGTTGAGCAAACGAGGAGTTGAAGAACTTACGACAATCTCATCCAAATAAAACAAATTATCAAACCTCATCTCAAAAATTCAGAGAAATAAATAAAAGTAATTTATGAAGTGCAGCCAGTATCAGTTTTGTTTTGGAATATTTGTAAA
>CM042173.1:21181413-21203913 GCA_023376005.1 Doryteuthis pealeii
ATAATTTCACAGACATTATATATACATGTATAATAAAATTATATACATAATATATATATATATATAAATATATATAAATTACATAGAATTATTAAGACATAGTCACATTTAACACACAAATTACATGAATATTCATAAAAAAACACATATATATCTATATAAACATAATTACATACACGTGCCTGCATATATATATATATATATATATATATATATATATATATAACACACACACACACTCATGTATACAAACACACATTAATCACGTGTGTGTGTACATACATAAATTTCACACATACACATAATTATGTGTGTATATTATATATATATATATATATGTATATGTACACATGTGTATGTGTGATTATATATATACACACACACACACACACATAATTATGAATATATATATATATATATATATATATACACACACATGTAATTATGAGTATATATATATATATATACATACACACGTAATTATAATATATATATATACACACACACACACATGTAATTATGAATATATATATATATATACATACATACACATGTAATTATAAATATATATATATATATATATACATACATACACATGTAATTATAAATATATATATATATATATACATACATACACATGTAATTATAAATATATATATATAATATATACATATATATACATACATACACACACATGAAATTATGAATATATATATATATATATATATACATACACACACCTGAAATTATGAATATATATATATATATATACATACACACACACATGAAATTATGAATATATATATATATATATATATATATATACATACACACACATGAAATTATGAATATATATATATATACATACACACACATGAAATTATGAAATATATATATATATATATATACATACACACACATGAAATTATGAATATATATATATATATATATACATACACACACATGAAATTATGATATATATATATATATATACATACATACACACACATGAAATTATGAATATATATATATATATATACACACACACATGAAATTATGAATTATATATATATATATACACACACACATGAAATTATGAATATATATATACATACATACACACACATGAAATTATGAATATATATATACATACATACACACAATTTTATATATATATATATATATATATATATATATATATATATACACATACACACACATACATACACACAATTTTGCGTGTGAATATATATATATATATATATATATATATAATTTACTACACAAGCACACACAAAGCTCTATGGCAGAAGTATATGTTTATAGATACATGTAGGTGTAAAACTAAACATTATTTTATATACATAAAGACAAAAAGAATAAAAATGTCAAAATTTGTGTTTCAATTTCAACTATTTTCACTCAAAAAAAAAAAAAAAAATCTGACCAAATTTGACAATAACATAATTCATAAGGTCAATTCAATTTAAAAATAAAACAAAATTCCAATTTTTAATATAACCTTCATAAACAAGCAAGAATCCTTGAATTATTGAAGAAGAAATCCCACCAATTCCCAAGAAAAATTCATTCACCCTTACATTTCTTTACCATTCCTTATGCATAAAAGACACATTTAGAAATTTGGGACTTAAAAATAGTCACTCTTAGCAAAAAAGAGAATATCATTGTATTTAATAATCTAACTTTTGATATATTGTTACCTTTCAAAGAAGTAAGTACGCACATTTTTTAAATTTTTTTTACTTATATACGAATTTGAAACAGAATTTTTTTTAAGAAAAAAAAAAAGTTGCATTTTCAGAGAGAGGCTACAATCACAGCAAACGTTAAATTTATTTGTTGAGAACACAAATTGGATTGATATTTATTATTGATAAATCTAATTCTGTTATTCATTGCCATCCCCCCTCCAAAAAAAAAGAACCCAAAAAACCTGTAGTTTTGATGGAAAAAATTCTGATAGTGTGAAATTCATCTATTCTTATAATTCTAAGAATTTGTTTATAGATATTTATATTTACTAACCCCTCAGCACGAGCAGGATGTGACACAAGGTCAATTTTTTAAGTGGAGCTCAACAGGTTTGAATTCAGAGTTTTCCTTCTCTAGACTGGTTGCCTAACAAAGGTTATAGAGCCCAGTCTGCCCTACTAATTACCCATAGCTAGAAGGAGAGTAGGACTCATACCTTTCCCAAGGGTATTAGTGCTAAGTGAAATGCAATTACCACGTCCAGGATTTGAACTCTGAGCGACGAGTCCATTTCCCATGACTTTAACCATTACACCACGCGCTTATACAAAGAATTTGTTTATAGACATCCCATCGTGGTGTAATGGTTAGCAAGCTAGTCATGGAGGTCCATTACAACTGGGTGTCTCATCCTTGTGACCTAGTGTCAAATGCTACCCATTTGGTAGGTATACTCAGTTGATATAGCATCTGGTTTGGAACCACAATGTATGTATCCCTTCATAAACAGAAGCATCAATATCATCATGGACTGTTACTATAATGAGAACATAATGATAATCTACTTGTAATATTAATTAAATCCTATAAATATGATATAACTTTACATTGAACCTAAAAGCTACTGAAGGTGTCCTTTAAATCAAGTTGGTAACGATGACAGTTATTTTCTTGAGAATTAAATTTCTTGTTATATTTTCAAAGTGTTTTTAGTTGTGTGTCTAAAAAAAAGGGATATGTTCTGACCAAATTTCTCTCCCTCTCTAGTGTCAAATCCTACCCATTTGGTAGGTATACTCAGTTGATATAGCATCTGGTTTGGAACCACAATGTATGTATCCCTTCATAAACAGAAGCATCAATATCATCATGGACTGTTGTTATGAGAACATAATGGTAATCTACTTGTTTTTAGTTGTGTGTCTGAAAAAATGGATATGTTCTGACTAAGTTAATATTTCTCTCTCCTCTCTCTCTTCATTTCAGAGGGAATAATATATCAGTTAAAACATGAATAGAACCTTCCTTTTAATCAAATGAATGTCAGATTATGAAGTACTTGAAACAAGCCCTTCCATTTAATTAACCATTAACTTAAATAATAGAAAGCCTTTTTAAATATTTAAACCATGTACAACGCAACGAATATAAAATCCAATTTAATCAACATTAAAATAATTGACAAGGGAGGTAATTCATTAATGAAAGGTCCTCAAAGCCAATTGAATTTCTTTCATCTTTTTTTTTTTACTTTCTATGTTATTTTTAATTATCATTATCATTTTTTTCTTTTTTTTTTTGCTGAAAACACAGGTTCTCACAAAAGTTAAGCAACAATGTGCTTGTTTACTACTTAGATGAGTGACCACTTAGAAAGAGTAGGTATATAAAATAAAATTGAGGGATTAGTATTATTTGGATTATTCGGACTATTGTCCTCATCTTCATTGTTATCTGTACAACGTTTCAGGCGATGTGTCCTCCGACCTTCTTCGGGTATTTCTTGTCAGACTCTGGAACCTTCTCTTCGAACTCAGGAACCTTTTTGCCGTAATTGGGAGCCATCATGGAACTTTGAACCTAACCCTTTATTCAATTTATGATATCCTGTTCTCATTCCGCTAACCATAGCTGGGGTAGAGGTGTTAAAAATAATTCAGAGAAAAAGTGAGGGAGTCTCTTTTTCACTAGTGCAAGACCAGAGAGATTGTTTTTTTGTTTGACATTGAGTGCCACACCTACCCTCAATCTCTTATTTTACTGCACAGTGATTATATATATAAACTCTTTGCCCACCAAATTTACCCTATGTTTGTACTAAATCTTCTTGGTATTCTTTACCTCAGAATTCATTCTATTCAATTAGTCCGTTTTTTAGTAATTTTTCAATTAAACAAGTGATATGTGCGAGAGCTGCTGTCAGCGGCTTACAGTAGGGATCACAGGGATGGGAGAGTCACTGTGAGTGCCTTAAATCTCATCATTGTCAATGTTTCTTAATGATTAAACTTTTACAGGAAAAATAGCAACATTTTAAATATGTATTTGTTTTTATTTTAAGAAAGGTAAAAATATATTTTTTTAAAAAAAGGTGTGATTTATGCATAAAGTATTTTATAAAATAGACCAAACATGTCAAAATGCTGAAATATTAATGTCATTGTCTTCCAACAGATTTTTACCACAAAGAAATATTCAACATTTAAAAACAAATTGAAAGATAATTTAATTAAAAGGCCAATGAGAAAAATATTCCCTTCGAAGGAAGAGAGAAACTACAGAAATTAAAGATTTGTATAAATAATAGGAAAGGAAACGTTTGAATAATATTTGTTTGTTACACACACACACACACACACACACACACACACACAGTGATGCTGATCGCTTTTTAATTTAGTGTATCCTGGGGTGCATGTATTTGATTTGAATGAGTCCCCGGGAAATTTTATGGGTCCCAACTAAAGTATCTTAATAAATTTTAGAGTATTTATCTATGAAAAACTAAAGCTATCTAACTCCTAATGGTAGGGGAAGGGAAAAAAAAAACAACACTGGATACGATTTTACTGCATTGTATACCATTTTCAATAAAGTTAGTGGTCTGATGAAGTTCATTGGTATATTCAGATAATGGTGAGTGGAAATGGTACCATAACCACAAAATAGCTGATTCTTAAGCATTTTTCTTTATCAATAATAATATATAATATATATATATATATATATATATATATATATATGTGTGTGTGTGTATAAATAACAAACAATAATAAAAGATTTGGATAGTGAGACCAATTAATTGGTTAGTAATGGGTTGGACAAAAAGTTTGTTCAGTTTTTATCATTTTATGGAATTGATTGATTTTAATGGCATATCAACATTCTCAGGTTATTTTATGCCTTGAGGTTAAGGAATTGTGTTCATTGTATGTTCATATTCACATTTATTGTATAGTTGTTTCTTAAAGAATTTTTTTTTGAGGGGGAGGGGTACACAATCCTATTGAATTAGACAGGGCAGTAGACATGATTGACCCCCTAATAATACCAAATGTCAGACTTCATTCAATAAGGGGCATGCGGTGTCTTGAAGGGAAGGGAGTCTTTTACTTTGAATTTCATCTAAGTCAGTGGCCTAAAGTTGGTATCAACCTTACAGCGAGGGCGTCTATCCCCTTTTCACTAGCGCTAGACCAAGGAGATTGTTTTTGGCGTCTGAGGCAGGGCGCCACACCTACCATCAGCTCCTTATTTCATCTAGTGAACCAAATGATTGATTCGAACAAGTACTGTTCCCAATTAGACCAACAGAAGACAGCAAGCAATGAAAAGCATTTGAAATTAGTTACATTATATCTTATCTTAGCATAACACAACCTCCCCACAAAAAAACAAAAAAAACATAGTTAATAAATCTAAAAGACTTTTTGGTCAACCCAAATGAATAATAGAGATAATAGCAGGACTAAAACTAAATATACATTAGAAAATGATAGAATTTTACTTGGTGAGAAAAGTAATTCTTACAAATGGTCTCGAATTAATAAAGAAAGAAAGAAAGAAGAAGAGTACTGACCTGTTTTTGGATCGATATGTACAGGTGGAATCCCCATGTGAGCAGGGGGAGGTTGACTGTAGTCATTATTATACATCATAAGACTGGCCAATGGGGGCTGGACCATCGACATTTTGCCACCCTAAAAAAGAGACAAAAAAAAAAGGGAACATTTAGGATTTTCAAAAATATTGGAAAATATTGGGTACATAAATTGTATGTACATATACACACACCCATGCATATATATACATACATAAACACATGCATGCATATATATATATATATATATATATATACACACACACACACACACACGTGTACATATATATACAAACACACACATACCCATGCATATATATTACATAGACACACAGAGATATGTATACATATATACATACACAGATATATAAACACAATCTCATATATATAAATATGTATACATACACACTTCTATACATATATGTATAGATATTGACAATGTATACACACATATACTTCTAGGCTATTTCCTATAACTCCAACATAAATAAGGGGAACCACTCTGAATGAATTTTATCTGTTAATTAATCTAACCATTATTTTCCCATTAAACTAACCCTAAAAACCAGTCTTCTTTTTTCCTAGTCGATCAATAAATGAATAATTTAGCAGTCAATCAGACGGTTCCCCTTTTTTATGTTGGAGTTATAGGAAATAACCCACTTCTATATGTGTGCATGCACACAAACACATATATATATATATATATATATATATATATATACATATAGACACACACTTCTTTCTCCCTAAATTATATAATAAATACAAACAAATAATGTACATAAAATGTATTCATATATAAATATAAAAGAAACCGATTTGTAAACAAACACTTTGATCATTATAGTTTAAAAAAAGTAAATTTCATAAACATTTATTGTGTCCATTACAAAGTACTATTAACAACAACAAAGGGGGGGGGGACTAATGTCAGGTACAAAATCTGTGATCTTTTCTTTTTATTCTATTTTCTTGTAATTGAGGGAATATTGATATTGGTGAGAATTATATATATATATATGTGTAAAAGGAAAGAATAAATGAACAAGCAAACAAACAAACACCCAAAGAGGAATGAGGTAAGGGAACCTTTTGAAATTTAAACATCTAAGAAAAAAGAAAGTCATAATGGTATCAAAAGTGAAGGATATATAAATGATTTTCCTTATAGAAACGGTAAGCGGCCGTTGTCTGTGACAAAAGATTAAATAAAAAAATAACAAGCCTATCCACACAAATCACAAGTATACACGCAGTTGACATGAAAGTGATGCAATGAACGAGAAAAAAATATAGCCATTTGTCAAATGTTTATTGAATATATATATATATATATATATATATATATATATATATATATATATAAAAGAGAGAGAGAGAGAGACTCATTAAAAGAAAGATTGTTATCCATTGTGTTAAAAATACATGATATCCAATTGCTTTGAAATTATTCCAAACAGACTTTTTAATTTAAAAAGAAAAGAAAAAGAAAGAAAAAGAAAGAAAAAGAAAGCAACCCCAAAATTCCCATGTGTCTCTCCATAGTGTTGTGGTTATTGAGGTTTGGCTAACAGACTTATTAGCGAGTTTGATTCTCACTGGGTGGCACAAATAAGCTAAGTAAATGACTTGTTTCTTTTGTGCACAAACTAAACTGAGTTTAGTAAATAACTATCTCTAAAATTATATATATATATATATATATTCCATATATTTACCAACCACTCAACACGAGCATATTATATATATATATAAAAATGTATCATTCTTTGTTATATTATACATAATATATTATATATTCATATATTATAAAGAGTTGGCATTAAATAACCCACGGGTGTTGATATGCCATTAAACCAAGCCAAACTAATCATCATCTAATGGTGCTTAAAAAAATAAAATGCAAAGAGAGAATGCCGAGAAAAAAGGTGAAAATAATAAGAAATAAAGAAGAAGAGAGAAAAGAGAAAAAAAAGAGAAGGCAATGAAAGAAATATAAGAAAAGAAAAAAGGTTAATAGAGCAGGGGATGTAGGGGAGTGAAAGATCAATTAACAGTCCTTTGAAAAAGGCCAGAGCTTGTTTATAAGGAGAGGAAGTTTTTATAACAACAACAAAATGGTAAAGTAAACGGATTTCCAAATCCCTCTCCTCCTACCCCCCCCCCCGCCCCCGCTTGAGATGCACACACAATTGACTGATGGAACACAAGCAACAAATGAATGAAAGCAAACACAGATATGAAAACACTGTGTCAATCAGTCCCAACAAATACAACATCTACTCAATGGATAAAACCTTGTTTTTTTTTTTTTTTTCATTGTTGGTTCTTTTCTTTTTGTTTTATTTTGTTGTTCTTCTTCTTTACCAAAGTGGTCCCTTAAAACTGTGTGTGTGTGTGTGTGTTGTCATGTTGTAGGATTAAAGATATCACTACAGCATCATGGAGTTAGGGTTAGGATTGGGTTTAGGGTTAACGTCTGTTTAATTACATAGACATAAATATTTTTGTGTGTCTTTCCTTAACAAAATGCTTTTCAAGTGCATATGAAATGTTTGAGATTAATGGGTGTGCATTGGAATGAATTGATTTTATTGTGTGTGTGTATATATATATATATATATATATATATATATAAACATTTTCCCCTGAAGAAGGCAGTTTTCTTTGTATAGTTAGATATTTTATATTTTTCTATTATTATCATTATTCTATTTCCTATTTGAAATAATAATAAATAGAATACAATGTGTACATGGACAAACTTCTTGGCTGAAACACATGTTGGCATTTCATTCAACATTTTCTTTCCTTTATTTATTTATCCTTTCAACATTTTATATATATATATATATATATATATATAGTCTAGAAGAATATTAGTGGTATGAAGTAAGTTTTAATCCTTATGAATAGGTAGCTAAATATTTGGCAAATTGAGATTGGTAAGAAATACTTATAATGATAATAATAAAAAAAGGAAGGGAAAATGTTGAGAGAGGGAGAGGAAAAGGACATTTCTAGAGAGAGAGAGAGAGACAGAGAGAGGGAGAGAGGGAGAGAAGCAGAAAGAGAATAGGCAGTGAGAAGGAAGAGTGTGACAGAAAAAGAGAGAGAGAAGAAAGAGGCAGAGAGAGGAGGAGAGAGAGAGAGTGAAGAAAAGAGATCTTTTCAAAAGAGAACGAAAGAAGAGGTATTTTGAGGAGAGAGAGATTTTGGACATGTTGTAAAAAGTGAAAACAGAATGAAACAAGAGAAACACAAAAGAAAACCAAGAGAAAAACAAAAATACACAAAGTGAAAGATATTCTTGAAGAATGACCATAACAACAAAAATAAATGCCACAGACAAAAATCAACAGCCATAAAAAAACACAAAAACAAAAGAGGACTAAAAAAAAAAAAGAGAAAAATCACTAAGTAAATTTGAAAAGTTACAACACCTCCCCCCCCAAGAGAAAACCCCCAAACAATAATGACAAAAAACCCAGCACAATCAAATATCCTAACACAATCTGCAGTTGAAATGATAAAAATAGAGAAAGACAAATCTTAGAAAAATTGGAGACATTGACGGAGACGCAAAAAATACAATTTTTTTCCCCATTTCTTTGTTTTTATTTTTTTGCTGTTGTCTTTTATTTCCTTTTCTTTTGAGACTATTATGTAATTAGTATAAAGTACTTTAATACTGTTGATCGTCTAACAAGTTCTAACCAAGAGCACTAATGACAATTACCGTTATTTTTTTACTTCTTTTGTTGCTCTAGGCTCTCCCACCCTCCACATCCTTTTCTTACATTGGATACTATCGAGGGAGGAGGGGGGGTGATGATATTTAAGACTTTTTATTGCAATTCTTGGTGAGCAGTTTAAGCTGAGATGAATTTACTCAATGGTTTTCTGTTGCTTTTTACTTAAGGCAACTAAAAGTGTCAATGGATTAAGTGTTAATTCTGCAAGTATTATTTCTGGTATTATTGCAAGAGAGAGAGAGAGAGAGAGAGAGAGAAGAGAGAGAGACCAGGGGTGAGGGTGAGAGTGAGAAAGAAATAAAGAGGAGAGAGAGAGACACACACACACACACAAGAGGAGAATGGGCGAGAGAGAGAGGAGAGAGAGTGATAGAGATGGGGAGAGGGTGATTGAGATAGAGAGCAGAGGTGAAAGGGTGAGAGAGAGAAAGAGAGAGAGACGAGAGGAAAGAAGGTGAAAGAAAGAGAAAAAGAGAGGAGAGAGGGAGAGAGAGATATACCAGAAGAGGAAGGGTGAGAGAGAGAGAAGAGACCAGAGGAGAAAGGGTGATTATATATATATATATATATATATATATATATATATATAGATAGATAGATAGATAGAGACCAGAAAATAGTGAGAGAGAGAGAGTGACTAGAAGAGAGAGAGAGAGATACAGGAGAGGGTGAGTGAGATAGAGACAGAGACTAAGAGAGAGAGAGAGAGAGAGAGAGAGAATTGAGGAAGAAAAAAAGAGGAGAGATGTAAAGGAAACAACAAGAAGGAGATGGAAGAGGAGGAGAAATTAGAAAGGGGGAGAAAAAAGAGATCTTAAAAAAAAAAAAAAGGAATAAGAAAAAAAAGGAGAAAGTAAGAAAGAAAGCATTAATCACCATGACATATTTATTACAAATAAAAGAAAATTAATGGTTTCCAAAGAAAGACCAGAATTTATGTCAGAAGTTGGAACATTGGAAAAATCCATCGGATTTATTGGGATTTTCTTTTCTTTTCTAATAGAATTTGTTCCCTGCAACATATATATATATATATATATTGCAGAACATTATTTTTGCATTTTACTCACTAATAATAAAAGAAAGAAAAAAGTTTAAGAAAAAGTCATTTAAGAGCTATTCAAACCTACAACTTCTTTCGATGGACAATCATTCACTGGGTTTTTGATCTCAGAATACTAGACCAAGGAGATTGTTTTTGTCTGATGTGAAGCACCACACCTACTATTAGCTCCTTACTTTACCACCCAGATTCCTGTACTACTCATACACTGAGTTGGCGAGGGCTGGTATCAAACTAGGAACCTTACGGTTCCTAGTCGGATGCTCTACCGATTGAGCCAAACTGGCCCACCGTATAATAAAACACTAAAATCACTAATGACTTACGGTGGGTCATTAAACATGGATATTTTTAATTGATCAAAGAGGCAGAGCGTGCTGGCATTTCAACAAACGAAACCACATCTGACGATGAGTACCGGACTGAGGGGTGCTGGTGGGGTGACGTTGAACCAAGAAAAGTTACAGAGGGTAATGAAAGAGTTAAAAGTGGCTTTGTGCGAGCAAGCAGGACATGTCGATGGAAATTTTCTGTTGGTCGTAGATTCAACCGCTGCCTTCCTTATATCTGCATTGTGCATAGGACACGATTTATAGGATACAATTTTAGATGTGAAATCTCATGCTTTCCTCCCTGTTGGGGGGTTGGGGTGATTTCAGAGTAGACTTGCAGAACCAGCAATTGGTGGAATCAAAGAGTTTTGGATGTTGTGGAAGGAGTAGGAGGGGAAGGGATAGATAGAGAGAAGGCATTGGGGGGTGGAAGTTGATGGTGGGGTCGGGGGGGTATAACAGCTGTGGGTGAGAGAGGGCAGAAAGACAAAATGAAAAGACCTGGGTGCAGAAATAGTTAAGAAGAAAAAATAAATAAATAAATAAAATTATTGGGGGGGGGTGAGAGAGTGGGGGGGGGGGTAAGTGCAATTTGGTAGAAACAAACAAGATAAAAAGAAAAGACAAAATTTTTGTGTGAAACAGCACATTAGAGAGGAATGAGAGGAGTAGTGGATAAGAGGTAAGCGAAACAAAGTTGGGAATGATAAAAAAAAAGGTAGGTAAGTGGGAGGGGAGGGGCGCTGAAAGAAATGAAAGTTAAGAGGAGAAGGAGGAGGATGTTGGTGATTGAGATAATCTATGTCCAAAAATTATTATTATTAATTTATTTATTTTTTTCACTAACAAGGAAATGAATAGGACTAAATTCAGAACTGGAGGTGAGTGCCTCAGGTGGTGTAATGGTTAACAAGCTAGGCGAGCAGTCTATTATTATTGAGCTTGATTTCCAATGTGTAACCCATAGTTTTGGGCTTGGGCTAAGCTTGGTAAATACTAATTCAGGGCTGGAGGTTGCAGGGGAAGGGGTGTTGAGAGAGAGGGGAAGGGGTGTTGAGAGAGAGAGAGAGAGAGAGAGAATGTCCCATTGCATTTTAAATGCACCCATTATTTTTTAAGCAGTTGCAAATCAGACAATGCAGTATGGATGGACATATTCACACTAACAAATATATATATATATATATATATATATATATATATATATAGATAGATAGATAGATAGATAGATAGATAGATAGATAGAGAGAGAGAGAGAGAGAGAGAGAGAGAGACACACACACGTTTATATTTTATATGCACACATGTATACACACAATGTTTATAATTTTGACATCCACATGCACAGATATACATTAATGAGAGTTATATATATATATATATATATATATATATATATATATATACATACACACACACATACACAGTGTTTATATTTTACACATCCATATGCACATAAATATACATTAATGAAATATATATATATCTCATGCCTCTAAAGTCATCCACCATGGCATCCACCTCCGTTATGCTCCCTCCCTCTGGTCCCCTTGGCCCCACTTGATAAACCCTCTTCCCGTCCAGACCCCCTACCCTTGCTAGCTTATCTACATGCTAGACCCAGCAGCTCTGTTTAACTATTCTGACAACTGATATAATAATCCTAATTTCTTCTGCTTCTGGCGGAGTTCCTCTGGACACTCTTTGTGATGTACAAAGTCATTATTACGAATTGCCCAACCAGGCCCATAGTCCTTTCATCTCGCCTTTGATGTTGGCTTTCATCTCAGTTCAGTGATAAACCCTCAGTTTCCACCACTTCTGCAGCCTTAGCACTGGCAATGGCGGAGGCAGTAGCAGCAGCAGCAGCAGCTGGGCTATGTATGCATGTTTGTGTGTGTGTGTGTGTGTGTGTGTTTTATGCTTCGTAGGGTTGGTCTGTGATGGAAGGAGAGAAAGGATGAATAAGGAGAATAAGGATGAAGAGGGGGTGAGAGAGAGTGAGAGTGTGTGTGCGAGAGAGAAGAGTGTGTGTGTGTGTGTGCGAGAGAGAGTGTGGAGAGAGAGAGAGTGTGCGAGTGAAGAGAGAGAGAGAGTGTGCGAGTGAAAGAGAGAGAGAGAGAGAGGTGTGCGAGTGAAAGAGAGAGAGTGTGAAAGAGAGAGAGAGAGTGAGTGCGAAAGAGAGAGAGTGAGTATGTGTGAAAAGGACGAAGAAGGAGAGCAAGGAGAGAAGGAGAGCAAGGATGAAGAAGGAGAGCAAGGATGAAGAAGGAGAGCAAGGATGAAGTGAGAGAGAGAGAGAGAGGGAGAGAGTGAAAAGTGGAGAGACAGAGATGGCCACCATTGTACCATCCTATGACTGCTGCTATCCGAGTATTTACAAATTAACTATCAAACAATTTCACACAGGTATCGAACTACGCATTATCTGTTGAGCCACATGTTTCTTCTTGTAGATGCCAAATGATTATACGTTATAGATCTACTCAATTTACACACACACACACACAGGGCCGTGCTGATAACATATAAATTTACTGATTCCCTCTTTTGCTTTATCCTTCCATTAACCACTCCATTACGTATCACATACATCAGTTCAGTTATATGCTTTTATATATATATATATATATATATATATATGCTACATACATACACACATACACAAATAATCACATACATCAGCTCATTTCTTTGGTTTGTTTTGTTTTACGGCATATCAACCTCAGTGGGTCATTTAATGCCGATAAAGTTTTGAAATAAATCAGTTCTTAATGGATAATACAATTTTTTTATAAATACATTTTTCTATTTAACCCATAGATGGGACCCTAACAAGTACTACCACTCCAGGTCAGAGTGGACCAGGGAGCAATGGTGATGAAGGGGTGCTCCACATTCCCCAAACCTCCAAAACTGGAACATCACCATCAGATAGAGTTTAACGTCATTCCCAGGACATGTAGACCCGCAGAGCTCATTTCTATGCTTATATGTGTGTATATATATCATATACATATGCCACACACACACACACATATATATAATCACATACATCAGTGCATTTCTATTATTTATTATAATATATACTTATATATAAGTTAGGGTAGTGTGGACATAAAGTCAAGTGGTTTGGAAATCACATAGGCAAAAAACTATCAGTAGCTTACTGCTGTAGAGTTAATGTTATCCTAAGTTAGATATACATGCTCTATCCATTATATTAATATTTATAAATATAGCTCACATATTATATATATATATATATATATATTATATATGTGAATGTGTGTATATATATATGTGTGTGTGTGTGTGCATATGTATATATATGTGTGTGTGTGCATATGTATATATATGTGTGTGTGAGTGTATTTGCCTGTATGTATCTTATATAGTCAATAACGTCCCTGCTTTAAAACCACAAGAAATAAGAAAAAAAAATCTCTTAAGAAAGAGTTATCTCCCCTACAACACATTTGGTACTAAGTAAGAGACTAATTGTTATTTATTATGTATTAATATTCTTGCACTAGTCTCCTCATCTTGGTTGTTTTAGTCACAACATTTTGAATAAATATCGGTATAACAAAGAGAATTTATAATCTTAGAAATTCAAACAAATAAAATAATCTAGATTTTCTTTAAACTTCACTGGCAGTTTTACTTTTGTCACATCCACTTTTAACATGATACATGTAAAAAGATAATTTTTAAAAGATTTGGACCATATTACCTTTAGGCACCCCTTTTTGATCTCGATTAAGAAAGGACATGTTTTTCATTTAAACCGTCAATATCCGGTTGTTTGTTAGGGGTTAGGGTTAGCAGGGTAGTTTTATAATTTTTTAAAAGAATCTAAAAATCATCTGTTAAAACAACCGGATATTGACGGTGTAAATGAAAAACATGTCCTTTCTTAATCGAGATCAAAAAGGGGTGCCTAAATGTCATTTAATAAAATCACAGTCTGTTTTGTTTTGTTTTACGGCATATCATCCTCAGTGGGTCATTTAATGCCGATGAAGTTTTGAAATAAATTCATTCTTAATGGATACACAATTTTTTTTATTAATACATTTTTCTATTTAACCCATAGATGGAACCCTAACAGGTACTACCACTCCAGGTCAGAGTGGACCAGGGAGAAATGGTGATGAAGGGGTGCTCCACATTCCCCAAACCTCCAAAACTGGAACCTCACCATCAGATAGAGTTTAACGTCATTCCCAGGACATGTAGACCCTCAGCCACCGTCTTCTAGCACCCATATGATAAAATCAAGTCTACTATCACAGCCTGTAATATGTGTGTGTGTGTTGTGTGTGTGTGTGTGTGTGTGTTGTATCTACTAATCTGAATATCAAAAAGGGCAGTGTGAAGTGCCCAATGAGGATTGACTTCACTAAAGTAGCAATAATTTGATAAATTAGCCTGTTAATTTATTGCTACATGGTAAGTCCACAGAAGTGGGGGTCCCCAATGAGGATCAAAAAGTAATTGCTATGTATATAAGTAATTGTATGCATGTATATCAATAAGAAAGATTTGTTTGGCAGTCTATAGAGGAAAGACAAACAGTTTGATATTGAACCACTAAATTTGAAATGCATATCTAGTAGACCCAGGGGATGATTTTAACTTGTAAACAATTTTTTCTTCTTCTTCATGGAGATAGAGAAGATCTCACTGAGAAAAAAAGATCTCCAAATAATTCACAATAATTGGGAAACCAGGCTGCTGAAAAACATAACTGAACCAAAATGATCAACTTCAGAAAAAAATTGTTTTAATATATATATATATATATATATATATATATATTATATATATATATATTTGTGATATGGCTATTTTCAGCCGACAATATTTGGAAGAATATGTGTTTTAACCGAAGTCGAACCTAATTTATGAAAGTTAATTAATTAATAATTAATTCATTAGGCGGGAATACCTATTTTTAAATTTTAAGGATAAACAAATCGAGAAAAATCACTTGACAGTCGGGTTTCGAATCGCGCACGGGGCGGTCTTGGTATCTATAGCTCTGCTGATGAGGCCTAATAGGCCGAAATGTACATACAGAGATTGATTTTTCTCGATTTGTTTATCTTAAAATTTAAAAATAGGTATTCCCGCCTAATGAATTAATTATTAATTAATTAACTTTCATAAATTAGGTTCGACTTCGGTTAAAAACACATATTCTTCCATATATATATATATATATATATATATATATATATATATTATCTTATTATAATGGAGATTGTGGTGTTTTTCTGTCTGTAACCAAAACTATATTCCTACTCAAGTCACAATTCTCTTAGTTATTGACATCACATTCTCCATGATTTTATTTTATCTAAACCTCAATTATTAATAAAATTGTCTTACATTATTAATACTGTTAACTATGTCTACATACAAACAACATGCAATATATATTATATATACACAAAATAGCGATTTACAATGTGAACGGGAAGGCTAATTTGCATATTAATATTAAAAAATCGAATTGCTTAGTATTATTGATTTCTAACTGTTTTGTTTTTATTTTAATGAATATAAGCAAAAATCTCTTAATGAATCTTAAATGAAATCCATTAATAAGATGAAATAACTGTCATTTTTATTCTTTACTTCTCTTATAACTAATACTTAAATTAGAAAAAATAACAATGAAAGACGAGAGTGATGGAAGAGTAACTTTCAGTTGTTCCATTTTTTATTATACTCCCTCTGTTTCAAATCTTTTATTATACTCCCTCTGTTTCAAATCTTTTTATCTGTATTCTTATTTAGTTTCATTAGCCTTTCTAATTTAATACAATATTTTATTACATTAAAACTTAAATACTTGCACCCGGAGGGTGCATATATTTGCTAGTATATATATATATATGAAATAAATATTTAGAAAAAACAAACACATGATGTTTTTTCTAAATATTTATTTCACACTGTCGGATTCACTTCCATTCATTTTTCATATATATATATATATATATATATATATTTATATAATGTATATGTATAATGCATGTATGCATGTTTTGTTGAACTCAACGGACAATTCTTGAGTGACGAGTTTTTGTTCCATCCTTTCTAACTGTCTGGCCATCTGTTTAATATCCGGGTGGAATTGGTGTGTGAATCCACCAAAGGTTTTACCACAAGCACTTTCTGCACAACTTAGTGCCATCATCAGGTGTGTTCAACAAAACATGTTTAAAAGAAAAATGGTGCAAAATATACTTGTGCAATCAATCAATATCTTGATTAATCCAGTAGATTTAACCCTGAAGATCTTTATGGTGAAACTCGAGTAGGTTATTACCGTGTAGCATTATCATAATAAATTTGCTCTACCAACGTATTGAGCACTTTTTTATTTGTTATATCGCTGCCTTATCATTGTGAATCTTGCATCAACTAACCATTGTGGCCAATTTCACCGGTAAGTCACCTTTTCCACAAATACCATATATATATATATATATATATATATATATTATATCTTATTCATACTGTCGGATTAATTTCCATTTTATTTTCACACACACATATATATATATATATATATATAAGTGATTAAGAACTCTGACTGATTATAAATAGATTGGGTTTCCCTACCAGCTGGAGGTGGCCTGCAAATGTCTAACCACACTGAAGAGACATGAAATCTTGAAACACGGTGTCTGTGGATGATGTGTGTGTGTGTGTGTGTGTGTGTGTGTGTTCTATTTCCACTGTAGTAACTTATTAGTAAAGTAAAGTCGTCGGGGCGGCCTAATGTCGGTATTGGCCAGACAGCGAGGGAGTCTATCCCCTTTTCACTAGCGCTAGACCAAGGAGATTATTTGAGCATCTGAGGTGGAGCGCCACACCTACCATCAGCTCCTTACTTTACCGCACAGATCCCTGTGCTACTCATACGCTGAGTTGGCGAGGACCAGTATCGAACCAAGA
This sequence comes from Doryteuthis pealeii, assembly GCA_023376005.1. Classification (NCBI taxonomy): domain Eukaryota; kingdom Metazoa; phylum Mollusca; class Cephalopoda; order Myopsida; family Loliginidae; genus Doryteuthis; species Doryteuthis pealeii. The sequence goes on from CM042173.1 coordinate 21,199,138, forward strand.
ACCTTGTGATTCCTAGCCGAACACTCTACCGACTGAGCTAAACCGAATTTATCCAAAAATTTCTCAATATATTTCATCAACAAAAACCAATCATAAAAAGTAAGTAAAGTTGGCGGAATGGCCAACAGCGAAGGAGTCTATCCTCTTTTCGCTAGAGCTAGACCAGGGAGATTGTTTTTGCTGAGGGGAAGCACCACAACTACCACACAGATCAGATTACACAATCTGTGCTTCTCATAAACTGAGTTGGCTAGGACCAGTATTGAACCCAGAACCTTGCAATTCCTAGCTTTACAAACTGAAGTAAACAGTTATATAAAAATTTTATATACCTCTTCAGGATACTGAGGTGTGTGGGCTAATGGTTAGAGTCATAGGAAATGGACTGTTGATCCGAGTTCAATTCCTGGACGAAGCTGTTTATATTTCACATAGCGCTAATACCCTTGGAAAAGGTATGAATCCAATTCTCCTTCCAGCTATGGGTAAATAGCCGGGCAGACTGGGCTCTTTAGCCATGGCAAGGTAACCAGTCTAGGAGAAGGAAGACTCTGAATTCAAACCTGCTAAACTCCGCTAAAAAAATTGACCTTGTGTCGCATCCTACTCGTGCGGAGGGGTTGGTTGGTGTGTGGTGTGTGGGGTGTTTATATCGTTTTATGCTAATAGCCTTAGGAGAGACTGCCCCCCCTACTAATTATAGATAATTAGTAAATCAGACTCTTGAGCCTTGGTATGGGGGGGGGACCCAATGTAGATAGGTACTTCAGCTAGTTTAATGATTTATGTATGGAGACAAATAAGAAATCTGAGATTTAGTTATTTAGTAAGCTTAGATGTGGCACAAGGCCAGAAGCATGGGGCGCCCGATTTCAATAGTTTGAAAATCTAGCTTGCTAACATGAGGTGCCCTTTAATACTGAGATTTATGTGTGTGAGCTTATAACTCAATGATTGGGGGGGGGGGAAATAACTTATCAATTTAAATATCAGTGTCACAACTCAAAGGCTTCGAGGTTTTTAATCCTTTCAGATTATTTCCACAAATCGGAACAAGATGTGTTGGGTTGAGGGGTGGGGTTGAGGGGTGGGGGTGGGATGGGTGTCATTAGAAAAAGAAAGAAAAGAAAGAAAAAGTTGCCTTAGTCAACAGCTTGTCAAATTAACTTTAATCTTCAAATACAAATCCTACAAGAAACAAACACACATTTGATTGTATCATAATAGTTCAAGTGCAGAGGGGGGGGGGAGAGAGAGGGAGGAAGAGAGGGAAAGAGAGAGATAGAGAGAAGAAAGGAGAGATAGAGAGGTAAAGGAAAAAGAGAAAAGAAAGCAGGAAAGGGAGAGAATGAAGCAGGAAAGGGAGAGAATGAGGCGGGAAAGGGGAAGAAAGAGGGAAAAAAGAGGAAAGAGGAAGAAAGAGAAAGGAGGGAGGAGAAGGGGAGAGAGAAAGGGGAAGAAGAGGGAAAAGAGGAGAGAGAAAGGGGAGGAAGAGGGAAAAGAGGAGAGAGAAAGAGGAAGAAGAGGGAAAAGAGGAGAGAGAAAGAGAGAAGAAGAGGGAAAAGAGGAGAGAGAAAGGGGAAGAAGAGGGAAAAGAAGAGAGAGAAAGGGGAAGAAAGAGGGTAAAGGAGAGAGAGAGAGAGGGAGACCATTATCTAATTATTCTTTTGTATGAAGCAAAAATGTAAACAAGTGCATTTAGGGGTGGGGGGGTGAGGGGTCTCCACTGGGATATAAACAAAGAAGAAGTGTTTTTAGCTATTTAACATTCCAAGACAAAAAGACCCCCCCCCGAATGTAGATACTTCACTTGTTTCTTTTAAAACCAATACTACCATTATCCAATAATATTTGATACATTTGCATATACAAGGTGTGTCAAACAAAGTATTGAGATTTTTGGTACTTTTTAGACACACCTTGTATTCTGGAAAAAAAAAAAAAAAAAAAAAAATTCCATTTATCAATTTTTTCAGAATACAAGGTGTATCAAAAAGCATCAAGTTTAAAGCTGTATTTACCAAGATAGAAATGAAGAATGAATGGAACATTAATTTTTTCAGAATACAAGATGTGTCAAAAAGTACAAAAAAAATTGATACTTTTTTAACACACCTTGTGTATATATATATATAATATATATATATATATATATATAATAAGTATATTTTGACAGCATTTTTTCTTTTAAACATGTTTTGTTGAACTCAGCAGACAATTCTTGTCAGATGAGTTTTTGTTTGATCCTTTCTGTCCGTCTATCTTTTTAATATCCGGGTGGAAGTAGTGTATGAATCCACCAAGGGTTTTACCATGAGCGTTTTCTGCACAACTTAGTGCCATCATCAGTTGTGGAACTGGTTTCAAAGATAAACTTTGAAACCAGTCGACATGTTCTCAAATGCCTATTATTTCCCCCAATTCTCCTCCCACCATTCCCCATACATTCTTATAAACTTGTGATCCCCCCTCCTACCGCTACTGGGAAAGAGGGGAATATGAATAAAAGAGAGAGGGAGAAGAGAAGGTGTAAAAGGAAGATAAGTTAGGTGCCAAAAAAATATATAATTTTTTTAAAAAGTAAAAAAAAATATACATTATAAAAAAATCTAAAAAAGACTACTTATTAGTAGCCTTTAGTCAGACTTGAGCGAGAGATTTCACTGCTTGTACGAATTGCAGACAAAACTGATGCATATCCACATATGTAAAAAAAAAAAAAAAAAAAAAAAAAAAATTCTAAATGAATTGATAAAATATAAATTAAGAATTTAAAATATATCAAATGTTAAGCAATAAGATGTAGTGAGAACAAAAAAAAAAAAAAAACATGTGAAAATCACAAAATAAAAAAAAAATAAAAAATAAAAAAAATAAATCGATCTTTATTTTAAAACTTTAAATGAAGATAAAATGACGGTGTGAAAATCATTCCTGTTAATTAAATACAATTTATTTATTTATTTTTATTTTTTAAATATAAATTTCAAAACTTATTCGAAAATCACAAAAGGGATGTAGTAAAAATAAAAAGAAACAACAACTTCTTAACTGTTGAAGAAGATATAAGATATAATCTCTTCGCTTCATCATCACCAAATACAGACATTTATGGAAGAAAGATTCATTATTTGTTTATTCTTTTCTTTTCAAGATGGTGAGGTTAATCTATTACTATACTAAAGCTGAGGGAATCAATAATTGTTTGCTAAAGGCTTTTTTTTCTATTTAGATTAATGACACAAAATACATCTCAAAATATTCCTTAGTTTTGGTATTAAGTTACGTTTGAAAAAAAATCCATTTTATTTGGTTCTAATTAGTTGTAATTTGCAATTAAGTCAAAAATTTGAAACTTCACTGCTAAATGCAGTTTAACTTCATATCTAGGACACTACGATCACCTATCTTACCCTAAGTAAGGGCTACAGTGTAGTGTTGCATGTCATGGACTACTCATACACCAGAATTCCTTCCTTAACCATCTTCACCACCCACGGTCAACAGGTGGCCTCATTAGTGGGATCTTTACCTCTCTGCCGAGGTACAACTGGTGTATTCTACAGTCACAGCAAACAGGGCGCCATTTTGATTGTGAACTACCAACTATACTAAACGAGAGAATCAATAATTGTTTGCTAAAGGCTTTTTTTCTATTTAGATTAATGACACAAAATACATCTCCAAATATTCCTTAGTTTTGGGATTAAGTTACATTTGGAAAAAAAATTCCATTTTATTTGGTTCTAAAGTAGTCGGGCCGGCCTAATGTCGGTATCAGCCATGCAGCGAGGGAGTCTATCCCCTTTTCTCTAGCGCTAGACCAAGGAGATTATTTTAGTGTCTGAGGTGGAGAGCCACACCTACCATCAGCTCCTTACTTTACTGCACAGATCCCTGTGCTACTCATATGCTGAGTTGGCGAGGACCGGTATCGAACTAGGAACCTTGTGGTTTCTAGCCGAACGCTCTACTGACTGAGCTAACCCGGCCCCTCTAATTAGTTGTAATTTGAAATTCACCACACATGGTCAACAGGTGGCCCCATTGGTGGGATCTTTACCTCTCTGCAGAGGCGCAATTAGTGTATTCTACAGTCACAGCTAACAGGGTGCCATTTTGATTGTGAACTACCAACAGGAAAACATCCGTACATAATAATGACAGGTCGTTTTTAGAAATGACCGAAACATTGTGACTATAATAAAAACTGAGGATACTAGTACATTAATGTCAATTCCTCATTCCTAGAAATTTAGAAACATTCTGGCTATAACAACAACCAAGATAAGGATACTAGTCAGAGCATATATCAGCCTATAATAATGGTAATTCCTCATCTCAGAGATTCAGACAGAAATTTTTTGTAAAAAGATGTATCAAAATGACTCAATGGTGAAGATCTCCAGACCAAGGAGACTGGAAAACAAAGAAACAGACAGAAAAAAAGTCACAATTTAGTACACATCCACACAATCACACACAATATATACATATACATATATATATCTCAAACACACAAAACACTCAGATACACACACACACACACAAGCCTAACCATACAAATAGCCTATATTTTTTTAAATGAACACTGTGTAAACTGTTATTTTTGCACACACATACACAACACCATATTACACCAAATATATACACACATACGCAACACCATATTACACCAAATATATACACACATACACAACACCATATACATACACAACACCATATTACACCAAAATATACACACACATACACAACACCATATTACACCAAATATAT